>JAWNOY010000299.1:0-98703 GCA_035045545.1 Drosophila gaucha | reverse complement strand
CACGAAGTCGGCGCACACGGTGGCCCACGGCTCCTCGTGGATCTGTGTCAGCATCTTGCCCGCTGCCTGAAGTTGGCTCGGCTTATACCGCTGACACAGTTCGCATTTTTGCACATATGTGCGCACATCCCTATACAGCCCAGGCCTATAATAGCGAGCTGCCACCCGTGCTATTGTTTTCCGGCGCCACTGCGTCGTGGTTCTCCATTAGCACCTGTGCTCGCTTGCCTTTTGGTACGCATAGTTTCCACGCCGCCACATCCTCGTGTCCGGCCTGATGTGGGATATGCCGATACAGTTCTCCCGCCTCTTCTACATAGTCAGGGAATTCTTGCATTCTGGATCCATGGACTCATACTCGACATGCCTCGGCCAGTGGCTGTCGAGATAATGCGTCTGCCACGACATTCAGATTGCCCTTCCTATATTTGACTTCAAAGTCAAATTGTTGCAGTTCAAGTGCCCATCTAGCAATTTTTACTGACGGGCTCTCAATGGAGTTGAGCCATTTCAAAGCCATGTGATCTGTTATCACAATGAAATTATTATTTATTATAAATGGTATCCTTCCAGATATGGCCTCATCTTCCGGATGCCCCAGATTATTGCCAGACACTTTTTCGGTGGCAGAATAACTCCGATCCGCATTATTAAGTGTTCTGCTGGCATATGATATGACTCGCTCCCCATCCTCTGATGTTTGCGTCAGTATCGCTCCAAGTCCATAGTTGCTTGCATCCGTTTGCAAACAAAATGTTTTGGAGAAATCTGGGCATTCCAGCATATGCTTTTGGCGAGTTTTCCACATCACTATAATGTTATCCAAATATGGATGATCCAATGCTCTCTTGATTGTTGCTGGCACCGAATGGAGTCCAAATGGCATTACTTTCCATTGAAACAGACCCTTTCCTAGAACTGTAAATGCCGTCAGTGGCCGGCTGGATTTCTCCATAGTAATCTGCCAGTACCCGTCCTTTAGATCCAAACTTGTTGGGTGAACTGTGCCTCGCGCAACTGCTCTAGAACATGATGCATCCGCGGCAACGGGTAGGCATCTTTCACTGATCTTGCGTTGAGCTGACGGAAATCCACACATAGCCGCCATTTCCCAGTCTTCTTCTTGACCATGACTATTGGTGCGCTATGTGGACTCTTTGAAGGCTCAATTCAGCCTTTCGCCACCAGCTCATCTACCTTTGCGTTGATCTCGGCCTGCATCTTGGGATTCTTAGGGAAATACCTGTGCTTGATGGGTCGCTCGTCATGCATTGTGATCCGATGCTCGGTGATCTTCGAGGTTCCCTTGATGTGGTCGAAGGCTACCCATTCTGTCTTGAGGAATGCCTCCACTTCCGCATCCTCGTGGAGTGGCTCTCCTGGCACCTTTTCCACCCCTGGGTCGGCGTGCTTGTGTTGCCGACTGCCACCGACAATCTCTCCTCCAGTTGTGCGCCATGTCGTGGGCTACTCGGCGCAATCTCCAGTTTCAGCCCGGCGCACTCCACTGTGATGCCCAGTCTGACCAAGAAATCCCAGCCCAGCACCAAGTCGTCGATCACCCCAGGCAGGATCAGCAACGGTATCCTCGCCTCGTTTGTCAACTTGGGTGCAGCTTCCGTCTGCCAGTCGAATTAACCTTCGTGTGGTGCTCCACCGGACCACGTCACCGACCCTGTTAGCTAGTTTTTCACTAACAAAGCTGCTTGTTGCTCCGGTGTCGATCGTGGCCTTAAACTGTGCGGCGCCGATTCCAACCGTCGCTGACAGCTGTGCACCCTCGTCGTAGATATTGTTCACTGGCGTCTGGGGCCTCCTCCGTTGCGGTTCCCGCTCGCCCCTGGATGGGATCCCGTCTGGCAACAAGCAGGCGTTCTGATCCCCGATCCGCCCACATAGCCAACAGGAACTCCAGCATGGCGTTCCGGCACTCTGTTGCCCAGTGGCCCTCTTGGCCACACACGCGGCACGCCCTTGTACTGGGTTCGGAATGTGCGTAGTCGGGTCTTCCATTTGCCTCCTTGGCGCTGGCCTGGGCCTTGCCATTTCTGTCTCCCGGCTGGGGTGAGGTGTGTCTCTGGTGCTACCACTCCCAGCGTCGTTCTTGGCCCTGAATCTTGCTCTATCTGGCTGATTTTGCTGGCGCAGCTTTTCTCTGTCCTTTTTGACCTCTTCACTCATCGGCGAGCAGCATCAGTTCTGTCAGGCTGCGGAACTGGTACGGCCGAAAGTGTACACGTAGATAGGGGAGGCTGTTGTTATAGATATATTTGAGCTCTCGTTCCGCTGCGTAACGTAGTGGGCGCATTAGCGTCTGCATCTCCACCATATATATCTTAAACGGCTCTCCCATAGCCTGTCGTCTCCGAGTCACTTCGTCTTTCAAATTTTCAAAGTAATCTCGTGGTAAGAAATACTCCTAAAAATTTGAGACGAAGGTCCACCATGACATCCAATGTCTATTGTTGGATATATACCACTTAAACGCCGTACCTTTCAGCAGTTCCGGCATAGCTCTCGGGACCAGGTCCAGCTCTAGGCCGTATGTCTCTGCCGACCATTCCAGCTGTTCCAGAAACTCCAGTGGCTTCGTTGTTCCATCGAATCGGAAGCCCCACTCCGCACCTGCTTAGCCACCTCAGGATATTGGGGTGCCGTTAGAATCGCTCCCCATGTCCTCACCTCCTACTGTGGAGTCGAGGTGGCTCCCCAGTGTCTCGGTTGCCGATCCTGTAGGCGCTTGGCCGCACTCGTCGATGGTACGCTGAGTCTCGCCATGTTGTCCATGCCGTCTATCTCCTCGCTCTCTTCCCATACTGCTACGGTAGGCGCTTCCTCTCTTGCAGGCGCCATTCGGGCATGGAGGTTTGCGAGCTCGGCGATCCTGAGAGAGTATGGGATTCGTCCTTTATTTCTCATTACCCATTCGCCAAACTGTCTCCGCATCGCGTCGAGTGTGCCTGACAGGCTTACGCCAAACTCGCAGCCATATCGCAACACATCCTCTTTTTATACCCTTGCAAAAAGGGTATATTAATTTTGGTCAGGAGTTTGCAACGCAGAGAAGGAAGCATCTCCGACCATATAAAGTATATATATTCTTGATCAGCAAGACGAGCTGAGTTGATATAGCCATGTCTGTCCGTCTGTCTGTATGTCTGTCCGTCTGTCAGGATCAACGCAATCTCCTCCGAGACTATAAGAGCTACAGAGCTGAAATTTTGCACATAAACTGGAATGTGCTGCAGGCATTGTATATCTCGGAATCATCCGTATCGGATGACTATATCCTATAGCTCCCATAGGGCAGATCGGTCTTAAGAAATGTTTTAGTGGGATAACTTCGATGTTTTTAAAGTCAGAGACTTGAAATTTGGAATATATTTTCCTGAGTTGCACCCAAATACAAAAAGATATAGATTATATAGCTACGCCCTTTGGGAGCTAGAGCATCCAAATTTGGAAAGTAATATACTGTTGACCTCCCCTTCAGATTAATCAAAAAGTAATATATCCAAACCTACTTGGGGCGTGGCAAATCGGGAAAGTCTATATAGTGCTTAACATAAATCTTCCAATATTTTGGGATGCTGTTAAAGCCAGAGACTTGAAATTTTTAACATATATTTGTATCAACCACCCATGAAAAAAAAGATAAAGAATATATCTCTACGCCCATTAGGGGCGTGGCAAATCGGGAAAAACTATATCTTTTACAATTTTACACCTAGAGTCCCAAAAATTGAACCAGACCTTAGGCTTGACCATTTAGACAAGATCAGGGAAAATTATATATATCCGCTTCTTGGGGGCGTAGCAAATCGTAGAAAACTATATCTTCCAAAGGTTACTGTTGCCCTGCTTAATAGATTGCCCAAAATTTATATATCCAATCGATGGGGGCATGGCAGATCAGAAAAAACTGTATCTATATCCTTTGCAATTGCAAGAGTATTACCAAACTTCGGCATGGCCGAAGTTAGCCCATCCCTCTAGTTTTTTGGTTATATACCCACGCTCGTACGATTTTTCACTTTTTTTAGTATCTTTAATGGTTTTATGTTTGAGCTGGTATATTTTGCGCTTATGTTAATGTATTGTTCACAATTTGATTTACATTGCCTGAGGTACTCTTGCTATCCGCAAGGACTCGCCTCCTATGGGCACACTTGGCTGTGTGATTCGCTATTTACGAAGGAACTCCGGCTTTTCGAGTGCGATAAGTGTCTGTTGCACATAAAGGATTCGCTGTGGGTACACTAGGTTATCGCCAGGATTCGCTGCTGTATACTCCGGCACTCCGCACGGATTTCATACAGGCTCTCCTGCTGGCTAGCTTCCCCTTGAGCACTCCTACGTATCCGCAAGAGACAGTGTACTCACTCCGAGTGAATCACACCGTAAATAGCACTCACACACTCCAAGATTCGCTAAAGCTGCCTATTTGTTGATCCTGCCCACCAATGTCCTGTCTTGGTGGCAGTTGTTGCTGAAGAGAGCCTTGAGCGTGGTATCCTGTATTGTCCTTTCGGGCCCCTCGATGTCCTTGCGTGTCCTTCGATGTCCTTTTCGTTGATCACGTCTACTTGGCACTTTAAGTTTGACTTGCACTTTCATGTTTCACTGGTACTTTCATTATCCTAGCCGTCAGCTGCCTCTCCCTTTAATATGCCAGCGGCAGGTCTGCTTCGTGCTGGACCGGGGCCTGCTTATGGTGCTCGTGTCCACTTAAAGGTGCCATCGTATGTGCTTAACGTATGTATGCGGAATCGAGCAAAGGAGTTCGCATACTTTCAATCGGCAGAAATGTCATAGACTGGGCATTTCATAAGAACAGTCTTCCGTCACTCGGCTGCAGTCTTCTCTGTCACAACAGAAACTGGCCATTCGGATTGTCTATTGCATATGAAGACAGGGCCGCTGAGCCAAAGTTCTGAGACGTTCAACTCAGCGGGCAGCGAACCTCGCAAAAGCATGTCAGCGGGTTTAAATGCAGTACGTACATAACGCCACTTCATTGTTGTGGTGAGATCCTGTGAAGCTGCGACGGGATTCGTAAAGAATGTATACAGTCCAGGCTCATCAGTTATTCACTATAGTGCAACGGCAGAATCACACTAGTAGTAAAATTGGCCTTTAAAAATGTCCATGTGATATACTTCGTCCATCAAACGCGACACCAGCTCTGCTCCCCATAACTCAAGTTTCAGTACCGTTAGTGTTTTTAGCGGAGGGACTCGAGACTTTGAGCAATGCTGATGCAATGCCGAGGAAAGGGACTCCTTAGACCGCTGCCAAAATTGTTGCAAATGTTGAAAAGTTACAGAAAAACTCATCCCAATCAAGCTTATGTCGCCAAAGCAGCTGCAAGAAGATTTTTGCCTTAGTTATTACTGGGCCCACAAGTCCGAGGGGTCCGTAGAACCGACCGATGGCCGATAATACAGATCGCCTGCAAGGCTTGGAACGCGAGTCTAGAGCCAGGTAGGTCAGATGCTGGATCCCTTGCAAGACCAAGTGTCTATGTAATGTTGCTACCATCATTGAATTTTAGAAATGATTCCTTATCGGAATCTGCTACGCCGTCAAGAACCGTGCGATGGCTGAAACACAAAATATCTGACGTTTGCTGCATTACATTTCTTCAATTGAGCTGCCTCCAGAAGTTGTCGACATAAAACCCACCACGCAATATATCAGCTCCGAGTGGGTAATCACCTTGCTCGTCATTGCCAAGCTGATGCATGGCCCGTACAGACAAGAATGAAGCAGGTTTTCTTCCATTCGTTACAGTCTCACGCTTAAATACCTCCAACTCAACTTCGGGTGTATCCCTCCATAGTATTAATTGCAGGTAGCTGTCAGATTCGGCTACCTTCACGGACCGATACATCTTGCAAATATCTCCAGTGAGTTCAACGGGATACGATCGAAAGCGCAATAGCATACGGATCATTTTTGGTTGAATGATAGGGCCTGCCATTAAGACTTCATTCATGTAGTCGATTGACGTTCTTTACAAAGTGTGTCTCACAGTCGAAATCTTCCTTTCTGGCCTTTACGACCGACTCACTGCAGCTCTCAACCTCCCAGGACCGCCGAACTTGACGAGTAAATTGATCTTTACAGGCAGACTATAGATCCTGCTCTGAAATCACCTTCGACGTCAGCAGAACAGCATTCTGAGATCGATCGCCGCGTCCAGAGACAGCCCAAACAATTTGAATTAGTGGAAATCTTGATTTGACCCACGCATAGTAACTTATAAAACAAACTGGATCCAATGAGCAAATCTATCCGTAGCGACTTGTAAAATGATGGATCAGTCAAAGTTATGTTTGATGGTATGTTCCAATTGCTTCTGTCCATATTGAAACTTGGCTGTCTGCCAGTTATACTGGAAACTATCATGGTGATGTTGGCAGCAAACGAAGATTGAGTTGAACTGTGTGTCCGCCAGTAGAAGTCTTGGTGTCGCCAATACCGCAAATAATAGAAGACAGCCTTGTTCTTTGCAGTTGCAGTTGGTTTTCAAATTTCATAGTAATAAGATGCATCTGAGAGCCTGAATCCAAAAGGGCATGACATGGTCAGAAGAATTTATGACGAGAACCTTTGCAGTGGAGAGGAGCACAACATCAGATTTGAGATAGATCTTGGGCAACGACAGCATTAACTACGTTGTCGGAAGGATTTGACGCTTTATGCGTCATTGAAAAAGATGGTGGCTAATTTGATTGAGGTGCCAATCGCGAAGGACTTTAGTTGTTAAGGACTATGCTTGGCTCAAGAAACACGGCATCCGCTCGAGCTACAGTGACGAGATTAATGCCCGAACTTTGGGCAGTTCAAGCATAGTCCAGCCTTCTTGGCTTTCTTTAGTCGAAGAGCAGAAGACAAACTTGCAAATCTGGTGCAGTGGGATATAGTATGCTGACGATCATCACAAAACATGCAGCTCTCGTCGCTTATCAAATCGTTTTTTCAATAAATGTATAGTCTTGGTATAGTTATCGTGTGAGATTTCCAAGGACTGAATACTGCTGCACCTTCTCTATGTTGTTGAGGTCGGAATGACTATCAATGATCGTTGCAAACATTCACCACTTTCCATATCCACCACTAAACGTAAATCACTCTTAGTGGTCGCAGTGCTGGAACTGGAAGCAGTGGAGCTAAATGGAACTTGAGCTGTTCGGGCTTTCATTATCAACTCATCAAGGTTCCTGTGCAGATCACTATGTATTTCGCCAAGATCTAGCTCTTCCAGGCCGTCATGAGCGTTCGTATACCGATTGCATTTGCATTTGTAAAATAACACATGTTCATCGCGCACAACTGTAGCACTGTCTGTAGGTGTCATGTCGCAGAAAGCTGTAACGCACAAGCGAACTACCGATATAGATCGCATGATACCGTTTCTATGCTTTAAGTATGTTTAAGTATGTGGGGGTGTGTAAATGCTTGTTACGGCAACACTTTGTATTTGAGAATGTGTGTGGACCGTTGCTCAGGCGTCACTGTCACTTTCTAAATGCCCAGCTGATGCCTTAACACGCACGGGTCGTTGCTTTACGCATGTCAATGTATTGCGAACAATGATAAAGAGAGAACTAGACAGCTTAAGCAATCACGGCTTATGCTTTGGGAGGAGCCATGTGAGAGCCCATTTGGGCTTAGCTCCTCACAACAAACTCCATAACTGTTGGAGCAACCCTCGCAACGACTAACGCGACACACACACAGAGAAGTGGCCGAGATGCCGTTTGATAGCTCACGCTCACAGGCAGAAATCATAACAGAAACTGTGAACACTACATAATAATAATCCAATCGATGTACAAAATATACCGCTCAAACTTAAACTTATAACTTCAGCTAGGCTTATTATTATAGCAGGTGACTACAATTCTAAATATTATTGGCACGAAGACACAGCCGACTGATCTCAGCCCTGCTATAACTCGGGATAACCGAAGGTTCGTTAGAACTGGCGCCCAACTTGGGCGCCCTGCGATATTAATAAAAGTGAGAAAACACCAAAAGCTATAAAAACTGGTACGAGGGATGCGACTAACTTCGGCCTTGACGAAGAATCGGCCAAATAGGACTCGATTTATGCTCATGGACGATGCTGGGAGCTGTAGCATTGGAGGCACATACCACCGCAGTCGCACGACAGAATGGTTGGAATAGGCGGCGAAAAGTTCAAAGCTACGAGCGACACCGGTGCAACAAGCAGTATCATTAGTGAAAAACTGGCCAACAGGCTCGGCAATGTGGGCCGGTGGACCAATAGGTTGATCCGGTTGGCATATGGAAGCTGCACCCAAGTGGGCAAATTGCTGGAGACAACAGTCAACTTGGGTGGACGAGAGGCGAGGATACCGCTTCTGATCCTGCCCTGGTTGACCGACGACTTTGTGCTGGGCTGTAATTTACCGGTAAGCATGGGCAGCACATTGCAGAGCGTCGGGCTGAAACTGAAGATTGCGCCGAGGGACCCACAACATGGGGTGCATGTTATCGGTAGCAGTCGGAACCACAAACAAGCTAACACAAGATCAGAAGAATGCCGCCGGGGATCTACTCCACGAGAATGTGGAAGTGGACGCGTTTCTCAAGAGGGAATTGGCGGCCATTAGCAACGTCAAGGGGAGCGGCCTATACCTGGCACTAGAGGTATTTCCCTAAAAATGCCAAAGTAAAGGCCGAGATCAACGCAAAGGTGGATGAGTTGCTGGCGAAAAGCTGCATCGAGCCTTCAAAGAGCCAACATAGCGCGCCGATAGTGATGTTCGAGAAAAAGACCGGGAAATGGCGAATGTGTGTGGATTTTCGCTAGTTCAACGCCAGATCGGTAAAATATGCCTACTCGTTGCCATCATCATATTTTTAACAGATTGCGCTATGCGCGATTCATTACAAGATTCAATCTGAAAGACGGATACTGGTAGATCTCAATGGAGAAATCCAGCCGGCCACTGACGGCATTCACAGTTCCAGGAAAGGGACTGTTTCAATAGAAAGTGATGCCATTTGGACTTCATTTAGCGCCAACAACGTTTCAGACGGTATTGGATCGTCATTGGTCCAGATATGATGCCGCATGCCTACTTTGCCTACTTAGATGAAATAATTGTGGTTCGGAAAAACTTCGCTAGGAGTATATGGACAAACTGCGGAAAGTATTTCGACGGCTACGAGCAACCAACTTGAAAATTCATATCGACAAGTGCGATTTTTTCAGGAAGGAGCTGAAATATCTGGGCCACAGAGTGACGGAGAATGGAATCCGGATGGACCCAGAGAAAGTAACTGCAATTGCAGAATTAAAACCATCTTCCAACATCAAGGAGTTGAGGCAATACGTGGGAGAGGCATCTTGGTATCGTCGATTTGTCCCCGACTTTGCAACAACAATGCATCCCCCCAATGCGCTGCTGAAGAAAGGCGCCAAGTGAGAGTGGACAGAGAAATTTTAAAAGGCTTTTGAGACTGTTTAAGCCAAATTAACAGAATCACCAGTGCTGGCATGCCCAGATTTCTCAAAGATAATTTGCTTGCAAAACGGATGCTAGCAATTATGGACTTGGGGCGATATTGACGCAAACATCAGAGGATGGGGAGCGCGTCATATCGTATGCCAGCGGAACACTCAATAGTGGGGAGCGGAATTATTCTGCCACCGAAAAAGAGTGTCTGGCGATAACCTGGGGCATCCGGAAGCTGAGGCAGACGCATTATTGCGGCCGTGGGCCACCGTGTGCACTGACTTCGTAGAACCTCTGTCGAGGTCAAAAGCCTGGGAACACCATGGTGTTCGTGGCAATAACAAAGCTTAGGGCGCATGAGAATGCAAGCAACAGCCAAATGTGCGCACCAATACACCCGCAAGCGCAGAGGTAAAATCAAACATGCAAGACGAGCAGCGAAATATGTTGGCAACGAATGGTCAAATGCAGCGCAAATCGTAAGTGTTAGCAACAAGAAAGCTCAAAGCGCAAGCAAAGAGGGCAGTATAAAAAACGGGCAATAACAACATCTGAGGTGACGATCTATGGCGAACGGGAGCCGAAATTGGAAACAACAAAATGCAAGAGTTAAAAAAGAAACCACAATTCCGGGGCGCATAGCAACAGTTGATTCAACGATAGGGCGAGGCTGTAAGAAGAGAACGACTGCTAGACAGAGAGGAACCGCTAGAGGCCATCGACGCCTACACACACGGCCGCGCTACGTCTGAAGGTATAAAAGGGGCCGCAGGCACGCGCTTGGCCTATTCGGCCTATCAAAGATATAAAGCACACAACACCCTAACGCCAGGAAGCGGAAGCCGGTGCCCCAAACTACAGCATCGGTAAGGTTCCCCGGCCGATCATCATATGTGAGGCAACGGTTCTGCTGGAGCAGCAAATACAGCCAGGAGAAGGTCGGGTAACCAATCGGGCGTCCGGACCGTCGGGCGTGCCGGCACGTGGTGCGTCGACATCCATTACACTCAAGGAGGATTAAATGGAACAGCCGAAGCAGCAGCAACAGCAGCATCACATTAGCATAAGCAGCAGCAGCAGCAGCTGCAGCGGCAAGGACAAAGGAAAAATATTTGGAAAGTATATTGGCGCAAAATACTTTATGCCACTCACTGCGGGGAAGTATAGGGAAGTTGGCCCCGATAGCGGACATGGCGGAGGCTTAAAAAAAAGTAAGATATGTAATTCCTAAATAGTTTAGGAAAAAATATGGATAAATTCTTACAATTTACGAATAACGTGGTTTGCACAGCGAGCTGATCGCAACGGCTCAACATTAAAACAAGAACGCAAAAATGCGTCACGGAACAAAAAAATGAGTCACTGCACTGCTTGATGGTCAGCGTGCGTTTAAAGGCGTCATGGCACTGCTTGATGTTAACAGCGAGTTCTCAAAAGCGTCATGACACTGCTTGCTGTTAACAGCGGGCGCCGAAATGTGGCACTGCGCTGGCAGGCGTACGCTTGCCCGATACGTTGGAGAGTAAATTTTAAAACACGAAGGCATCGTGTTTTTCCGAAGGAAGAGGGGAGTGTGAGGATTCATATGAGAGCACATTTGGATATAAAACTACATAGAGGTAGATATATATATGTGGGCTCAGCTTCTCTAAACAAACTCCATAAATGTTGGAGCAACCCTCGCAATGACAAAGGCGACACATACAGAAGTGGCTCTCTGTAGCACTCGGCTATTCAGCACTCGGACTCGTGTCCCACACACGGACGAGCCTAGAACCGTTAGCCGAGATGCCGTTCGCGGCTGCGCAGCGATAGCTGACGCAGTCGCGCCCCCGCCAGACTTGCATTGGAGGGATACACAAGGACATTGCATTACATCGGGGACATCAAGGGATACATGACCTCACGCAGAAGAACATTCAGCAACAGCTGCCACCAAGACAGGACACTGGTGGGCAGCTTTAGCAGATAGGCAGCTTCGGCAAATCTTACGAGTATGGGACTGCTATTTGCGGCGTAGCCGTGCGTACTCGGAGTGAGCACGGTGTCTTTTGCGAATACGTAGGAGTGCTCGAGGTGAGACTTATTATTATCGCAGGTAACTACAATTATAAATATTGTTGCCACGAACACATACTCGACTGATCTCAGATCCCGCCTTAAACTCGAGATAATGGAAGGTTCGTTACAGTTTGTGTCCATATAGAATTATACATGTATGTTAGTTTTTCTAATTTATATATTTATATATATTTTATTATATATATACTTTATTTATATATATATAAATTATAAAGATCACATCAATTAAGATAATGAGAACACAAGCAACAATTCACAGAGAGCAGCAGCTACATGGACAGCTGCTTATCCAATTGTTTTGCTCACTTTAGGCTGACCACTCATCTGTGCTGCTGGTGCTGCGCCAACAAATTTTTCATATTTTTCGCAAAAACATTAAACTATTTTTCAATGGGATCAGGGTATAAAAACGAGGGTAGCAGTCGAACACGCCTTAACTTGGCAGCAGCATTGAGAAGCAAGAGTTAGACAGAAACGTTATCGTTACCATCATTTAACGAGAATTAACTATTATATCATCTACTCTGATGGAGAATGTAATGTCACCTATCCGATGCCGGCAAATCAGAACGACGCTGGAAAGCGCTAACTACAACAAGAAGTAAAAACGGTCTAGTCGGGACTGCCCTTTGCTTAGCGCATTGCCATCCAAGTACAAATGCTCAGCTGCTTCAGTCCATCAAATTCGATTCTCACCCAGATTCTGCTCCTTCATTTTTTCAGTAGTGACGAATAAGCATCCTGGTGCATTTTGCTTTTTACATAGGGGCTGACTCTTCGTTTTGCAAGCCAGTTCTTTTGCTGCCTCCGCTGCTGTTGCCGCTGATTCTGCTCTGCTGCTCTTGCAGGCTCAACGATGTCGATGCGGCTTCCATGCTCAAAATGGACTGATTCAGCTAGAGACAAGTCTAGTTTATATACTCTGTTCCATCTTGCTGTCTGTCCGTCTGTCCATATGTATGAACGCGCAGCATTTGGACATCATAGAAGCTAGAGACTTGTAATTTGGAATATATACTCGTGTGTATCCGCCTCAGATCAAGTTTAAGTATTTTTCCGATACGCTTACAGGGGGCGTGGCATATCGGAAAATCCTATAACTATTAAGACGAAAACGCTCTTAATTTCGTTAATATTGCAGTCTAAGAATTTGGACTTAGAGTATAAACTCGTGTACACCACGCGGACGTTAAAAGATATAGTTTATTACCATTGTGGAGTATGGCAAATGGGATAAAACTGTATCTCCTACAGTTTTGAAGCTAGAGTGTCTAAATTTGACATGTAAATATGATATATATTTCCGCATATTGAGGGCGTGGCAAATCGCATAAAACTGTATCTCATACAGTTTTTGGAGCCAGAGCGTCCAAATTTGGCAAGTGGGTTACTCTTGACCTTTTCTTAAGATAAATCAAAAATTATGTATCCATGACCTCTGGGGCTTGGCAAATCGGGAATTACTATAGCTTTTACTAAAACAGTGCTATTTTCGGCATTACCGCCGTCTAATCGTTGGGATTTGGAATATATATACTAATATCCTACCTACACCAAAAATGATATGTTATATATATATATGTAACTCCTACAATCTTGGAGGTAGAGCATCCAAATTTAACATGTGGCTAACAGTTCATGAAATATATATTTAAAAATAAATAAATAAATAATCATTAATAAATATGTAAGTCACCGTAAAACAAATTCTAGTTGACGTTACTGGGCATTCTCGGTCTTCTCTACCACAACACAAGTCTACTAGGCGCTTGATTTTTCTATACATGTGCACAAGTGTATTGGATTTCGCGCATCATCACAAAAGGGACGGAGGTGTGAAGTGGTGAACTAAATTTAAATTAAATTGATTTTTGTGAAATTTGGAGCCGGTATCCAAAATATAAAAAATCAGAAGTTGTATTTTATTTTTAAAAAGCTAAATACAATATAAAATTTGATAACTGTAGCTCAAATGATGTAAAAGATATGCTCAAAAACGGAACCTCGATAATCTCGCGTTCAAACATACAGCCAGACGGACGGACGTTCTACATTTTAATGGAGCCTACAATCCCTACTCCGTTGAACCCCCTGTCTGTGCAGTCGGTGGCGCCCGACTGCAACGTTCTTACTTGTTATACCCTGAACCCATTGAAAATGAGGAGGTAAGGAGTATAATGGTTTAGCAAAATGTATGTAACAGGCAAAAAAGAGGCGTGGCAGACCCCATAAAGTATATATATTCTTGATCAGGGCGACGAGCTGAGTCGATTCTGTGGCAGTGTCCCCGCACTGTCTGTCCGTCTGTCCGTCTGTCCGTATGTATGAACGCGTCGATCTCAGAACCTATAAGAGCTAGAGACTTCAAATTTTGCATGATGGTCTGTGTATACAGCGAAAATATCGAGTTTGTTTTAGATATTCGATAAATTTTTCCGTTTCAATGATATCGATTTTAAAACGTTATCAAGATTCAGTTTTTGACCATATCTTTTACATATTTTAGCTACAGCTATAAAATTTTGTTTTTAGCTTTTTGTAAATAAAATACATTTTCTATTTTTTCATATTTTGGATACACAACTCCACATTTCACAAAAAAAAATTATTTAAAAAAAATTATCAAAGCCACAATTTAAATTCAAATTCAAATTTTTTAGTGAAAACCGTATTTTCAATAAATTAATAGCATTCAATGCAGAAAATTGCATTCAAATCCGTTAAGTAGTACAGAAGTTATTAAAAGAAACATTGTAAAAGCACGCGGCAGCAGCCTATACGTGTGCACACATACATTCAAATCAACTACGCAGTAATCGGCGCGCGTGCTTCTGTGTGCATGGTATGTATATGTGTGCATGTGTATACAAATGTGTGCATGTGTATATGTGTGCATGTGAATATGTGTGTACTTGTATATGTGGGCATGTGTATATGTGTGCATGTGTACAGTGGACCAATAATATCTTCGTACAGCAACAGATTTTTTCTTTGCTAAAGAAAAAAATGTATGTGCTAAACGCAAACTAGTAAGTAATGATGCAGTTTTATTAGCTGATTTATTAACTTCATTCAAAAAAAATATAAATTTATAAAATGGATAAAAATTTACAACTAAAAAACAATGAGAAGGCACGTTTTTTGCTCCAATAAAGTCTTCGTACACTGAAACTAAATACTCTTAAAAACTATTTTAAATTAAATTTGTTCTATTTTTAATATTTCGTGGGGTATCCTTCATTCGTTATAACCGCTTTTAAGCGGTTTAGCATATACAAGACCAGCTTTCCTGCATAGGATTTTAGAATTTTAGTCCATTCCTCCTTCAAAGCTTCGATCAGTTTATGTTTTGAACTTATCTAATGAGTCCTGATCTTTTTTTCGAGCATATGCCAACAGTGCTCAATGGGATTTAGATCACGACTCTGGGGTGGTGTTTTAAATAAATGCAGTGTGTTTTACGCCAAATACATTTTGGTATTATGAGCAGTGTGTTTGGGATCAATATCTTGTTGAAAATAATAAGACCGTGATAGATCCGACTTTTCTTTTTACACTTGGGGACAAATTTTCTTTTAAAATATCAATATATTTATGGTGGTCCATCATTCCTTCAATTATTTCTAAATTTCAAACGCCAAGTGGCGTTGTTATGCAACCCCATACCATCACTCCACTACCACCATGCTGTATGGTTTTAATTGTGTTTTTTGGATTGAGCGCTCCAGCTCTTCGCCACACACACGTAGTCGCCCATCCGATCCCAATATGTTGTATTTCGACTCGTCCGAGAATGTGACATTACTCCATAACTCGATTGGTTCATTTTCCTAGTGTTTTGTCGTTGCTTATAAAAAGTTTTCGCCTGGGTGTGCGCGACTTGTACCCGGTTCCTACTGTGGTTATTCGAACAGTTTCGGGGTGAACTTGCTTATTTTTTGTACGAAGAAGCTCTGCACTAATACTATTTGCGTTAATAAATGGATCCGAGGATACCATTCGCTTAATATTTAGCCGATCTCTGTTCGCCAAAATTTGGGCCTTCTGGATTTAGACTTATTTTCCATTCGGCCTTCATATTTAAATCTTCCAATGACTTATTGTATAGTAGAACGACTGCGACGTATAATTTCTGCAATTTCTGCATAGGATTCCTGCTACTTTACACGCAAATTAAAAAAAGAGTGCCGTTATTTAATAGATAAATATTTTCCTGGCATTTTACAGCTTTTTCTGTCGTAATCACTATCAAATTTCCTCAAAATTCTTAAGTTGTTGCGAAATGGTGCACAAGCCTGCCTATGCATGCATTCGAAAACAACCGTTATCATTTTCTTTTTTTTTGTATGCAGCTTCTCATTCTTTTTGTCATTGATTTTTAGTTGTAACTTTTTAGCTATTTTAAAAAATTCTAAACTAAAGTTAATAAATTAGTTAACAAAACTGCATAATTGTATTTTTAGTTTGCTCATTTACTACATTTACCTTTTTTCGTTAGCAATGAAGAAAGCTGTTGCTGTACGAAGACATTATTGGTTCACTGTATATGCGTGTTTTTTTTTCAATCAAATTTGTACTATTGTAAATGAAGCCAAAGGTGTTTTAGGGTTCATTAAACGTTGGTCAAAAGAGTTTAATGATCCTTTTATAACCAAATTTCTTTATATTTCGCTTGTACGACCAATACTTGAGTACTGCTCTTGTATGTGGTCTCCTCATTCCATTCAACGTTTGCCCTCTTACCGCAGTGGACTTCTGCTCTTTGATCTTCCATCATTAATCACATTAATCTTTGCTTTCAGCTCATTTTCGGGAAATCACTGACAGTACCTAGCTATGAGTAGGGGCATAGCCGGCCGGACTGTCAAAAATCACCCCATCGTGGGCAGTGATTCCCAACTGAAATCACTATCTACTTTTTATTTCTATTTACTTACACTGCTAAGTTTAAAACGTACTAATTAGACTCTGTTCCCAAAGGGAAAAAGAGTCTATTGGATTTGTGCAATGTCCGTCTTGCTGTCTGTCCGTCTGTCCGTCTGTCCGTCTGTCCGTCTGTCTGTATGAACGCGCAGCATTTGGACACTATAGAAGCTAGAGACTTGTAATTTGGAATATATACTCGTGTGTATCCGCGTCAGATCAAGTTTGAGTATTTTTCCGATACGCCCACAGGGGGCGTGGCAAATCGGGAAATGCTATATCTATTAAGACTAAAACGCTGTTATTTTAGTCAATATTGCAGTCTAAGAAATGGGGTTTAGACTATATATTCGTGTACACCACGCGGACGTTTTAAGATATAGATTATATATCTACGCCCATTGTGGGCGTGGCAAATCGGATAAAACTATATCTTCTACAGCTTTGAAGCTAGAGCATCCAAATTTGGCATGTGGGTTACTGTTGACCTTCCCTTAAGTTACATCAAAAAGTTATATACCCACGCCCCCTGGGGGCGTACCAAATCGGGAATATATATATAGCGATTTGTATAAATCTTATAATATTTTGAGCTTATTAAGAGCTAGAGACTTGAAATTTGGAATACATATGCAAGTAGATCACTCGGAATCAAAAATATATATTATAGATATTTACGCCCATTGAGGGCGTGGCAAATCGGATAAAACTGTATCTCCTACAGTTTTGGAGCTAGAGCGTCCAAATTTTGCATGTGGGATACTGTTGACCTCCTCTTAAGATAAGTCAAAAGTTATGTATCCACGTCTTCTGGGGGCGTGGCAAATCGGGAATTACTATATCTTTTACTAAAACCGTGATAATTTCGGCAATATTTCCGTCAGAGAGTTCGGACTTGGAATATATATACTAGTATCCTACCTCTACCCAAAAATGTATGTTATATATAGCTACGCCCATTTGGGGCGTGGCAAATAGGGTAAAAGTGTATCTCCTACAGTCTTAGACGTAGAGCATCCAAATTTGACATGTGGGTTACTGTTCATGAAATTAAAATTTACGAAAAAAAAAAAATAAAAATAATCATAATATAAGCCTCCGTAAAACAAATTCTAGTTGACCTAACTGGGGATTGAAGCAGGGTCTTCGCTACCACAACGCAAGTCTGTTTAAACAAATCAAAACACTTCCAAACTCAGTTTGGCACATAGCCACGCAATAGACGCCGTGGTGTTGTGGGTAGAGTGGTGGCATGCGAAGCGCGTGACCTAGGTTCGATTCCCAGCGCTGACGCGTGATATTATCATTTAATAAAATTTTTTTTTATTTTTTTATAACTTCTATGTTATTTAATGGATTTGATAAAATTTTCATCATAAATCCTTATATTTATTAAAACAAATTCTAGTTGACCTAACTGGGGCAAGTCTGTTTAACCAAATCAACACACCAAACTCAATTTGGCGCAAGAGACGCCGTGGTGTAGTGGGTAGAGTCGGTGGCATGCGAAGCGCGTGACCCAGGTTCTGTTCCCATCGCTGCCGCGTGATATTATCATTTATTAAAATGTTTTTTTTTTTTTTTTATTATAACTTCTATGTTACTTAATGGATTTTGATAAAACTTTCTGCATAAATCCTTATATTTTATTAAAAATACGGTTTTACCTAAAAAATTTAAAAAAAAAATAAATGTGGCTTTATTTGCAACTAAACTTTTATTAAATTGATTTTGTGAAATGTGGAGCCAGTATCCAAAATATATAATAAAAACCAAAATAGTATTTTATTTTAAAAAAGCTATATGTAAAATTGTATGACTGTAGCTAAATTGATGTAAACGACATGCTCAAAAAAGGAATCTCAATAATCTCGCATTCAAACATACGGAAAGACGGACGGACGGTCTACATATTTATTGAGCCTACACACCTTTAACAGGAACAGAGTCTGACGCAGTCGGTGGCGCCCGACTGCAACGTTCTTACTTGTTTTGTTTAAGTTTCCTAGTAACAAAATCTTTTGTCTTATAGATCCCAGTAATATGACTGACTACTTTTAGATGTTATCTGGGTCATAGCTAGCCGGTCGGGCAATAAAATTCCCTCGACGTGACGGTGATATTATTAGAGTATTTGATGTAATTTTATATAGGCTATCTTAATTAGATAATATTTTTCTTATGTAAGTTCATATATTTTTATTTTTTTTTTGTTACCTTCTGTTGCACACGTTTAGTCAACATAAATAAATAAATAAAAATATGGTCTAACATCTCTGACCTATCCAATTGCTCCTCCCACTTAGCTTGCGATGACATATCAAGCCTTTGCAGCAGGTGGTGCCTAGGCTGTCGAGCGCACGAATATGCATATTAAATTTCTCAGACAGCTCTCGCAACTTGCTACCTTCCGCAGCCCCAAGATCTCAACTATGTGTGCCTGAAATATTAAACGTCGGTTATTAAATTGTTTGTTTTTCAATGAATGTATAGCTTTGGTATAGTTTTCGTGTGAGATTTTCAATGACTGAATTGTGTCCAACGTTGCACCATCTAAACAAGATCGTAAGTGCTGCAGCTTCTGTATGCTGTTGAGGTCGGGATGACTATCAATGGTCGTTGCAAACATTGCATAAAAGCAGTCCTATTTTCCATATCCGCCCCTAAACGTAGGCAGTCTTAGTGGTGGCAGTGCTGGAACTGGACGGAGCTTCGATTGATTGAGTTTGGAGCTAAATGGCAGAACTAATGATTGAACAGACATTATAAACTCAGATCAAAGTTCGTGAGCAGATCACTATTCATTTCGTCCACATCTAGCTCTTGTAGGCCGTCATGTACACCAAAACATAAAATTAATATATATCATATATTGCATAAACTAACATACATACATATGTAATTCATATATAAAGACATTAACTACAACAAAGTGACTTATAATTATATTTTTTAATTATAAGTCACTTTGTTGTAGTTAATGTCTTTATTGAATTATGTCTTCAAGCGACCAAATGTCGTGCTGTCCGCCAAATATGAATTATGATAATGCGAGCAAGCGACCAAATGTCGTGCTGTCCGTCAAAGAAACAATTAAAAGACTTAAAGTTATTAAGCAAATGCGACCAAACGATCAAAATGTCGTGCTGTCCGCCACAGATGAATTTACACACTTAAATATATGCCGGCTTAGCAATGCGGCTGCACTGAGAGTGCGAATTAGAACGAAAGAGGGGAGCATGAAAGGCAGCGATTAGCTTAAGAGAGAGCAGCAGCTGAACAGCTGCTCTTCCAATTTCTCTTTAAGCTGACCGCTCATCTGTGCTGCTGGTGTTACGCCCAACAATAGTCAATACATATTTATCTTTAATTGTATGTATGTCCATGTGTACAATATCAAGTGGTTGTTTGGGAATTACTGTTTCTGGAAATGGTACCTTTTGTGGTTGTGTGCCATATTTCATAGTTTGACATATGTCACAATTATTAATGGTTTGAGTAATTTTCTGTTTCATGTGAGTAAAGTATACTGCTCTTTTTAAATGAGCTAAAGTCTCATCTATCCCTCTATGATTATTATTCACATTCTCTGTTTTCTTGCTCCTAATTCCTTAAAAAATAATGTACATCTGACAATTTTAAAAAGCTGGCTATCCGCAAAGTATTTTGTATTTGCTTGTTAAATTAGTTTAAAAATCTCATCCCTTATAAATATCGCACATTAATTGTTCGTTTTTAGGATGCTTTTATAATTTTTGTGACTGTTTCTTCGTTTAGAACGGGCTCTGAAATAATTCGTTTTATCTTGTTTCAGAATGGAATCTCTATTTTAATGTTTGATTTGTCTTTTTGCTCCTAATTCCATCAAAAATACTGTACATCTGACAATTTTATAAAGCTGGCTATGCGAAAAGTATTTTGTATATACACCCAGCGACAAAAAAAAGCCGCACCCGGCAATTTTGCAAATTGGTGCGTTCTTTGCTCAGAGATTCATCTAAATTTCAATGCATTGATTAATTTAAAATTTTTTTGGATTAATCAATCAATTCCACATACATTTTTAAAAATTTAATTTTTATACGTCTTTTATCCAATTAAAAAAAACAATTTTTCTGAAATCACACAAATTAATTGATTTTTCACTAAGTTGGTCCTCTTAAGTAAAAAAATTATTAAGTAAAAAAACAAAGAATTTTCAACAAAAACAAAATTTTTTCATATTAATTAAACTATTTGCTGTTAATATAAATTATAATATAGTCCAAAATATTTCATTCTGAATTTTTAAATTAAATTATAAAGTTATCAATATTTGGTAGTGCCACCTTTGGCCTTTATAACACATTTGACCCTATTCGGCATGGACTCGTACAAAGTCTCCAGATACTCCGCCGTTATATCCTCGAACCACACTTTTTCAATCGTTTTCATTAATTCCTGTAATGATTTTGGCTTTTCCTTTCGTATTTTGGCACTCATAAGGGCCCAGACATTTTCAATAGGATTGAGGTCAGGACTGTTCCCTGGCCAATCTAAGGACTCAATACCAAGTTCTGACTTCAAAATTGATATCTGTGGTTAGCGGATAGTTAAAGTTTATTAAAAAATGATCGGAATGACTAATTCTTGAAAATCCACTTACAGAGCGCGCCCGATGACAAGGTGCAGAATCGTCCTGGAATATGGGCTCTTTTTCTCTTTCAGTAATCGACTCAATGCTAGGCACAAGTCCACTGAGAATGATTTCTTTGTACTTCTCTGCATTCACCATCCCTTGAAGCATAATAAGTGATTCTGTTTTGTATTTGGAAATGCATCCCCATATCATAACATAAGGCGAATGCTTAACAGTGGCAACACACCAGTTTTCCGAATATCGCTCTCCGTTTCTGCGCCGAACTTTCAAGCAGCCATCGGGTCCAATAAGATTAAATTTGGACTCATCAGAAAATATCATCCGTGACCATTCAAATTGACCCCAATTTTGCTTATTTTTCGCCCAGTTTAAGCGAGCTGCCTTCATTTTCTGGTTGAGAAGAGGTTTTTTGGCTGGTGTCCTTGCTATCAAACCCATCTCCTTGAGCCGACGTTGAATAGTCCGAGCCGAAATTTCTTTCGTAAATCGTTGCTGCACTTCAGATGCAATTTCGACGGCATTTTTGAAGCGATTCTGGAGGCTCGTTCTCATAATAACGCGATTCTCCCGTTCATTTGTGCAATTTTTTCTGCCTGATCCTTTCGTCCTCCCCAATTCCTCCGTCTCACGATATTTTTTCAAAAAGCGTCGAACTGAACTTTCATTAAAATTAGTTTTATTAGCTATTTCACGATTCGACACGTTTTGCTGAGCCAAAGCAATAATTTTGGCCTTTTCAGTGAGGGTCATCTGTTTTCCTTTAACCATAATGTTTAATGTTCACCAAATTGAATCTCCGCAAAATGAAATTTTAGCAACCGACAAGTCGAAAATTTAGCAAAAAGTGAAGAAAACAATCGAATGGATTCCCCAAAATAAAAGTTAGGCGACTAGAATACAATTTGGGGAAACCCCGAGCTGGAGAAGGCAAAAGTTGCAATAACCTTAAAGTGCGGCTTTTTTTTTGTCGCTGGGTGTAATTGTTAAATTATTTTAAAAAATTCATCAGTTGTAAAAATCGCACATATTTTGTTTGGTTTTAGGATGGACTTTAGAATCTTTCTGACTCCTCGTTTAAAACGGGCTGTGAAATAATTCGTCTTATCTTGTTATACCCTGGACCCATTGAAAATTTGAAATCAGGGTATAATGGTTTTGCAAAAAGTATGTAACACGCAGAAGGAGGGTTGGCAGACCCCACAAAGTATATATATTCTTGATCAGGGCGACGAGCTGAGTCGTTCAGCCCTGTCCGTCTTTCTGTCCATCCATCATTGGAGTCGCAGGTTCAAAATCCGCTGCTGCCAACATTTTTTGTTCAAAAACAAATTTTTTTTTACTTTTACATTCATATCATATTGTATGTATGTAAAAATGCAACGTCGAATAAAGGTTCAGGGGATCTCCTTAACCCATTGAAAATGGGAATTCAGGGTATAATGGTTTTGTGACAAAGTATGTAACAGGCAGAAGGAGGCTTGGCAGACCCCATGAAGTATATATATTCTTGATCAGGACGACGAGCTGAGTCGATCTAGCCATGTCCGGCTGTCCATCCGTCCGTGTGTCCGTCTGCCCACGTTTATGTCGAGTCACCAAATTGGACACCTTTAGTTATCTTTATTATGTCCTGAAAGTTTCATTCAGAAAGTAGATCTTGAACCGAAGTTGTTTAACAATCAATTTCTCATAATCATCTACGCAGTAAGCGGCGCGCGTGCTTGTGTGTGCAGGTATATGTGTGAGTGTGTTTGTGCCCGCAGAGGGTAATATGTATAGATAAAATATGTAAGCTAGGTTGGTTCAGGGGATCTCCTAGTCATTATGTGTACAAATTTGTATTATTATATGATTTCTAACACAAACCGCAGATGGCAATGCTATGAACGAATACATATTGTGAGCAGCCATATGGCAGCCCAGTCGGATATATAACTACATAGAAGTAGATATATATATATATGGGCTCAGCTGCTTACAGCAAGCTCCACAACTGTTGGAGCAACCCACGCAACGATATACTCGACACACACACATAGAAGTGGCTCTCTGTCGCACTCGGCTATTAAGCAATGGGCTCCTGTCGCACACACGGACGAGCCACGAACCGTTAGCCGAATGCCGCTCGCGGCTGCGCACCTATAGCTGACGCAGTCGCGCCCACGCCAGACATGCAGTGGCGCAACGATAACGGGGCTTCGGCGGATGGAATGTGCTGGACGATCACGCGAGGGCACTGTTAAGTGGGCCCGAGCACTTTAATCAGGCCCCGGTCCGGTACGAAGCGGGGCCTGCCGCTGGCATATAAAAAGAGAAAGGCAGCCGACGATGAGAAGAGTGAAATTACAAGTTAAAGTGAACAGACTTGAAAGTACAAGTCAACGCAAGTGCCAGTGAAAAGTGATCATCGAGGGATACACAAGGACATCAAAGGACTCCACAGGACCTCACCCAGAAGAGCATCTAGCAATAGCTGCCACCAAGACAGTAATCAAAGTACAAAATATATTGCTCAAACTTAAACATAACCAAGACTTATTATTATCGCAGGTGCCTACAATTATAAAAATTGTTGGCACTAACACACAGTCGACTGATCTCAGCCCGGCTTAAACTTCTTTTATTAAAAATTAATTTTAATTTATTTTTGTTTGTTTAAGTTTGTTTGTTTTTCATTTTTTTTTTGTTTCAATTAAATTTTTAACTTCATTCTCCCTTCACTGCGGAAAACACACATACCTAAACATGTAATTTTCCTCCGCCTGCAGCTCCAGCAGAAACGGTGGCCAACAGTCGAGGATCGGTTGAGTGAACCATACCGACGCAGTAGTTTGGGGCACCGGCCCCTGTTTCCTGCGTGAGTTACAAGTCGGTGACTTGGTTGGAGATGGTGTTAGTGGTTTTTTGCCACTATTTCAGTATTTTAGGTGGAGACTTGTGTTTTTTGATTAAGAACAAATATAGGTCTGGTCTGTTTGACTCTCAATATGAATCTGTTTTATTCAAAACAGCCCAATACAAACATATATATATATAAGTATAATATATATAATATATATAAGTATGATGTCCAGTGACGGTTGCCAAGCCCTATGTTGCTGATCTTGCAGTTCTTCCGTTACTGCTTATGTTTACGTTATTGCATTCAGTTTAAGTGCTGACGCTGCTCAATGAATACAATGTGGAACAATATACTCTGCGTCTCTGTGTGTTCATATATTGTTGGTCGGTACACATATATGTCGGAGATAGAATTGGATACTTCTTATATTATGAAGTAGGCGCCTAGTTTTTGAGGCGAATTCAGCAGTGTGGGTAATGCATGACCTGAGTGAGTTTGCTCAGTACTGAAAGATTGCGACGACAGTATGGGTTGCCGTCGAGTGTGGCTCAGTGAGAGAGACAACAACGAGGATAAATGTGGTTGTTGTAGATGAGTTGCAAGAAAATAGTACAGTTAGATGCAAGACGTCGACTAAGAAACACGCTGAGACTCGCTGCACATTTAGTAAAGTGATAAAATGGAAAACATCAACGTCGACCCTTCACTAGTGGAAAATCCTATTCGCTATCCGATATCAGAAGTGGGATCTAACTCCAGGCCAACAATCTTTGAAGAGCAATTTCGTGTCTTGTTAGAACAACAAAATCGGAACTTTTTGGAATTGGCTAAAACTTTGCGTCTAGTGAGCCTCGACAAAATGGCGGATTCGTTGTGCCGAAATTTAACTCAAGCGGCTGGCGCCGACGCTGTGCAGTGGTGTGCTACGGAGGACATCAATCTAAATGAAAAACTGTTGCAAGGGAGTACGTTAATTCTGCCTTTAAGTAAATCGCTCGAAGGAAGTGTATCTCAGTGGCTATCTCAAATTTTCTCTGCAGGAATAACATGGTTGGAATTCAAACAGTTATTCCAACATTACGAAAATACGGAGACTCCAACTGCCATCCAGCTTCGATCGCCATGTACAAAAAATTACGTACACTGCCAACATTCAAAGCAGACGCGACTTACAGGCAGAGTTGCAGGTGTTTGCGCTCGACAAAACAACACAACTTTGGGAACGAGGAATCCAGAGCAAAGCGCGCTAATGACTTCAATCAAATGTCACATTTGCGGCAAGATGGGATACAAGATGGCGGAATGCAGAAACAGAAAGCAAAAGAAGGATGCAGCATCACAGGAACAGGATCAACGTGGAAATCAACAATATGGGAAGAGCAACATCACTTGCTATCACTGCAATGCAAAAGGGCATATTGCTACAGAATGTCCAAAGAATATGGGAGGTGGAGGATCTGCATCACATATAGAAAAGAGAGATGAATTGTGTGTGGTAGATGAACCGAAAACAAGTATGCTGTTACGAGGTGAGCTCGTTCCAATTACTTTTGATTCTGGAGCAGAGTGCTCATTGGTTAAAGATAGCTTTGCAAATAAGTTAAGCGGTAAAAGATTAAGTAATGTAATCAGTTTGAAAGGTATTGAAAACTTTAGCAGTGGTTACGGCAATTAAGCACTTTCGACACTATCTATATGGTAGAAAGTTTGTAGTTTTTTGTTGGTGGGCTTATCTACAGTCCTTTGATTTTGATATAGAATATAGAGAAGGAAAGCGCATGGCACACGTTGATTTGTTGTCTAGAAATCCTTTGACTCCTAAAAATTCAATTGAGTATTCGAAAATTGCTGAAAATCGAATCGAGTTAACAGAAATTTCGGAAGATTGGGTTCGAGTAAAACAATACAAAGACCAAGATAGAGTAGAGGTTGTTTCTAAATTAAATAACAATGAACTCCCATTAGAGATATCAAAGACCTATGATATGAGAACAGGTATAATATATCGGAATGTGCAACGAAACGGTAAGACATTTTGTTTGCCAGTAATACCTCGTGGACTTAGGTGGTCTATAATAAATCAAGTCCACGAATCAATCTTACATCTAGGCTGGGAAAAGACTCTTAATAAAGTTTATGATCATTATTGGTTTATAGGAATGGCAAAGTACGTTCGAAAGTTCGTAGAGAACTGTATCACTTGCAGAGTGACAAAATCAGCATCAGGAAAAGTTCAAGGTCAATTACACTCTATCCCTAAGGCTACCCTACCTTGGCATACGTTCCATATAGACATCTCTAAAAAACTAAGTGGCAAGAATAATCGTAAGGAATACATCATTGTGCAAATCGATCTTCAATTGCGTTATTGGGAGTGCTTACACGATTAGTGGCTCATCAAGGTAGAAGACAATTCAGCTTCATTCGATAGCTACAGGTGCAAGTCGCGCAAATGGTCAGGTTGAACGAGTGATGAGCACGTTAAAAAATTTGTTAACTATCTTTGAGTCTACTCAGCGTTCATGGAGATGCTATAGGAGATGTACAATTATCATTGAACTGTACAGTTAACAGAGTAACAAAGTCGAGTCCATTAGAGCTTTTAATTGGTAAATGTGCTAGACATTAAGGCTTAGTCCCCATTGACGATGACGAAACAGTAGTAGACCAAAATGAACAAAGATCTCAGGCTGTAAAAAACATGGAAAATGCAGCGCACTATGATAAACTAAGATTTGACAAAGGCAAAGCAAAGGTAGCCAGGTGCAGTGATCGTGGACCTTTTATAGTAAATGATGTTTTAAAAGGAGACCGATATAATTTGAAGTCTTTGACAGGTAGGACACAGTGTAAGTACCCACACGATAGTTTACGGAGAATGCCAGAGGGGCAGGTACCAAGGGAGCTGGATATCGACAGAGATGAAGTTGGCTCATCTGGTGAAACGGGTGCAACAGACCGTAGTGATTGATACCGTTGAAATAGACTGTGGTGAAACGGGTGAAACAGACCATATGGATACAGTTGAAATAGACAGTGGTGAAACGGGTGAAAGAGACCGTATGGATACAGTTGCAATAGACTGTGGTGAAACGGGTGAAACAGACCGTAGTGGAGAGACGGGTGAAATAGACCGCATGTCGATGCTACGTGGTGGTGCCTTGCCTAGGATTCTTAAAACGTAAACGAAAAGGGTTAGAAAAGAGAATGTCGAATGAATTGAACAAGAACGAATATGTAAACTAAATAAGGAGGAGACTATTAATTGAGTAAGAACGAAAACTGTTAACTGAATAAGAATAAAAGTTGTTAACAGAAAAAGAAAGAGGACGTACTTGATTTGCTTACTAAAGCTATGTCGAACAATATCCTGCTTACACGTGAACGTGTAATTTGTCAGGATGGCCGTGTCGGAGATAGAATTGGGTACTTCTTATATTATGAAGTAGGCGCCTAGTTTTTGAGGTGAATTGAGCAGTATTGGGTAATGCATGACCTGAGTGAGGTTGTACAACACTGAAAGAGTGCGACGACAGTATGTGTTGTCGTCGAGTTTGGCTCAGTGTGAGGTCGAGTGAGAGAGACAACAAAGAGGATAAATGTGGTTGTTGTAGATAAGTTGCAAGAAAATAGTACAGTTAGATGGAAGACATCGACTAAGAAACACGCTGAGACTCGCTGCACATTTAGTAAAGAGATAAAATGGAGAACATCAACGTCGACCATTGACTAGTGGAAAATCTTATTCGCTCTCCGATACATATATATATATATATAGTATCTATGAATATATATGTACATAGTTCGTGTGTACAATGTAGTACAATGTACTCTGAATATGAATATTGTATATGTATGAGCACATGTGTTTATATATTGGATCTTGGTGGCTTAGCGGGTGGCGTGACTGATAAGGTAACTGCACACTGGATAGTTGGCCGCCAGGCCGCCATGCGTGTAGGATACAAAATAGTTTTGGTCGTGCGTAGGTGAGGCTGTGGGAATAGGCTGTATATTCGGGAGCCTTGCGTCTGGAATGGAGGAAGGCGATGCGGACTGGACGTCTCGATGGAAATCTCGATGCAATCTTTCTTGCTTTATGGTGGAGGCTCTTTCGTTTACTGACATTTACAGAAAACGTGGGAATAGATTGATTGGATGGTTCTCTTTCGAACAGAGCTTACTACCTTGCTGATTGATGTTTTCGTTGTGAAAGTTTGGATCCCGGTCATCGGCATGTTCTGTTTAAAGACCCGAGACTTCTGTAATCTCAAGCGTTCATGTCTATCGATTAGAATTAGTTGATGGAATGCTGCTGATGGAATGCCCCAGTCTCATGGTGTTCAAACTGAATTGTATTTTCAGTTGACTGTTCACTAAAAACCGCTTGTTTTCAAAGAGCGCTGTTAGGTTGTTTCAGGCGGATTGGAATACCTCATTCGTGAAAGTTGATTTGGAAAGGATAGCCTTAGCCTCTCCTATCATTTTGGATTTCAGGTGGAATAACTTTTCTACAGGTGTTAGGCTTGGATTATGCACTTACATGGATGTTAATAGGTCTCTCAATGTAGACAGTCTTAAATAATCACCCGAGAACAGTTTTATGTCACAGTGTGGGAGATTGCAGCATCGCAGAATGAAGAGCATATGAATTTGTAACGTGAACTGTTCAATACACTCTCCGAAATGGGCTGCCCACCGTTCCTAGGCCATATAGCAATACTCGCACTTGGCCTGAACGGTGCTCAAGTCAGTATTGCTATCTTTGATATCGCTGTCAGAAAGGACCTTTGTGCAGCGATCAGAGTCCTCTTCTACTTTGCCCAACAATGTGTTGACACTTACATTCTTCTCCACTTACATTCATACTTAAACTAGCTTCCAGCTGGCTAAATTTGTCGGAGGTAAAGATAAGTTTTTCCGACATTTTCGCAATTTAGACGGAGGATCGTAAGAGCTGTTAAGGAGCCAAAACTGGAATGTTTCGGGAGCTTATGGAACAGCACTTGGAAGATGCCGAAACTGTAGAGCCGGATCGCGTGCTTCGTGGGAAAGGCTTGAGGGCCACAGGCTACCTGTAGATGGTTGGAGAAGTGAGCCGGGTCTCAGTTTGGACCCAAAACTCGGAATTAGGATATCCGTTTAAATAGTAGTATACCAATAAAGCACCTAGTTGAGGCTGGGGACTGATAATTCGGAGTGCTCGACATAAAAAGAACAGCATTCAAAAAACTTATATTTTTTGCTATAGTATATACGCTATTGACTGTTAGGAAATGTAGGTATAGAAGTGTCGTCTTGTAAAACAAAATTACGAATATAAAATTCCTCTGCGCACACATACACGCGCACACATAGTGTATATGTGTGCATACACAAGTACGCCCGTCGAATACCTCGTATTTGATTTATGTATGTGTGCACACGTATAGGCTGTTGCCCCGTGGTTTTGCCAATTGACAAAATTTTTTCCTAAATAAATTCTGTATTACTAAACGTATTTAAATCAGATTCTCAGCAATGAATGCTTTTATTTTATAAAAAATACGGTTTTTCCCAAAAAATTTAATAAAATAAACTGTGGCTTCGATAATTTTTTTTTTTGTTAAAAATGATTTTGTAAAATGTGGAGCCGGTATCCAAAATATAAAAAAATAGAAAATGTATTTTATATACAAAAAGCTTAGGGCAAAATTAGCCTTCCCCACGCAGCACGCCATCCGCCCCCTTCAACCACGATCAACCAGTCTCAAGTCCTCAAAAAGGACATGCCGATGGTCAGGATCCAAACTTTCACAACGAAAGTAAGCGTCAACAAGCAAGGTTGCAAGTTATGTTCGAAAGAGAGCCACCCGATCCGTCTATGCCCTCGTTTCAGTAAACGAGAGAGCCTTTACCATAAAACAGTTCAGACATAGTCTGTACAGTACAGACTATGTCTGAACTGTTTTGGACGAGTGCATCAATTAAAGATTGTACCAGTGCGTATAACTACCGCACTTGCAAGAGACGTCACAACACATTTCTGCATCGAGACGTCTTCTCAGCCGCATCGCTTTCTTCCATTCCAGACGCAAGTCTCCCGAACATACAGTCCACTCTAAACAACCTCACCTACGCACGTGCAAAACTGTTTTGCTCCAACCCTCAAGGCGCCCAACCAAAGAATTTGTGCCATCTGCGGCTCACATCTCCTACTAAGCCTAGGTTGCGTGTTGAGACTTCGGCCTTTGTCCTTTCAAGCATAACAGGCAATCTCTCCTCCTACTCTATCCAAAGAATCTTATCTTATGCGAATCGAATATCCGATCGACATTTCCCGTCGGAAGGTCCCCTCACTCCGATTGATATGCCAGCAATCCACGGAAGGTCCATATCCTTGCTCAATCGCTGGAAGCGCCACACATCCATAACCCGACCCGCTTGTAGAAGATTGAAGGAATATACGAGACGAAAACTACAAGCGACGAGGAATTAAGGACCTTTTTATTTTCCTTTTGCAAATATTGCAAGGGGGCCGAAATGTTTGCGTCAGCGGCGCGTAGCTGATCAGCCAGATCAGCTGATCTGACCAGACGCTGAGAGCGAGCTTTCCGTCTCCTTCTGAGAGCAAGCTTTGCGTTTCAACGCTAACTTGCGCTCAGTTCCAGTACGTAAGAAACTTGTACTTTGTCAACTCAACTCTGCGCATCGTAACTTCTCATAATTGTAAAGTGATAAACAAGATAATAATATATTAAATAATAAGTGTATTAGTTGCTGCACACCCTAACATCTATGAGAGCTGTGGCACCCCGCCACAAACAATAACAATCAATATTTTGACTTTGCTTTTAAGATATAATAAATATAATACTATATATAATTGACTTTATATGTTTCTGTAATGAAAATACAGTTATTAAACATTTCAGATTTTCGATACCTCCCCCATTAGACCCAAATGTGACAAAAACGTATTTTAAATAATAGGGAGTTGGGATTTCGCATGTATTCAGTTTTGGATGTCAATGTTATGTACTGAAAATTTCATTAAGAAAGTATATCCACAACCGAAGTTATTTAATAATCTATTTCTCATAAAGCTGCCCTGAATGTAGACCAAGCGCAGCAGCAAAATCATCAACGTAGTAAGCAGCGTGTGTGTCCATTTGTATATATGTGTGTGTGTGCGTGTGTGCGCGCAGAGGGTAATATATAGATAAAAGATGTAAGCTAGATTGTTTAAAACACCACCTCGGACTTGGTTTAGCGGATCTCCTTGTCGGGCAGACCCAACAAGAGCGTTTGTTGACACGAGCTTTTTCGTTGGCTTTTGAAATTATAAATTGGAATTAAAAGTCACTTTGTTGTAGTTAGTTAATACTGTTATTAAATTATATGTTAATGTCGTGTTAACTCCTACGTATTCGCAATAGACAGTGCACTCACTCCTAGTACGCACGGCTACTCCGTAAATAGCATTCACACAGTCCAAGATTCGCTAAAGCTGCCTATCTGCTAATTCTGCCCACCAATGTCCTGTCTTGGTGGCAGTTGTTGCTGAAGGGTCTTCGATGTCCTTGCGTATCCCTCGATGTCCTTACGTGTCCTTCCATGTCCTTTGCTGATCACTTTTCCTTGGCCCTTTGCGTTTTGATTTGCCCTTTCACGTCTTTCCACTTTCACTGGTACTTTAATAATCCCCCCGCCGTCAGCTGCATTTCCCTTTTATATGCCAGCGGCAGGCCCTGATCCTGCTGGAACGGGGCCTGCTTATGGTGCTCGTGTCCACTTAACGGTGCCATAGCGTGATTGTCTAGAACATTCCCTTCGCCGAAGCCCCGTTATCGTGGCGCGATTGTATGTCTGGCGTATGCGCGACTGCATCAGCTATCGCTGCGTAGCTGCGAACGGTACTTCGGCTAACGGTTCGTTGTTCGTCTGTGTGTGCGACACGAGCCCATTGCTGAATAGCTGAGTGCGACAGAGAGCCACCCCTGTGTGTCTATGTCGCATTCGTCGTTGCGGTGTTTATACCAACCTTTATGGAGTTTGATGTGAGGACCCATTATATTGCTCCTCACAATTGAAAGAAGATACGAGAGGATTTTTTTTTGTGAACTCAGCACTGTGCAATCGAGGGGCTACTTAAGATCTAGCGCACTAGCGCTCGGTGTTAATTGCTCTGAAACAAATGAATTTCATGGAGCGTATTCAAGTAGTCTGTTATTCATCATAAATTCAATTTCAAACAAGTAAGAAAGCTCAAGTCGGGTCTACCCTACTTCGAGATCCCCTGAACCTAGTCCGAGCTGATGTTTTAAACAACCTAGCTTACATCTTTTATCTATACATATTACCTCTGCGCGCATATACACATGCACACATACACACAGGCACGCATATACACATGCACACATATACACATGCACACATATACACGTGCACACATATACACATGGACACAGAAGCACGCTCGCCGATTACTGCGTAGTTAATTTGAATGTATGTGTGCACACGTACAGGCGCTGACGCGTGCTTTTACAATGTTTCCTTTAATAACTTCTGTATTACTTAACGGATTTGAATGCAATTTTCTGCATTGAGTGCTATTAATTTATTGAAAATACGGTTTTCACTAAAAAATTTAAAAGAATTAAATTGTGGATTTGATAATTTTTTTTTTTAATTAAATTTTTTTTGGGAAATGTGGAGCCGGTATCCAAAATATGAAAAAATAGAAAATGTATTTTATTTCCTTAAAGCTAAAAAGCTGTAGCTAAAAATATGTAATAGATATGGTCTAAAAATCTTGAATCTTGATAAGGTTTTTAATCGATATCAGTGAAACAGGAAAAGTTATCGAATATCAAAAACAAACTCGATATGCGCGCTCTCTAGCTCTTATAGGTTCTGAGATCGACGCGTTCATACATACGGACCGACAGACGGACAGACGGACGGACAGACAGACGGACAGGGCTAAATCGACTTAGCTCGTCACCCTGATCAAGAATATATATACTTTGTGGGGTCTGGCACGCCTCCTTCTGCCTGTTACATACTTTTTGCAAAACCATTATACCCTGATTTCCCATTTTCAATGGGTTCAGGGTATAAAAATATTGTCATTAATATATATTCTTTTGGGTATCGCTTTTAATTAAAAATTCGTAGTAGACTAAAAAAGTTTTTCTCTCGCTCCTCCCAAATGCGAACTCAATGGTGGATTGAAAATCCATTAATAATTCTTAGTAGTGAGGTATTGTCTCAGCTCGTTTGATGGCCATTGTCATATAACATTTGCGATATCCTTACTTGCTTTTTGAAAATTCGCTGTATTGTCGGAAAATATTTCTTCGGGAAAACTTCTGCGACGAGAGAATTATCGGAGATATCGCCGAGAAGGCCCGAATTGATATACAAAAATAAATTCGTACTTCTTAACATGACTGCGATTGACAGAACCTCTCTATATTGCCAAAATAGTCAATTCGTACTTTCAATTCGTTTGAATAATATTGGCTTTTTGACAAGTTGTGCTTTTTCAATTTTAAAAAATTGGCAAATGCGAATAGTTTTCTTATCCAAATTAAATTATTAACTATTACTGTTGTTGGGTGCAGCACCAACAGCACAGATGAGCGGTCAGATTAAATAGAGCAAAACAAGTGGAAGATCAGCTGTTCATGTAGCTGCTGTCCTCTCTTAAGCTGGTTGCAGACCAAGATGGTTAGAATGTAGAGAGTTTGGGGGTTTGATGGTGAGCCATTTCATCTTTTACTAGTAGAATGTTCAGATCACTGTGAATGTTCTCGTTTCGAACATACCATGGTGCCCCAATAATAGTCCTCAGGATCTTGGAGTGTGCTCGTTGTATGATGTCAATGTTGCTGCTTCTTGCGTTCCTCCATAATTGAGAGCATAAGTCCAGATTGATTTAAGGACGGCGTCGAGATGAGCTCCAAGATACGCAACATAATATACTTGGGAAAATAAATTGTTGTTTAGGGTCAGCGGAGGACAGCTTTGCCTGTTGAGAGTGAACATTAGAGAATTGTAATTTGGAATATATACTCGTGTGTATCAGCGTCAGAACAAGTTGGAGTATTTTTCCGATACGGCCACAGGAGGCGTGGCAAATGGGGAAATGCTATATATATTAAGACTAAAACGCTGTTATTTTTGTCATATTGCAGTCTAAGAACTGGGATTTAGAACATGTCGTCGTGTACACTACGCGGACGTTAAAAGATATAGTTTATATATCTAGGACCACTGTGGGCGTGGCAACTCAGTTAAAACTATATCTCCTACAGTTTTGAAGCTAGAGCATCCAAATTTGGCATGCGGGTTACTGTTGACCTTCCCTTAAGTTATATCAAAAAGTTATATACCCACGCCCCCTGGGGGTGTGCAAAATCGTGAATATATATATATACTGATTTATATAAATCCTATAATATTTTGAGCGTTATAAGAGCTAGAGACTGAATTTTGGAATACATGTGCAAGTAGATCACCCGGAATCAAAAATATATATTAGAGATATTTACGCCCATTGAGGGCGTGGCAAATAGGGTAAAACTGTATCTCCTACAGTCTTAGAGGTAGAGCATCCAAATTTGACATGTGGGTTACTGAACGTGGGTCTTCGCTACCACAACACAAGTCTGTTTCACCAAATCACACATATATTCAATTTCGCTCATCGTCCTAAAATAGACGCAGTAGTGTAGTGGGTAGAGTCGGTGGCATGCGAAGCGTGTGACCCAGGTTCGATTCCAATCGCTGCCGCGTAATATTACCATTTAAAAAAAGCATAAATCCTTATATTTTATATAAAATACGGTTTTACCTGAATAACTTTTAAAAAAAATGTAAATGTGGCTTTATTTGCAACTGAACTTATATTAAATTGATTTTGTAAATGTAAGGCCGGTATCCAAAATATAAAAAAAAAAACAGAAATTGTTTTTTATTTTAAAAAAGATAAATGTAGAATTTGATGACTGTAAAATTTGATGAATGTAGAGCTGGTATCCAATATATAAAAAAAAAAAAATTTTATATTATTTTAAAAAAGCTAAGTGTACAATTTGATGACTGTACCTAAATTGATGTAAAAGACATGCTCAAAAACGGAATCTCGATAATCTCGCTTTCAAACATACGGACAGACGAACGGACGGTCTACATATTAATTGAGCCTACACACCTTTAACAGGAACAGAGTCTGACGCAGTCGGTGGCGCCCGACTGCAACGTTTTTACTTGTTCACTTTGCAGATTTGCAACTTGCAAATTAGTTTTAGATTGGTTGGTTTGCACGTTCCTCTCTTGTGGCGTTGAGATTTTAGCTGCTGCAATGAGAACAGATTCCATTGCTGTCGACACAGTGCTGTCAGATTAGGCTTCGATGTTGAGCCGCTCGGCTAGATCGATGTGGGAACTCAATTGGATTTGTTCTGTGCATTATGAGCCTATTTGGATGATCACGACTTCCGGTAATGGGAGAAGATTTAATCTAATGGAGCAAATGAAAGGTGCGTGTGTCACTGCAAAGTCGATCTAGGGTCTGCTGGCCAATATGTAGACCTACCCGGATCAACAAAGTTAAGTTTATTCCTTATTTTGACTTTTGCATTATATAACTGGTGTTTACAAGGCGAGATCCCCAATGCTTGGAATTGTAGTCTCCTGCTGCTATGAATCGCTCTCCAACGACGTGTTTCTCATGTAGGAATTAAGTTTTTTCAAGCTTATTCCGTGAAACGCCATTGGCATTTCACATGGCAGTTCGAAGAGAATCCATTGATTATTTGGATTGTTGGAATGCAAGCATCTGTATTAAAGTGATTTGGTTTTGCATTAGGTTTTCCGTTGTTTTTGCTCATGAATGACAAAGTCTATCATGCTTTGCTGCTTCAAGCTCTTCAATGCAGCTTTGTGGCTGCTGAACGTTTGCTCTATTCGGCACCGCTTGGATTTCAGGAAGTAATGATATCGACTGGGCTGGTTTTTCTAGACCTGTTCTTAGAGGGCTACCAAACGAAATGCCCGTGATGGTGTTTGTGGAGCCAAACGAAAACGAAGAATACATCTGGTTGTGTTCTGAAAAGGTGCCGTTGGCATGCGTGTGATGCGGCTTTTTAAGTCTTTGAAGCCTTGGCAGCCTCTGTAGTTTACTGTGTGGTTTCCTCCACAGTTTCCGCACTTTTTCGTGTTTATATCATCTTTGTTGGTGGACCAGGTGGAATTTTCTTGAGTGTCACTACAAGCAACACAGACTGGTCGCTGAGTGCTGTACGAATTGGTGTGCCCATACTCCTGACAATATATGCATTGCACTGGAGCGTTGCGCTTATGCGGTCCTTCTTCAGTGATTCTACGATTCAACAAAAACTGTAGATTATATATTAAAAACCACTTTCAAGAAAAACCCTCTTACGGAGAGACGGACAGATCGACACAGCTCGTCGTCCTGATCAAGAATATATATACTTTATGGGGTCTGCCACATCTCCTTCTGCCATTATACCCTGAAATCCCATTTTCAATGGGTTCAGGGTATATAAATAGAATCTAACATGGAATGATTTGATAGCCAACATTAAATAACATCAAAGATTACCCCAATAATATCACCGACACATTTTGAGGAACTTTAGTAGCCGACCGGCCAGCTATAAACTGGATCCATCCAGCCAAATCTAGTCAGTAATATTATAAGGCTATATTAATCAAAAGTTTTTGTTAACGGATAACTTAAACAAAATTACTATATAATGAAATTAGTAATAAGGGAAAATCGTTTCCAATTGGGAAATCACTAACGATGGGGGAGATTTTTGCCAAGGTTTTCATTAAAGGCATTGAGAGTTAAAAGGAGGTGATGCTTCAAAAATTATAGTAATTAAGGCAGAGGACATGAAACGAATTGAGAGAATAATCTGTTGTGCACACAGTTAAATGCAAGGTGCCTTATTGGTCTCCCAGGAACAGAGAACTAGAGATACCCTAAGAGAAAGGTGGAGTCTATCTCACCAATAATCAACTAATGTAGAAAGAACAATAGCCAAGGATTGGTCGAACAAGCGAAATGTAAAGAAGTTTTGGTTATAAAAGTATCATTAAACTCTTTCGACCAACGTTAAATAAACCCTACAACGAAATATGGTTTCTGAAACATAATTTGGAGTCAAAGAGTACACCAAGATCTTTGATTACAACTACGTTTAAAAGGAATACTGTCAATTAAATAATTATCAAGCTGGGGTCTTGAACGACTAAAAGTCATAATCATACATTTAGAGCAATTTAAATGTAACTGATTAACATCATACCACACCTGCATAGAATTAAAGTCTTGTTGCAGGCGTATGTGATGCGATGACTCAGCATAAGACAGGAAAAGCTTCATATAATCAGCACACATAAGTATCTGAGAGTGAGATATTAAAGATGGTAGATCATTAATGAAATGAGTAAAGAGTAATCGACCCAGAACACTATCTGCAGTAAGCCCGATGATAAACAAGTTTCGATTTGGATGATCTGAGCAAAACTCTTTGAGTGCGATCTTTCAAATAAGACCAAATCCAGGCTAATAGTGAGGGAGGGAATCCAATAAGGTCTAACTTATGAAGTAGGATTTCATGATGAACAGAGTCAAATGCTTTACTGAAGTCGGTGTTAATTACATCAGTTTGCATTTTGTCAACAAAACCATCATTTATCAAAGAGGTAAACTCAAGTAAATTGGTTGCAGTTGACCGACTCTGTACAAATCCATGCTGAGTCGGAGATAATAAGGATTTGCAAAAATGTTGCAAAGTCGAGGTAGTTATTTTTTCAAATTGTTTTGGTATAGCAGATAATTTTACTATACCCCTGTAATTGGAAATATCAGACCTGCCACCTTTTTTGTGGAGAGGAATGATAAGATTCTTTCCACATATTCAGAAAAGTACTTGTTTCCAAAGAAAGGTTTAAGAGCTTGAGCAATGGAAACGCATCGGATATGAATATTGTAGTAAGGGAAAATAGTTTCCAGTTGGGTGGGACTTGATCCATTATCATCTAATAGTCATGATTCTCTGAAAAGAATTCGGCTCTATTTTGAGAACAAAAGGTAATCGCGTAAAGCGATATGAGCCATTGCTCGTAATTCTGTTTGTAGTCAATTGCTACTACGCATTTTGAGTTCGAAATTCTCTCACCTATGCCTTGGATATCTATTATTTTACTGGTTATTAAAGATATCTAAATTTTCTTCAAAAATTAAGATATCTGTTTATTACTTGATATGATGCTTTTGAATGTTACAAAAATATTGAGACAGGTTTATTGTATGAATTTTGGTGCTGTCTAGTTTTGCGTATCTAAAGGGGTCTATGAGTTTCACCAAGTATTTTGGGTTATTGCTATTGTGTCCATTATTGTTTCCACGACCTCTAGAGTTTCCTCTATTTTGGCCGTGTTCCCTGTAACCACCTTGGTTATTATCTCGGTAGTTGTTGCCTCAGTAATTACCTCTTCCACGGTAGTTTCCTTTATTACCTCTATTATAACCGGGATTCGCGTCAGCGACGCCTGATCTGGCTGATCAGCTGACCTGACCTGACGCTGAGAGCGAGCTTTCCGTTATAATGCAATCTTGCGCTCGGCTCCAGTACCTAAGATACTTCTAAATTGTACACGCAACTGTGCGCACCATCAACACTAGTTACTATCGTAAATTGAACATATATTAAATTACATATTATTTTATAAACTATAATTTTCTGCACACCGTAACATCTAAGCTGACTCCATCTCTTTCTCTGAGTGGCAATATTTTTGCCTGGCAACACTCCAGCTGTGTGCATATACATACATACATATGTATGTAACTTCCGTACAATATACTTAACTTGCTTAGTCAATAGGGCATATTGACTAATATATTATAAAAATTAGAGGAAAGGGCTAGTTTGGTATTACCCTTGCAATTGCAAAGGATATAAATACTGTTTTTGCTGATTTGCCATGCCCCCCGACTATTGGATATATAAAATCTTTGAACAATCTATTAAGCAGGACAACCATAACCTATTTATCAAATTTTGAAGCTCTACCTATAAGACTTTGGAATATATAGTTTTCTCCGATTTGCCACGCCCCTAATGAGCATAGATATATATTTTTTATATGTTTTTCTGGGGGTGGTTGATACAAATATATGTTTCAAAGTGTCAAGTCTCTGGCTTTAACAGCATCCAAAATATTGGAGGATTTATGTTAAGCACTGTATGGACTTTCCCGATTTGCCACGCCCCTTGTAGGCGTGGATATATAACTTTTTGATCAATGTAAAGGGAAGGACAAAAAAATATTACTTTCCAAATTTGGATGCTCTAGCTTCAAAGCTGTAGAAGATATAGTTTTACCCGATTTTCCACGCCCTCAAAGGGCCTGCAATTCAGGAGTATATATTCCAAATTTAAAGTCTCTGACTTTAATTACGTCAAAGTTATCCCACTAAAGCATTTCTTAAAACCGATGTCCTATGGAAGCTATAGGATATAGTGGTCGGATCTATATGACTCCAAGATATACAATGCCTGCAGCAGCCAATGTGAAAAATTTCAGCTCTGCAGCTCTTATAGACTCGGAGGAGATTGCGTTGATCCTGACAGACAGACAGACGGATAGGCGGACAGACAGACAGACAAGCAGACGGACATGGCTATATCAACTCAGCTCGTCTTGCTGATCAAGAATATATATAGTTTATATGGTCGTAGATTCTTCTTTCTCTGCGTTTTAAACTTCTGACCAAAATTAATATACCCTTTTTGCAAGAGTATAAAAATACATTATTTTTATTGCTGTGATCCAATTTTGGAGAGCGTATCGAAAACAGCTCTCGGATGCCCCGGTCGTGCGTTTAACTCCTCTGACCACCACTCCATGAGGCTGCCACCTCCCACCCCGTCATATAGAAGTGTTCTCAGTTACCTACATTCAGGGACTTATTCACAGCGATGTATGTGCATAATCCAAGCCTAACACCTGGGGAAATGTTATTCCACCTGAACTCCAAAACGATAGGAGAGGCCAAGGCTATCGTTCCAAATCACCTCTCACTAATGAGAAAAATAAGCCGTTTTTAGTGAACAGTCAACTGAAAATTTAATTCAGTTTGACCCCCATGCACCAAGACACTGGTGCCTTCCATCAGCACCATTCCATCAACTAATTCCTAATCGATAGACAGAACTCCACAAGCCGCCGTCAACCATGATCAACCAGTCATTATCAAAACTTTCACAACGAAAGTAAGCGTCAACCAGCAATGTTGCAAGCTGTGTTCGAAAGAGAACCATCCGATCCGTCTATGCTCTCGTTTTCTTGAAATGTCAGAGAGCCCAATCAAAGAAGTTGTCCCATCTGCGCCTCACATCTCCTACTAAGCCTAGATTGCATGTTGAGACTTCGGCCTTTGTCCTTCCAAGCATAACAGGCAATCTCTCCTCCTACTCTATCCAAAGAATCTTATCTTATGCGAATCGAATATCCGTAGATCGACATTTCCCGTCGGAAGGTCCCCTCACTCCGATTGATGTGCCAGCAATCCACGGAAGGTCCATATCCTTGCTCAATCGCTGGAAGCGCCACACATCCATAACCCGACCCGCTTGTATAAGATTGATGGAAGATACGAGACGAAAAATACAAGCGACGAGGAATTAAGGACCTTTTTATTTTCCTTTTGCAAATATTGCAAGGGGCCGAAATGTTTGCCTCAGCGGCGCGTAGCTGATCAGCCAGATCAGCTGATCTGACCTGACGCTGAGAGCGAGCTTTCCGTCTCCATCTGAGAGCAAGCTTTGTGTCATTGCCTTTACAGCTAATGTCGTGCTGTATTTATTGGCAAGTTCTGGGGTTAAGCCATCAGCTGTATAAGCCCCTTCTAGAGACCTCGTCAATTTTTCCACCTCTTGGATGTATTGATTTTTTGTATTTTTTGTCTTGTTTTTTAGTTGCAGATTTAGGAGTTTTCCGGATATTACCTCCACAGACTCTCCTTTTACAGTATTTGTAAGCTTTGTAATGATTTGAGCAACAGTTTGCTCATGACTTATTAGGCTTCGTGCATGACCTTTTAGCTTAGTCTTGACTAGATTAGCTGCTGTTGTTTTATGGGCGCCTTTTAGAAAATCGATTAGATTCAATGCGTCCTTGTAACTTTGTAGAATGATTTCTTCCTTTCTATCGAATTATGTTAAGAGTGATGAGGCTAATTTTTTTATACTTTTATATACTTACAATATCGGCAATATTAGTTGTCTGGCACGTAATCATTTTCATCATCGTCTGGAGAACGGGGTCTTTGAGCATTTTGTTTTAACCATTTCAGTTCCCCATCGCTCGCCGTCTCTGGCACGTAATCATTTTCATCATCTCCTAAAGAAGGGGTACTACGATCGATACCCTATCGATACCTAGCTGATACCCGATGATGATACAACATTAACTTGAATAAATCGCAAGTTGTTTGAAGTATCTTCTACGAGGTGGTTGAGATGTTGATGTAATTTCATTAACCTCGACTACTATGGCTGGTGATGCTATTATATTTTATTTTATTAATATTGTAACGAACCTTCGATTATTCCAACTGTGTGTTCGTGCCAGCAATATTTATATTTGTAGGCACATGTGATAGTAATGTCTTTTAAGGTTTTAAGTTTGAGCGGTATATTTTGAACTTCGTTGTACTTATGTTTAATGTATTGTTCCCAATTATTATTATACTGCCTGAGGCACTCCTGCTATCCGCAAGGACTCGCCTCCTATGCGTACACTTGGCTTCGTGATTCGCTATTTACGAAGGCACTCCGGCTTTCCGAGTGCGATACGGCTCTCTTGCACTTAAAGGATTCTCTCTGGGTACACTAGGTTATCGCCAGGATTCGCTGCTGTATACTCCGGCGCTCCGCACGGATTTCATACAGGCTCACCTACTGGCTGGCTTCCGCTCGAGCACTCCTACGTATTCGCAAGAGACAGTGTACTCATTCCGAGTCCACACGGCTACACCGTAAATAGCCCTCACACACTCCAAGATTCGCTAAAGCTGCCTATCTGCTAATTCTACCCACTGATGTCCTGTCTTGGTGGCAGTTGTTGATAAAGAATCTTGAGCGTGGTTGTGTTGTCCTTTCAGGTCCTTCGATGTCCTTGCGTATCCCTCGATTTCCTTGCGAGACCTTCGATGTCCATCGATCACTTTTCCTTGGCACTTAGCGTTTTGATTTGCACTTTCAGGTATCTCCACTTTCACTGGTACTTTGATAATCATCCGCCGTCAGCTGCATTTCCCTTTTATATGCCAGCGGCAAGCCCTGCTTCGTGCTGGACCGGGCTTATGCTTATGCTTATGGTGCTAGTGTCCACTTAACGGTGGCATCGCGTGATTATCTAGAACATTCCCTTCGCGGAATCCACGTTATCTTGGCGCCTTTGTATGTCTGGCGTATGCGCGACTGCAGCAGCTACCGCTGCGTAGCTGCGAATGGTACCTCGGCTAAACGGTTAGTTGTTCGCCTATGTGTGCGTCACGAGCCCATTGCTGAATAGCTGAGTGCGACAGAGAGCCACTCCTGTGTGTCTACCAAGCGTTATGGAGTTTTCTGTGAGGAGCTGGGCCCTTATATACATATGCCTAAATACATATATAATTTCCCCGGCCCATTATATTGCTCCTCACACTCCTCTTCCTTCGGGAAAAACACGATGCCTTCGTGTTTTGAATCTTCGCGTCAAAGTGTCGCGCAAGCGTCCGCTTGCAAGCAGTGTAGTGACGCATTTCTGCGCCTGCTGTTAACGGCAAGCAGTGCTGTGACGCATTTGGGTGCTCGACTCACTTTTGCGTTCTGTTAGTAGCATTTCTGCGCCTGCTGTTAACAGCAATTAGTGGTGTGACGCGTTTAGGAGCTCGACTCACTCTTGCGTTCTGTTAGTAACATTTCTGCGCTTGTTGCTACCAGCAACTAGTGTTGTTAAGCGTTCCCCTCCTTATACCTGTTTGTTAACACGGCGGCCAGTGCGCGAGTAGCGCACGCGGTATCGGCCGTTCGTCCACAGGATTCTCACTGTTCGGCCCTGAGGGGTCTTCGTTCGGCGGAGGTGCTCCACCACCTCCATAGGCCACTAGTCCTCCTTTACTTCGCTCCACACACCGGTCGGCCGGGCTTCTGACCACTACTCCTGCCGCTGAAATGTGGGCAGCACAGGGCCGTCGGTTCCGACTGCTGCCGTTGCAGCATCGGGCGACCTGACAGTGGCAGCTGGATCGGTCTCCATTCCTCCTTGTCTTGCGGGTGCTGTTGTTGAGAAGGCTAATGCTGCTGTTGCTGCTGCGTCGGCAGATGCTGCTGCTGCGTCGGCTGATGTTGCTGTGGCTGCTCCTCCAGCGAAAAATCCGGTGGCCATGGTTCGACCGCCTCTCGCCAGCATACCTCCACGTGCAGTTCGTGGCATACAAAGCCATCGCCCACCCTCGACTTTTGTCGCCACGCTACCGTCGGTGGCTCCGGTCCCGACTCTGCTTCTGCTTCGGACTCCTCTGCCGCTTTCGCTACTCTTCGTTCCTTCTCGTCCTCTGAGTCGGACCCCGTCCTCTTCCCAGTCCGGCAAGCATGGCACCAAAATCGCTGGCCAACGATCCCGAGGATCGGCCGAATGAACCTTACCGACGCAGCAGTTCAGGGCGCCGGCCGCTGCTTGCCTCACCTTATTGCGGAATCCGCTGTTGCTATGCGCCCGCTTTTGTCGGCTTCTTTTTAGCCCTTACCTTTTGTTGTTGCCCCTTTCGGCTATAGCCTAGTGTATGCAATTACACGCGTATAGGTGGAAACTCAACTTATTGAAATTTTAATTTTTATTTAAAAATTAAAAAAAATTACTTTTTCCCAGCCGTTGAGGTATCTTGCTCACCTGCAGCCTTGCATAGCTTCAGGTCGGCCATATGAGTGTTCCTTGTTCGCTTATTCGCTCCTGATCCTATTTTGCTGATAACTGTCGAGATGAAGCCGACCACAGTATATGGTCCTCCATAACGTGGTGATAGTTTCGCTGCGAAGCCGTCTGCAGCATTGGATAGGTTTCGCTCTTTTGCCCACACCTGGTCCCCAATGGCCGGTCTCCATGGCCGCTGCCGCAGGTTGAAGGGCCTCGCCTGATCGTGTGCAGCTCTCTCCAAGCTGCGCCCCACAACCTGGAACACCTCTGCCAACTTGTTCGCTCTCTCCGTTGGGCTTTGCGTTGCTTGCCCGGTGTCCACTGTTACCACGTCGTATAGTACTTTGGGCAGCCTCGGCTCTCGTCCCTGCGTCAAGAAGGCTGCACTGTAGCCACTTGATGCTGAGACACTGCTGTTGACTGCCAACGTCAGCTCCAGCAGCGTCTCGTCCCAGCCCCGCTGGTTGCTTCCAGCGAATTCCGCAATCATCGTCTTCACCGTACGATTTTCTCGTTCAGTCGGGTTCTCTTATGGCGTATATGGTGTCCACTAGTACCTGACATATCTCCTCGGGCAGTGGATATCGAGATAATGCGTCTGCCACGATATTTAAATTGCCCTTCCTATATTTAACTTTAAAGTCAAATTGTTGCAGCTCCAGAGCAATCCTTTCTGACGGGCTTTCGATGGATTTGAGTCATTTCAAAGCCATGTGATCCGTTATCGCAATGAAATGGTCCTCTGATGTTTGCGTCAATATCGCTCCAAGTCCATAGCTGCTTGCATCCGTTTGCAACAAAAATGTTTTGGATAAAATCTGGGCATGCCAGCACCGGTGCTTCTGTTAATTTGGCTATAACAGTCTCAAAAGCCTTTTGCCGTTCCTCTTTCCAATCCCATTTGGTGCACTGTTGTTGCAAAGTCTGGGAGAAATCGGCGATACCAAGACGCCACTCCGACATATTGCCTCAGCTCCTTAATTTCAACTTCTGCTATTGTCGCTACTTTTTCGGGGTCAGTTCGGATTTTACTCTCCGTCACTCTGTGTCCCAGGTATTTAAGCTACTTCTTGAAAAAATCGCACTTGTCGATATTGATTTTCAAGTTCGCTGCTCGTAATCGTCGTAATACCTCACGCAGATTGTCCATATGCTCTTGGCGAGTTTTCCCAATCACTTTAATGTCATACAAATATGCAAACGCCTGCGGCATCATATCTGAACCAATGACACTATGCAATGCCCTTTGGAATGTTGCTGGAGCCGAATGCAGTCCAAATAGCATCACTTTCTATTGAAATGGTCCCTTTCCTGGAACTGTAAATACCGTCAGTGGTAGGCGGGATTTCTGCGTTAGGATCTTCCAGTACCCGTCATTCAGATCCAAGCTTGTTATGAACCGTGCCTCGCGCAATTGGTTTAGAATATGATGTGCTGCCGACTGCCACCGACAATGTCTCGGCGCAATCTCCATTTTCAGCCCGGCGCACTCCACTGTGATGCCCATGCTGACCAAGAAGTCCCAGCCCAGCACTAAGTCGTCGATCACCCCAAGCAGGATTAGCAACGGTATCCTCGCCTCTCGCCTCCCCAAGTGGACTGTCGCCTCCAGGAGTTTGTCCACTTGGGTACAGCTTCCGTCTGCCAGTCGAATTAACCTTCGTGTGGTGCTCCACCGGCCAAGTCACCGAGCCTGTTAGCTAGTTTTTCACTAACAAAGCTGCTTATTGCTCTGGTGTCGATTGTAGCCTTAAACTGTGAGTCGTCGATTCCAACCGTCGCCGAAAGCTGTGCACCCTCTTCGTAGATGTCGCCTACTGGCGTCTGGGGCCTCCTCGGTGCGGTTCCCGCTTGCCCCCTGGATGGCGGGTGCCATTGGTCGTTTCCCGTCTGGCAACAATCAGGCGTTCTGATTCCGATCCGCCCACAAAACCAACAGAGCTCCAGCATGGCGTTCCGGCACTCTATTGCCCAATGGCCCTCTTAGCCACATACGCGGCACGCATTTGCTGGGTTCTAGGGGAGTCGGGCCTTTTATTTGGCTCCTTGGCGCTGGCCTGGGCCTTGCCATTTCTGTCTCCCGGCTGTCTGTGTGTGTATGTCTCCCATGCTATCACTCCCAGCGTCGTTCATCGCCGTGAATCTTGTTCTATCTGGCTGATTTTGCTGGCGCAGCTTTTCTCTGTCTTTTCGAGCTCTTCGAACTCATCGGCGAGCAGCATCAGTTATGTCAGGCTGCGGAACTGGTACGGCCGAGCGTATGCATGTAGGTCGGGAAGGCTGTTATAGATATATTTGAGCTCTCGTTCCGCTGCGTAACGTAGTGGGCGCATTAGCGTCTGCATCTCCACCATATATATCTTTAACGGCTCTCCCATAGCCTGTCGTCTCCGAGTCACTTCGTCTTTCAAATCCAGATCTAGGCCGTACGTCTCTGCCGACCATCCCACCTGTTCCAAAAACTCCAGTGGCTTCGTTGTTCCATCGAATCGGAAGCCCCACTCTTGCACCTGCTTAGCCACCTTAGGATATTAGGGTGCCGTTGGAATTGAGTTCGAGGTGGCTCCCCAGTGTCTCTGTTGCCGATCTCGCCCTCTTCCTCCACTGCTACTTTAGGCACTTCCTCTCTTGCAGGCGAGATTCGGCCATGGAGGTTGGCGAGCTGAGAGAATATGGGATTAGTCCTTCATTTGTCATTACCCATTCGCCAAACTGTCTCCGCATCGCATCGAGTGTGCCTGACAGGCTTATGCTAAACTCGCAGCCATATCGCAGCACATTCTCATTTTTTTAGGTATATACCCATGCTCGTACCATTTTTGTCCCTTTCGATTTTTTCACTTTTATTACTTCGGCTAACGGTTAGTTGTTCGCCTGTGTGTGCCACACGAGCGCATTGCTGAATAGCCGAGTGGGACAGAGAGCCACTATAATTTCCCCGGGCCATTATAATGTTCCTCACAATATGATGAATATTTTTTTGCCAACTCTGGCGGATATTCAGATGTACTGAATCTCATTTCAACATCACTACGAATATCAGCGTACAAATCATTAACTCGAATGTTGTTTATGAAAGAGTCTTTATCCATAAGTTAATGATAGTTGTTTTAAATTTTGGTAGCATATAGTTCTAGTGAAAGTCGTACATTTTATGCTTTCACATGTTTTGAATATAGAAAGCTAAATATATGGGGCTTGTATTATTAAAAAAATTGTGTCATTTGAATTACATAGCTATCATCAGCAAACTAAGCGGAGCTGTGAAAATTATGCTTTGAAATTAAAGTTCTGTTCCCTAAGTAATTGCGTTTTCTTGTTTCCCACGAACATTCTTATTTTAAATTTTTCCTATTTTTAACATTTTCCATAGTCTATAATCTTTTTAAAAAGTTGTTTTAGCCTGCTTTATATGATAAGTATTTATATCAATGCATTTTTTTAGCCAAGGGTATTGTTTGGACCTTAAAAAATGATCGATGAATTTTCCTGCATTGCCATTTTGATGAATGCATTGCTGCAGGTTCCTATAATGCATGGCGCACCTATGTCTTGGATTCAAATCATTCAAATCCGCGATAATCTTTTGAACTGTACATTTTGGGGTAGCTCTGATTACTGGGACAAAAATCATGTAGAGCAGCTGGAATATATCCATTTTTAGATGTAATGTCTAAGACATTAAATGTTGAAATGTCCTCATCAGTCATCAAACTGAAGTCACCGAACGGGAGGTAGTGCAACATAGCCCACCCATACAAATTATAGGCTTTTAAATACAATAAGTACTGATGGCTCCGACTCATTATAGTCATTCATATACTTATGATTGGCTTTGGAATACGTTTCAGACTGTACTAGACCTCAAATACCCCCTTGAATAAATCTCTGCATACCAATGTCTGTAAAACAGTTCCAGTTTTACGTCGGTCGAATTAAACATGGCGTCCCATGATAAGCCGTTCGTTGCATAATAATGCGTTTAATCAAGGGAGTAAATATTCCTGTATATTGAACGAAAATTTTCGAAAACTTCTGACAGTAATATGACATCGATCATCAAATCAAAGGATAATATGAGTTCTCAGAGAGTGTTATGATTCTTTTGTGCTTCGCTATTTTTACATTTTTATACCCTGAACCCATTGAAAATGGGAAATCAGGGTATAATGGTTTTGCAAAAAGTATGTAAGAGGCAGAAGGAGGCGTGGCAGACCCCATAAAGTATATATATTCTTGATCAGGGCGACGAGCTGAGTCGATTTGGCACTGTGCGTCTGTCTGTCCGTCCTTCCGTCCGTCTGTCCGTCTGTCCGTCTATCCGTATGTATGAACGCGTCGATCTCAGAACATATAAGAGCTAGAGACTTCAAATTTTGCATGATGGTCTGTGTATACAGCGCGCATATCGAGTTTGTTTTAGATATTCGATAAATTTTTTCGTGTCAATGATATCGATTTAAAACGTTATCAAGATTCAGTTTTTTGACCATATCTTTACATATCTTTATATCTTTACATATTTTTAGCTACAGCTACCAAATTTTGTTTTTAGTTTTTTGTAAATAAAATACATTTTCTATTTTTTCACATTTTGGATACCTGCTCCACATTTCACAATAAAAATTTATAAAAAAAAAAAAATTATCAAAGCCACAATTAAATCTTTTCAAATTTTTTAGTGAAAACCGTATTTTCAATAAATTAATAGCATTCAATGCAGAAAATTGCATTCAAATCCGTTAAGTAATACAGAAGTTATTAAAGGAAACATTGTAAAAGCACGCGGCAGCGGTCTGTACGTGTGCACACATACATTCAAATCAACTACGCAGAAATCGGCGCGCATACTTCTGTGTGCATGATATGTATGTGTACATGTGTATCACTGTTGCCAAATCAGCTTTTTTCCCGTCAAATCGGGCTTTTATGAAAGAGCAATTGCGGAAAAAATTCCAAAACAGCGAATAGCGGAAAATATATCTTTTTAAAAAACCGATTTAGCTCTTTTTAATTTGACTTAATATTTGCATGATTTCTTATAAAATTGCATACAAAATGGTGAAAATTTCATTAAAAATTTTTGTGGTAAGCAAAAAAAAGGTTGTAAAATTAATATGACTGCATTATTGAAGACATTTTTTTTTTTATTAAGAAAAATTTTGTAGAAAAATTGAATTCAATACATTTTCCTACAAATCATACAAAATTTGCTTCGAAAATTAAGCTTTTTTCCCAGCTTTTTTCTCCGAAAACTTCGCTTCATTTTGGGTCTATTTTTCCTTGATCTAGCTTTTTTTGCTCAACAAAAGTTGGCAACACTGATGTGTATATAAATGTGTGCACGTGTATATGTGTGCATGTGTATATGTGTATGTGTATATGTGTGCATGTGTATATGCGTGCCTGTGTGTATGTGTGCATGTGTATATGCGCGCAGAGGTAATATGCGTGCCTGTGTGTATGTGTGCATGTGTATATGTATAGATATTCAGGGGATCTCGTAGTCGGGCAGACCCGACTAGAGCTTTCTTACTTGTTTTTTATTTTACAACTGCATTAAATTTTTTTTGCCTAATTATTTATTTTGCTTAATATAACAAGTACTTGTTTTTGTGCAAAGATTCGTCTGTTGGAATGTGAGTAATTTGATATTTTGTTTTTTAGTTTTTACGGAGTCTGTTGCTGCATTTTCGGCAATTCGTTTGCTTAGCAATTTTACACTTTTTTGTCTGTGTATTGCTTCCAGCAGTGTGCTCATATATATTTGAGTTGTGTTTCGTGCTTATTCGTTTTTCTCATTGCAATATCTTCTGCTTCTTCTGCTTCTTCACGCATTTCATCTTTTTCACACGTTTTGCACTCTCGCAATCTATAGTTTTGTTTTTGTTTGTCCCAGTTGTCAATAATGTCATGCTGCAAGAAGTCTTGTAGGTCTCGCCAAGCTGCTGATTCCGCACAGCCTCAATTCATTAGTTGCTGGCTGTGTGAAAATCTTATGCATGCTAAGTGTGCTTATCTCACAGAACGTGATTGCGACCGAATATCCAAAACTGCCAAAGTTGGAAGTGGTGGCTTGTATTGGTCTTGCCCTATTTGTATGAAAAAATAATTTTCTTTCTCGAAAATGTAAAACATTTTGAGAAATGATTTTCTTATATTAAAAAATGTTGCTTAGCAGCTAAATTGTGATATCGAAGCAAGCAGCGGTAGACTTAGTAATTTCAATTTCCATTGTGCTCTAATGGCACAATAGGAGACGCAGTCCGTGCCTGTTCAATCACCTTTACTCCCTATATCAGCCCCTTTGCCTTTGGTTGATCAGCCATTCGTGTCAATGGTTCCACTGAATAATCTTGATGGTACTTGTATTCCATCGCCTATTGATGGACCCATTGTGCTTGAGTCTTTTCCATGCCCTAGCGAAAAGAATAATGCTGTGGAACTCCGACTTGTGTCGAGTCGCAAAGTTAAGCCTCCAAAGAAAGTTGTGTGCTCCACGGAAGATACGACTGTAGAATCAATATCTGCTTATATTTCAAGCAAATCCTCAAGCACTGTGTTTATTTCAAAGTTTAATTTCGCGACTCTACGTGAAATTGCTTCTTTTAAAATCAATACGCCGGTGGAAATATTTCCAATAATGTGACCCTAAATTTTGGCCACCACATATTATTGTGCATGAATTTAATCCTAAGAATCGGAATCGGCCTTCGCCTGTTTCACTCAAAACAGTGCTACCAAATTCCTTAAATAAAGTACTGAAAAACTAAATCTTACTCCTATAGATATTGCTTATAGACTTGATCGTTCGTTCCGGAATGGTGGAGGTGTTCTTATCGCTGTTTACACTTCCCCCCGTCATGCAGAGATTGTTGGTGTCAAAGTCACTTTGCCACAGGCTCGTTTTATGTAACCTGCTCGCACATTGCCTTTTCTTCTGAAATACAAGTTTATATTGATCATCTAAACTGTATTAAAGAAGTCTTCGCATTGGTTCAAGATACTGACTTATTTGTGGTTTTAGGTGATTTTAATATTCCGAACACTACTTGGTCTTTATTTTCTGAATCAAATTATTTCATTCCATCAACTCAACATGATTTTGTTGATGGAATGCTTGACCTTCGTTTGTTTCAAATGAACTCAATATCAAATCATTTGAACCGAATTCTTGATCTTGTATTCATTAATGATAGTTCCATTATTGATGTTACTAGATCTTCTCCACTGTCTGTTCCGGAGGATAACCACCATCCTTCATTAGAGCTAGCTTTGTCCCTAATTATTCCACATACTTTTTCTTCTTCTGTAGACTCTTCATCACTTCGTCGTTGCTATCATACATGTAATTTTAAATTACTAAATGAGTTAATTAATTCAACTAATTGGTCAATTTTGTATGACTCAGTTGACATTAATTTTGCAACTAGCTTCTTCTATAACACTTTAAACTCTATTTTAGATGTTTGTGTGCCTACCTGTGCTGTTTTGCCCCCCACAAATAAGCCCCCCCTGGTCTTCTCGAAGACTCAATAATTTAAGAAATATTAAATCTAAATATTTCAAAAGATTTAAAAAAACTGGTGCGAATGTTGACTGGTCTAAATATATTATAGCAAAGTCAAAATTCCACCTTCTTAACTCTCAATGATATGAGAATTATTTATTTCGATGCAAAACTCAATTTGTTCGGGACTCGAAGCGTAAATCTTCTTGTTTGCCAAACTCATTTTTTCATGGGCTGGATGAAGCTAGCAACGATTCTGATGCATCTGATCTCTTTGCTAATTTCTTCCAATCCACCTATTCGGCTTGTAGTCCCTATAATATGTCATACCCATATTATATTTCTTCGCTAAATTGAACTATTTCTCCTACTATAAGCCTTGATTCCCTTTTATCTGCCATTGGCAGTTTAAAATCCTCTTTCTCCCCTGGGCCGGACAATATCCCTAGTGGTATTCTTAAGGAGTGCAGTGGTTCCCTTGCGTTTCCATTGCTAAAGCTCTTTAACCTGTCTTTGGAAACAAGTATTTTTCCGAATATTTGGAAAGAATCTTATATTATTCCTCTCCACAAAAAAGGTGGCAGGTCTGATATTTCCAATTACAGGGGTATAGCAAAATTATCTGCTATACCAAAATTATTAGAAAAAATAATTACCTCGACTTTGCAACATTTTTGCAAATCAATTTTATCTCCGACTCAGCATGGATTTGTTCAGAGTCGGTCAACTGCAACCAATTTACTCGAGTTTACCTCGTTGATAAATGATGGTTTTGTTGAAAAAATGCAAACTGATGTAATCTACACCGACTTTAGTAAAGCATTTGAATCTGTTCATCACGAAATCCTACTACAAAAGTTAGACCTTATTGGATTCCCTCCCTAACTATTATCCTGGATTTCGTCTTATTTAAAAGATCGAACTCAAAGAGTTTTGCTCAGATCATCCAAATCGAAACTAGTTTATGTTTCATCGGGTGTACCGCAAGGTAGTCATCTGGGTCCATTACTCTTTACTCTCTTCATTATTGACCTTCCGTCTTTAATTTCTTCTCTCAGATACTTATGTATGCTGATGATGTAAAACTTTTCCTGTCTTATGCTGACTCGTCGCATCACCTACGCCTGCAAAAAGATTTTAATTCTATGCTGGTGTGGTGAGATGTTAATCAGTTACATTTAAATTGCTCTAAATGTATGATTATGTCTTTCAGTCGTTCAAGACCCAAGCTTGTTGATTATTCAATTAACAGTATTCCCTTGAAACGTATTTTTGTAGTCAAAGATCTTGGTGTACTCTTTGACTCCAAATTATGTTTCAACAGTCATATCTCGACTATAGTAAATGAAGCCAAAGGTGTTCTAGGGTTCATTAAACGCTGGTCGAAAGAGTTTAATGATCCTTTTATAACCAAACTTCTTTACACTTCGCTTGTTCGGCCAATCCTTGAGTACTGCTCTTGTATATGGTCTCCTCAGCATAAGGCTAAACAGGATCGCATTGAGTCTGTCCAAAAACAGTTCTTAGTCTTTGCTTTAAATGGACTGAATTGGGACCCCATTCTACGTTTTCCATCTTACTCCAGTAGGCTTCTGCTCCTTGATCTTCCGTCATTAATCAATCGTAGATCATCTCTTGGTGTAATTTTTCTACATAAATTGATTATTGGTGACATAGACTCCATCTTTCTTTTAAGTCGTCTCAATTTCTCTGTCCCTGGGAGACCAACCAGGTACTTTCGTCCCTTGAATTTACCTATGTGCACAACAGATTATTCTTTGCACAATTCGTTTCATGTCCTCTGCCATAATTATAATCAATTTTATAGCGTCATCTCATCTAAACTCTCTCTTCCTTTAATCAAATCCTTGCTTTCAGTTCACTTTCGGGACTGACAGTGCCTAGCTATGAGTAGGGGCATAGCCGGCCGGACTGGCAAAAATCTCCCCCATCGTTATCAGTGATTTCCCAGCTGGTATCGCTTCCTATTTTCTTTTTTAATTTTTAAACGCTAATTTCAATACTAATTTTTGTTTAAGTTTCCTATTAACAAAACCTTTTCATTTATAGATCCCAATAACACATAACATTGAGCTGTGATTTGGGGCATAGCTGGCCGGTCGGGCAAATAAAATTCCCCCAACGGGTCGGTAATGTTATTAGGGTATACATTGCTGTAATTTTACTTTAGGCTATCTATTTATACTTTGTTAAATCTTATTTTTGTATTTATTAATCCAGACAGACGGACAGACAGACAGACAGACACACAGAAAGACAGACAGACAGACAGACAGACAGGCAGACAGGGAGCTGCGTTGCAAACTTCTGACTAAAATTAGCAAGGGTATAACAAATTTAAGAAATATAACGTAATTTTCAACGAGCAATGGCTCATATCACTTCACGCGACTACCATTTGGTTTAAAAATATCACCAAATTCATTTCAGAGGATGATGACAATAGCATTCTCAGGACTAGATCCTTCACAAGCATTCTTTACATGGACGATTTATTCGTTATTAGATGTTCAGAAAAACATGATTAAAAACAAATGTGTTTGAGCTTTGCAGAAAAAACAATCTAAAACTACTTCCACAAAAATGCTAATTTTTCATGCACCAAGTGACATTTCTTGGTAACAAATACACAGATAAAGGAATACTACCAGATGACAAGAAATGTGATATCATAATGAGCCACCCAGTCGCCGACTATTCACGGCATATAACAAGACTATGTAAAAAAAAAAAAATGTTCCATTTGAATGGACAGATGAATGCCAAAACGCGTTCCAATACCTTAAAAATTAAGCTATTTGAACCAACCCTGTTATAATATCCTGATTTCAGCAAAGAATTTTGTATAATTACAGATGCAAGTAAGCAAGCGTTTGGAGCAGTTTTAACTCAAAACTATAACGGACCATAACTGAACAAAATCAATTGGAACATACCATCAAAACACAACTTTAGCTGATTCAGCATTCTCTTGCAGGTTCGATTGCATATTTTGTCATTTGGAGAGCAAGCTGAAGCGTATGGTCGGAGATACCTCCTTCTCTGCATTGCAAACTTCTGATCAAAATGAATATACCCTTTTTGCAAGGGTATAAAAAATTCGTTGTCATCTTTTATATGAAAGAACTACATATACACAAAACTAGAGGGATGGGCAATCTCTCGAGTTGTTATTCGACGATTTGCATCGACCAACGACTTTATTTGTCCAAGTCGACTTCAAGAGGCCTTCCAGGACGTGGTACATCCTCAAGATTGAAATTGCCGGAACGAAATTTCGTAAACCAATTTTGGCATTGGCGTGCGGTCAACACATCTTCTCCGTACACATCTCATAATTTTCGCCTTGATTGAACAGAATTTTTGCCTTTTGATAGTAAAACAGTAAAATATGCCGAAAATGTTTTTGATCTTCCATCTTCGATAGGGCACGAAATGAAAACTATTTTACAAATAAGCTTTACTATATAAGATGTTGAAATTTTAAGCGGTAAAGCGGGTTAGCGCGAACTTGGCTGCGAAAAAATTCAATAAAATCAGCTGTTGTCATGAAACGAAATTACTCAGTGAACCATCCAATAGGACGATTACCCAAGAACTTGCACACCGATGACTGTAAGGAGTTTTAAGCGTAATTCAACATATAGCAACATATATATAACGATTAAAGAGATGATGTGGATAAAGTTTAGTTTAAAATGATAAAAAGCAAAGTCAAAATATCGATTGTTATCGATATAAAAAATAAACTTGTAATGCGTATGCTATACAAGAATAAATATTTTAAATCGCAAGTCTCTATCTTTTGTGCATTAATACGGACGGACATGGAAAGATCGACTTGGCTCGTCGTCCTGATCAAGAATGTATATACTTCTTGGGGTCTGCCACATCTCCTTCTGCCTGTAACATACATTGTCTCAAAACTATTATTCCCATTTTCAATTATTTCAGTGCGCAGTCGACTGCCAGACTACGAGATCCCCTAAACATTTTTTCAAGTTTACTTTATTACATACATACAGAAAGATATGAATGTCAATTTCGGGACTCTGAGTGTAAAATTATAGAAGATACAGTTTTTCCCGATTTGCCCCTAATGGGAGTAGATATATGTGATAACTTTTTTTCCTATGAGTCGTTGAAAGAAATGTATGTTTTAAGTTTTAAGTCTTTGGCTCTAACTGTGTTCAAAACATTTTTATGTATTTATCATAGCTAGGCACTGTCAGTGATTTCCCGAAGGTGAACTGAAAGCAAGGATTTGATTATAGGAAGAGAGAGTTCAGATGAGATGACGCTATAAAATTGATTGTAATTACGGCAGAGGACGTGAAACGAATTGTGCAAAGAATAATCTGTTGTACACATAGTTAAATTCAAGGGACGAAAGTATCTGGTTGGTCTCCCAGGAACAGAGAAATTGAGACGGAACAGAGAAAAAGAAAGATACTCCATCTATGTCATCAATAATCAACTTATGTAGAAAAACTAGAGGGATGGGCTAACTTCGGTCATGCCGAAGTTTGGTAATACCCTTGTAATTGCAAAGGATATAGATACAGTTTTTTCTGATTTGCCACGCCCCCAACAATTGGATATATATCATTTTTGAGCAATCCATTGAGCAAGGCAACAGTAACCTATATATCAAATTTTGAAGCTCTTCCTATAAGACTTTGGAAGATATAGTTTTCTCCGATTTGCCACGCCCCTAATGGGCGTAGATATATATTCTTTATGTTTTTTTTAGGGGTGGTTGATACAAATTTATGTTTTAAGTTTCAAGTCTCTGGCTTTAACAGCGTCAAAAATATTGAAGGATTTATGTTGAGCACTAAATAGACTTTCCCGATTGCCACGCCCCAAGTAGGCGTGGATATATAATTTTTAATCAATCTGAAGGGGAGGGAGGCTAAAAGTATATTACTTTCCAAATTTGGATGCTCTAGCTTTAAAACTGTAGAAGATATAGTTTTTTCCGATTTGCCACGCCCCCAAAAGGCGTAGATATATATTCTATATCTTTTTGTATTTGGGTGCAACTCAGGAGTATATATTCCAAAGTTCAAGTCTCTGACTTTAATAACGTCGAAGTTATCCGACTAAAACATTTCTTAAAACCGATCTGTCCTATGGGAGCTATAGGATATAGTCATCTGATCCGGATGATTCCGAGATATACAATGCCTGCAGCACATTCCAGCCTATGTGCAAAATTTCAGTTCTGTAGCTCTTATAGTCTCGGAGGAGATTGCGTTGATCCAGACAGACGGACAGACGGACATGGCTATATCAACTCAGCTCGTCTTGCTGATCAAGAATATATATACTTTATATGGTCGGAGATGCTTCCTTCTCTGCGTTACAAACTCCTGACCTAAATTAATATACCCTTTTTGCAAGGGTATAAAAATACGTTATTTTTTTTAAAAAGGAAAGTGTAGTATGCTTGGTATTGTAATGGCATACCCCTAACCTAATGAAGTGTATTCTACAATATATACAATACATAACTCAATCCGCTCGACCACTTAACAGTTGCTTGATTTTGATATTTTTTCTGTTCTTTATTTCTAAAATTCCTAATAGCTTTTTCTGACCTCGTAAGGCCATGTGTTTTCTTCAGCGTCACCTCGCCGTCATCCACTACATTGCTTCCATCTTAATGTTTGGTGCCAACGATGATATTTTTTCGAAGTAAATCAAGTAAATGGCAAACTTTGCATTCTGTGTCGCAATTTCGACATTTTATTTGTTGCATTTTATACCCTTAACCCATTGAAAATGGGAAATAAGGATATAATGCCCCTCACCTCACCGGGCATTGAACCTGGGTCTTCGCTCCTACAACGCAAGTCTGTTTCACCAAATCACACATATTCAATTTCGCGCATCGTCGTAAAAGCGACTGAGTGGTGTAGTGGTAGAGTCGGTGGTTCGATTCCAATCGCTGCCGCGGGATATTACCATTTAGTAACATGTTTTTTATACACACGGAGAGAAAGAAGCATCTCACTATCACTATATCCTAAAGCTTCCATAGGATAGATCGGTTTTAATAAATGCCTTAGTAGAATAACTTCGACATTATTTAAGTCAGAGACTTGAAATATATACTCCTGAATTGCACCCCAATGCAAAAAGATATAGAGTATATAGCTATGCCTCTTTAGGGGCGTGCCAAATCGGGTAAAATTATATCTTCTACAGTTTTGCAGCTAGATCATCAAAATTTGGAACATACTATTGGCCTCCCCTTTAGATTGATCAAAAAGATATATATTGGGAAAGTATATATAGTGCTCAACATAAGTCCTTCAATATTTTAGATGCTGTTAAGGCTAGAGACTTGAAAATTAAAACATATATTTGTATCAACCACCTCTTGAAAAGAGATAAAGAGTATATATCTATGCCCATTAGGGGCGTGGCAAATCGGAAAAAACTATATCTTCTACAATTTTAGACCTAGAGACCCAAAAATTAAAAAAAACGTTAATCTTCACAGTTTCGACAAAATTTTAAAAAAATTTATATATCCGTCCCTTGGGTGCGTGGCGAATTGGAGAAAACTATATCTTCCAAAGTCTTATAGGTACAGCTTCAAAATTTGATATATAGAATACTGTTGCCCTGCTTAAAAGATTGCTCAAAAATTATATATATCCAATTTTTGGGGGCGTGGCAAATCTGAAAAAACTGTATATATTTCCTTTACAATTGCAAGAGGTATTACCAAACTTCGGCATGGCCGAAGTTAGCCCATTCCACTAGTTTTTTGTTTTATAACTTCTATGTTACTTACGTAAAGGATTTTGATAACATTTTCAGCATAAATCCTTGTATTTTATATGAAATACGGTTTTACCTAAAAAACTTTTAAAAAAAATGTAAGTGTGGCTTTATTTGCAACTGAACTTATATTAAATTGACTTTGTGAAATGTGGAGCTGGTATCCAAAATATAAAAAAAACCAAAATAGTATTTTATTTTAAACAAGTAAGAACGCTCTAGTCGGATCTGCCCGACTACGAGATCCCCTGAACGAGTCCGAGGCGGTGTTTTAAACAATATAGCTTACATCTTTTACCGGTTCATATTACCCTCTGAGCGGACACACACACGCACACATATACATATACAAGCACGCGCGCCGCTTACTGCATACATGAATTAGCGGCTGCGCTTGAGCTGCATTCTGGGCAGCATTATGAGAAATTCATTGTTGAATAACTTCGGTTCTAGATCTACTTTCTTAATGAAATTTTCAGGACATAATACTGACATCTAGAGATGTATATATACGAAATCCCTCCTAGTATTTGAAATACGTTTTCCACTTATGGGGCTAATGGGGAGAGGTATCCAAATTTTAGAAAGTTTATTATCTGCATTTAAATCACAGCAACCTACATAGTCATTTAGCTTTTTATACCCTGAACCCATTGAAAATGGGAATTCAGGGTATAATATTTGTGTATGTACAACAGGCAGAAGGAGGCGTGGCAGACCCCATAAAGTATATATATTCTTGATCAGGACGACGAGCTGAGTAGATCTAGCTATGTCCGTCTGTCCGTCTGTTCGTCTATCCGTCTTAGATATATATTCTTGTATAAGATACGCAGTACAATTTTATTTATTTTTTTTCGATAACTCATCTTGTTTCCTAATTATCGATAACAATCGATATTTTTACTTTGTTTTTAAGCTATAACTTCAAGATCATAACAGCTAGAGACACGAAATTGACTATTTAGGTTGCTGTGATGCAAATGCAGATGATAAACTTTTAAAATTTTGGATACCCACCTCCATTAGCCCCATAAGTGGAAAAAACTATTTTACATACTAGGGAGTTGGGATTTCGCATATATATACCTTTAGATGTGAATATTATGTCCTGAAAGTAGAAAGTAGATCTAGAACCAAAGTTATTTGACAAATCAATTTCTCATAATGCAGCCCAAGCGCAGCCGCTAAATCATCTACGAAGTAAGCGGCGCGCGTGCTTGTGTATGTATATGTGTGCGGGTGTGTGTGCGCGCAGAGGGTAATATGTACAGATAAAAGATGTAAGCTAGATTTTTTAAAACACCGCCTCGGACTTGGTTCAGGGGATCTCGTAGTCGGGCAGACCCGACTAGAGCGTTCTTACTTGTTTTTTTATTGTTGCATCTATATTTTTCTGTATGTATGTAAAAATTCAAACTCGAAATAAGGTTCAGGGGATATCGTAGTCGGGCAGTCTCTACTACAGCGTTTTACTTGTTGGTTTTATTTTTGCATATCGCCTTGCTTGTTCTTGTTGTTGCCGAAATTGCCACTGAAGCTTACTCTAGATGATGTAATTGATTTTTGTTCTGGTTGCACATTTAATGTGTTGGATCGCTTCCCAATATATCAATGCAAGTTCATAGACTAAGCTTTAACTAAAAACGACGGTACTGTTTATAATATAATCAGTCGTAAGCTGAAGAGCTATCGTTGTAGAGGTTCTGGACTAGTGGATTGTCTTATTAATAGTTTCATTGAGCTGCATTTACCTGGCTATCAATTCTGTGGGCCACGCCCAAACTAAAGAAGCGCCTCGAACGAGGTGGTACGGGTTCAAGCCCATTAGATGCTGCCTGCAGATAGCACGATATCGCCTGTTCACAAAACAAAGACCTTGACAAGCGACATATAGCCGACGCACAATTATCAGAGAGGGAGTGGGAGCAAGCAACGGCTACAGATAGTAGTGAAAGGGAAAAGGCTACCACATGGTTAGTGACAAACGCAATGAAGGTAAAAAAGATCTTTTGGCATGGGATTCAACACTCACAACAACAACAACATCGACATCAAACAAAAGTAAAAGAAGCCGTGTAAGAAGAGGAAACCGAATGCTGCACGTTGCTCAAAAGAAGGGGAAAATCTGTATGAATGTGAGAGCAGCTTCCAAGGCGTTGACATTAATAGTGCAATTCAAATTACGAGTAAAGTGATTAGCAAGAAAATTGGTTCTAAGACTAAAGAGTGCTATATTAGGTCCTCGATTTATTAGTGTACCCAAGACTTAATTCTTCATACCGTTGATCGGCATTTTATCAGCATTAGGAGCACTTGGTGGACTTCCGTCTGGTGGAGCGAGTATTGCAAAAACAGAAGCAAGCGCCAAAAATGCTGTAGAGCAACTCGAAGAAAATAAGCGACACAAACGAAAGATGGATATTGCATAAGGTAAAGGACTTTATCTTCGACCACATCGTAATGGCTATGTGGTATAGCCTCTGTCAAAAATTGATATTTTGAAATTCGTTCATAAGCATGTACCAAACTTTAGGGATGTATTTATGTGAGATTACCTACCTGCGAGTAAAGATCGATGGATAAATGAATGTGGAGTTTTATTTTCTATTTTCTATTTTCTAAAACAAAAGAACAGAATATGTCACAAGTTGAATCAGTCAATTTTCTGTATGAGCAGTAAGAGCAACAACAGTCGCAGCAGTTGCAAATGCTACTGGACAACTATAATCAGCAGCAGCTCATCATTATTGTACATGACTTCAATTTTAAGGCACTTAAGCCCATAAAAGGAGAGAGTAATAGTAATTCTGAGTAATGTCGCAACGGACATCATTAGAGGATGGCAAGCCCCCACAAAATATGGACCTTCTCTGGCATTGGAGCTGAACGGTGGGATTTTATACCTTCCAAACAGGTATAATATATAGAGATCTACATCATAAATTTAGCATAACCAAAGCAATAATATCCGAGGAGAATACCCCTGAGAAGCTCTCAAACTCTCTAACTGTAATAATGTTGGCTAAATAAAAATTTAAAACAAATAAAAATTAAAATGAGTACTTCAAATGCAAAATTCCTTTGTAGAGTGGTGAAAATTGAAAATCGCTAACTTCTTAACTTCTTATATTCTTTAATTACGAGAATGATCTACATAATTATAATAACGAAAAGCTAGAACATTTTTGTAGAATATTTTGAAAATTACTGTTGTGTTGGGGTGTGCAGCAATTAATACAAAGTTTCGTTATATATCTATTATATATTTTCACTTCATCAAATTACAATAGCTAAAAGTGTATGGTGCGCAGAGTTGCGTTTTGAAGTGAAGCTTAAGATTATGCACCCTCGCTCTCAGTTGAGATCACCTGATCTGGCTGAACAGCTGAGCGTCGCCGATGCGAACATTCACAAATGATCATAGAAAACAGTATAGGATTAACTGTCACCTTAAGGGTAATCGCTCTAAAAAATATTCATATGTATTAACATTTTTTGAAAAGTGTGTGTATATACTATATGATGCATATGACTGCATATTTTAAATTTTAGTCATTTTCATCATATTCTGTTGATAAGTTTGTAATTCAGAAAGTTTCAAAACAAATGACAGCAAGAGCTGCCGTAGCTTGCTTAGCAGCCCGTATGTACAACGATAAAAATATTGATATTAAAAACTTTGAAATAATAGTCAGTACGACGCAGTTAACAATATTTTTTTAACAAAAGCAAATCACAACGGACTCTCGAAGATTTCCTCTTCAAATATTACACTATTCAAAAATCTCTGATAAAGAAGCAAACTATTATAATACAATCTTACGCACAAACACATTACCTTATTTGTCCAGCTGATTGCAATAAACTTCAGAATTAATCGTTGGGTTGTCCGGCTCAAAATAATTGATCCCCTTGAAATCCCACCAAACGGACAATATAACCTATTTTTGGTAAATATCGGCCTTCGAAGAGGTTTGAGCTGGTTCATTCTTTTTAGACCATGATCTCTTGCGCTTTACATTGTTGTACGCTACCTACTTCTCATCGCCGGTAACAATGCGCTTTAAAAATGAATCGTTTCTTTTACGTCTAATAAGCGTATCGCAGTCGTTAATACGACGAAGCAAATTTCGTTCTATAAGAACATGAGGAACCCATATGTCAAGCTTAGAAATTAATCCTAGACGTTCCAAGTGCTTGTGAACAGTCGCGATTGACAGATTAAATCTTTCTGCAATCTCTCGAGTTGTTATTCGACGATTTGCATCGACCAACGACTTTATTTTGTCCAAGTCGGCTTCAAGAGGCCTTCCAGGACGTGGTACATCCTCAAGATTGAAATTGCCGGAACGAAATTTCGTAAACCAATTTTGGCATTGGCGTGCGTCAATACATCTTCTCCGTACACATCTCATAATTTTCGCCTTGATTGAACAGCATTTTTGCCCTTTTGATAGTAAAACAGTAAAATATGCCGAAAATGTTTTTGATCTTCCATCTTCGATAGGGCACCAAATGAAAACTATTTCACAAAATCCAACAATTCTTTACAAATAAGCTTTACTATATAAGATGTTGAAATTTTAAGCGGTAAAGCGGGTTAGCGCGAACTTGGCTGCGAAAAAATTCAATAAAATCAGCTGTTGTCATGAAACGAAATTACTCAGTGAACCATCCAATAGGACGATTAACCAAGAACTTGCACACCGATGACTGTAAGGAGTTTTAAGCGTAATTCAACATATAGCAACATATATATAACGATAAAGAGATGATGTGGATAAAGTTTAGTTTAAAATGATAAAAAGCAAAGTCAAAATATCGATTGTTATCGATATAAAAAATAAACTTGTAATGCGTATGGTATGCAAGAATAAATATTTTAAATCGCAAGTCTCTTTCTTTTGTGCATTAGTACGGACGGACATGGAAAGATCGACTTGGCTCGTCGTCCTGATCAAGAATGTATATACTTTTTGGGGTCTGCCACATCTCCTTCTGCCTGTAACATACATTGTCTCAAAACTATTATTCCCATTTTCAATTATTTCAGTGCGCAGTCGACTGCTAGACTACGAGATCCCCTAAACATTTTTCAAGTTTACTTTATTACATACATACGGAAAGATATGAATGTCAATTTCGGGACTCTGAGTGTAAAATTATAGAAGTACAGTTTTTCCCGATTTGCCCCTAATGGGAGTAGATATATGTGATAACTTTTTTTCTACGAGTCGTTGAAAGAAATGTATGTTTTAAGTTTTAAGTCTTTGGCTCTAACTGTGTTCAACATATTTTTATGTATTTATCATAGCTAGGCACTGTCAGTGATTTCCCGAAGGTGAACTGAAAGCAAGGATTTGATTATAGGAAGACAGAGTTCAGATGAGATGACGCTATAAAATTGATTGTAATTACGGCAGAGGACGTGAACCGAATTGTGCAAAGAATAATCTGTTGTACACATAGTTAAATTCAAGGGACGAAAGTATCTGGTTGGTCTCCCAGGAACAGAGAAATTGAGACGGAACAGAGAAAAGAAAGATACTCCATCTATGTCATCAATAATCAACTTATGTAGAAAAACTAGAGGGATGGGCTAACTTCGGTCAGCCGAAGTTTGGTATACCCTTGCAATTGCAAAGGATATAGATACAGTTTTTCTGATTTGCCACGCCCCCCAACAATTGGATATATATCATTTTTGGGCAATCTATTGAGCAAGGCAACCGTAATCTATACATCAAATTTTGAAGCTCTTCCTATAAGACTTTGGAGATATAGTTTTCTCCGATTTGCCACGCCCCTAATGAGCGTAGATATATATTCTTTATGGTTTTTTTTAGGGGTGGTTGATACAAATATATTTTTTAAGTTTCAAGTCTCTGGCTTTAACAGTGTCCAAAATATTGAAGGATTTATGTTGAGCACTATATTGACTTTCCCGATTTGCCACGCCCCAAGTAGGCGTGGATATATAATTTTTTAATCAATCTGAAGGGGAGGCCAAAAGTATATTACTTTCCAAATTTGGATGCTCTAGCTTCAAAACTGTAGAAGATATAGTTTTCCTATTTGCCACGCCCCCCAAAAGGCGTAGATATACATTCTATATCTTTTTGTATTTGGGTGCAACTCAGGAGTATATACTCCAAATTTCATTTTTAATAACGTCGAAGTTATCCGACTAAAACATTTCTTAAAACCGATCTGTCCTATGGGAGCTATAGGATATAGTCATCCGATCGGATGATTCCGAGATATACTATGCCTGCAGCACATTTCAGCCTATGTGCGAAATTTCAGTTCTGTAGCTCTTATAGTCTCGGAGGAGATTGCGTTGATCCAGACAGACGGACAGACAGACAGACGGACAGACGGACATGGCTATATCAACTCAGCTCGTCTTGCTGATCAAGAATATATATACTTTATATGGTCGGAGATGCTTCCTTCGCTGCGTTGCAAACTCTTGACCAAAATTAATATACCCTTTTTGCAAGGGTATAAAAACACCAAGAGACGATCTACAATTGATTAATGACGGAAGATCAAGGAGCAGAAGCCTACTGGAGTAAGATGAAAAACGTAGAATGGGGTCACAATTCAATCCACGTAAAGCAAAGATTAAGAACTGTTTTTCGACCAACGTTTAATGAACCCTAGAACACTTTTATCTTCATTTACAATAGTCGAGATATGACTGTTGAAACATAATTTGGAGTCAAAGAGTACACCAAGACCTTTGACTACAAAAATACGTTTCAAGGAATACTGTTAATTGAATAATTAACAAGCTGGGGTCTTGAACAACTGAAAGACATAATCATACATTTAGAGCAATTTAAATGTAACTTATTAACATCACACCACACCTGCATAGAATTAAAATCTTGTTCCAGAATAAGACAGGAAAAGTTTTAAATCATCACCATACATAAGTATCTGAGAGTAAGAAATTAAAGACGGAAGGTCATTAATGAAGAGTAAAGAGTACTGGTCCCAGATGACTACCTTGCTGTACACCCGAAGAAACAAACAAGTTTCGATTTGGATGATCTGAGCAAAACTCTTTGAGTTCGATCTTTTAAGTAGAACGAAATCCTGACATTTTTAGACCAGTCAACATTCGCACCCGTTTTTTTTAAGTCTTTCATAGCATTTGGATTTAATATTTTTTAAATATTTGTGTCTTCGAGAAGACCAAGGGGGCTTAAACCGGGGGCAAAACAGCACATGTAGCCATACAAACATCTAAAATAGAGTTTAGAGTGTTATAGAAAAAGCTACTTGCAAAAATTAATGTCAATCGAGTCATATAAAATTGACCAATTAGTTGAATTAATTAACTCATTTAGTAATTTATTTTTTTTTTGGGCAATTTTGTTTTAATTTTTCTGTTAGTTTACAAAAACAACTTAAAATAAACTAATAATAATCATAACAACAACATTATACTATTTTAACTTATAGTATAATTAGTAGGAATATATTTGGCTTTTGCTTTAAATTTTCCTGTTTGCCAGATCTGCTGGATGCTGCCTTCTCAGTCTTTTGCATCGAAGTAAATAATTCTCATAACATTGAGAGTTAAGAAGGTGGAATTTTGACTTTGCTTATTTAGACCAGTCAACATTCGCACGTTTTTTTAAATCTTTTGAAATATTTAGATTTAATATTTCTTAAATTATTGAGTCTTCGAGAAGACCAAGGGGGCTTTATTTGTGAGGCAAAACAGCACAGGTAGGCACACAAACATCTAAAATAGAGTTTAAGTGTTATAGAAAAAGATAGTTGCAAAAGTAATGTCAACTGAGTCAAACAAAATTGACCAATTAGTTGAATTAATTAACTCATTTAGTAATTTAAAATTAAATTTATGATAGCAACGACGAAGTGATAGAGGGTTTTGAAGAAGAAGTAAAAGAATGTGGAATAATCAAAGGACAAAGCTAGCTCTAATGTAGGATGGTTGTTATCCTCCGGAACAGACAATGGATAAGATATAGAATTATCAATAATTGAATTATCATTATTGAATACAAGATCAAGAATTCGGTTCAAATGATTCGATATTGAGCTCATTTGAAACAAAGGAAGGTGTAGCATTCCATCAAAAAAAATCATGTTAAGTTAATGGAATAAAATAATTTGATTCAGAAAATAAAGACCAAGTAGTAATAATATTAAAATCACCTAACACCACAAAAAAGTCAGTATCTTGAACATATTCGAAGATTTCCTTAATACAAGTTTAAATGATCAATATAAAGTCATATATAACGAGCATTGTTGGGAGTTTATTGACCCAACAATCTCGGCATGACGGAGCGATCTAAAAGTGAACGGTTCAGAATGGAAAGAAGTGTTAACAGCGATTAGAACATTACCACCATTCCGAGCCGAACGATCAAGTCTATGGATATTGAAATTATTTGAAGAAATTTCACAGTTACAGATAGAGAGATTTAACCGAGTTTCAGTAAAGACAATAATGTGATTATGACAAGAAAAGCTCTTTAAAATCTGGATTTTATTTTGCTGATCAAGAATATATATACTTTATATAGTCGGAGATGCTTCCTTCTCCGGACCCTTCTACATGATCGTGCAAAATTTTAAGATCGACGCGTGCAGCCTTGAGTTACGTGGATAGTAGCCTAATCTTAAAGTAATTCATTAAAACGGAAGTTACATTTTGGCATCGATGTCTGGACATAGCTTCTTATCTTGAAGTAACTCATTAAAAGGGAAGTTACAATTTGGTGATTTAGCTGCTTATGATTTAAGGACATGTGACTTGTTCGGTAAAAATTGATCATGTTTTGTTGTGGCGAAGGTTGTGTGGTTCATTTTATATTATATTCGGGAAGTGTGATCGTAAGCGTACGGTTTGTTTTAACAGCTAACAATCCTTCTGGTGCAAGTATATATGTAACCCTTTAATCAGATTTTCTGCGTTGGTTGAAACATAAATTGTTTCCGTGCTTCAGCGATTGCTGATTGAGGAGTTTACACGCTATGTGACTACCTCAAATTGTCCTTATGAACTGCCCCCCCTTTATGAGTACGGACGTTCCCAGGTCCGCTTGTATCTCGCCTTCTGTACAAAGTGGAGATAATTTGTTGCCTATTCTCTTGTAATTTTTGAGATAATCCCTTTCTTCTACTTCGAATACCCTATTTTGCCTGTTTTGGTTTCGTTTGGTCAGTTGGTTTCGCTGGGCGTTTTCTATTTTGACTTTAATTTCCTCCTGGAATTCTTGTTTCGCGTCAATTGGTCTTTGTTGCGTTGCTGAGTAAACGATTTTGTTGTATTCTATCGCTGCTCTCATAACCGCTTGATTAAATGGTCTCGGGCTGCGATTTAGACTTCGAGATCAGTAGGAGACAATGTCTTTGAACTTTCCTAAAAAATCCTTGATTTGTTCTATCAGCAATCATTATTTTTTGTGGGTTTTGTCTGAGCGCTTAATGTCTTAATGCTCCAGGGGAGAACTGCTGACTGAATATGAAAGCGCTTAAATACTCCAATCACTTTCAGAAATATGACAGTCGCATAGTTTCATTCAACTTGTGCATGCTGAGTGAAATCATTTAAATTTCAAACGACTGTATTGCCCAACGTGGCTGAAGTAAGCAGTAGCACCTCGAAGGAAGACAGAGCAACGTTACCATCATCATAGCCATCATGGACCGAGAATCGATGGACGAAAAGAATAATGACGACTCTTCGATGTCGGCAAATCAGTGGGCGGGAGATCGTAGACAAGAAAGGGAATTATTAATGGCTATAGTTCAACACCATGAGACAAAAGCCCGTTATAAGTGAGCATGAGCTAGTCTTTGATAAGCTGTATAGAATTCTCGGCTTTCGAAGGTTTACTTGTGATCATGGATTAGCCATCGATTTTGAGCTGGAAGATAATTTATTTTATCTTCCTGCTTATTTCCATGCTTTACCCAATGAGGATTTAAAGGAAATTATCGATCTTGATTCACAATTATGCAAAAAAGAAAATGTTGATTGATTTTAGATTTAGATTTAGATTAACTTTGACATATGAGCCATATGCATATTCGTTTAATTCAGACCATCAATCACTGGGGAATATATATTCAGATGCAAATTGGTGGATTTTTGACTACATCAATCGTCTACAAACGTAATAATAATAATAATACTAATGATAATTAAAACAATGTATTTTATTTATTTTTTTTAATATTTATAATAAATATTAACTTATTTTTCAACCATGAATAATTCCGATGAATTATTTTTTAACATTTGATATTGTAGTCTTGACATAGCTACTGTATTCAATTAAGCGGTCGTGGATAAGTATGCAATAGGCTTCAGTATTCGCTGGACTTGCACCTACTGATAAGTCGATGGAAATGTGTACTTCGGGGTTAGTGGCTGAGGCTCTCTTATGTAGTAGCTTTCTTGAAATTTAGTGTACATCTTGGCTTACGTGATCGTATTATTGACTCCTGAGAAATAAATGCAATTAATGCGAAGCGTGGCCGCTCTCTATTGGCTGCCAGCTTTACATTTCAAGTGTGTTCTGATCTATCAATGAGTGATTAATGTATCAGTCCCAGCTACGGAATGCCATTGGCAGTGAGCTGCCACTATTAATAATGTTAAATATTTTAAGATTCGTCTGATCGCATAATGTTATATGCGGAATTTTCCATGTTATCTTGAAAATATTATAACGGCTTTATGTTCGAAAGCACTCCTCATATTTTTCCTCATAATTAGAATTAACTCATGCTTACAATTGAATATGACCTTATTGAAGTCTTCAGCGAAGCCCAATTGCAATTTAAGTGGTATGCCAAAATTGAAAAACCCTTGTCATTGAGATTTCATGGTATTTAAAGCATACTAATCTCATGTTTATTTAAGGCGACATAGTTTTTCAATGTTGAAGTCACACAACGAATCGTGTGCGATAAATTTCAATTCCATTTTTAAGTACACCCGCAGGTGTCGCGCTATTGTCGGACAGACTGATTGAGCCCTCAACATTAAGGAGGCTATCATGGGGTAATACATATAGATCTTGGTTTTGTATGGTAATTCGAACTTCATCATTAGAATTGAATGATTGATGATAAGGCGCATATGTGTGATATTGATTGTTTATTATGCTATCATCAGCGCCTCTCACGTACATTATGATATTGCTCTCCATATTGTTCACTTCCGAAGTCTAAATCTTAATCCTAAAAAACTCTTTATTCGCAGCTGTAAGTGCTCTCCTAGCCAATGATGACGATGATGATCTGCTCACTGCAGAGCTTCTAATCGATGTCATTTATTGAATTCCAAGTGTTTTTGTTATAAAATATCATTGTCAACCTCAAATGCATGCGAAGTGTAACGTTCGTGATCAGATTATAGTCTGGCTATTCTACCCCTAAGTGTGTATCTCTCGAGTGTTTACGGGTAAATAAATTAGGTTATGAGGAATTTCAGTCATTTTATAGCCTGGCGAAAATGCTCACTGGCAGAGTGGAGCTGTAACTAGTACCCGCCAATGGAAATTGACTACTTAAAACAAGCATTTGGCCAATCGAACACTCTTTATTGAAGAATATCGGTAGATCACTACTAAAAATGTCCACTCGTAGTGTATTGTTAAAACCTAGCTTTCAATTGACTAATCTCTTTGAATTGTAAAAGATGAACAAAATCGCTCCTCGTTGACCTCGGTAACAACTTAAACAACTTACCACCCCCGTTAGTACGTATGAAAATTAACTAAAGAATACTCATATTCACTATCTAATTCTATGGGAGGGAAATAATTAGCCGTTAAGACAGAAGAGTTGCCTGTTAAAGTTATTGTTGAAAGTCAATTGAAGAGTAAATAAAACATTTGACTAATTCCACGACTTTATACTTAATTCGTTAAATGTGAATAAATTTATTGAAGCCTTGCCTATATCGTCCATTGGCTAGATCATCGTACTTGCTTATGGTTAGAAATATGCTTGATATTCATTTCATCTTGTTTAAACACTATTATTAGGTTTGAAATTAGATGTTTGGGGATGCGAGTACAGGTTTGATACAAGTAAAATGAATCAATTTTATTGTGTCGGCCCATGCAAAAGTATGAACGTATATTATTCTGTTTTTCACACGCAACATCATCGAATATCATAATTGAGTTATATTTCGCTTCATTGGGTGGTTTGAAGGTTTCATTTTCTGAAAACGTGAAATACCCCGTCCCCTTTATTGGAGCAATCAGGGCTTTTAAATATTCATATTTCTGCTGATATAACGATTTTGAATATAGGTAAAAATTTTTAAATTTCAATCCATTAGGACTTTCAATCAAACCAAGAATCAGATTTGTTTTACTACAGTTAACGGCCCCATAATTAACGCTCTAATTGAGTTAGGTAACAAAATACTATGCCTAATCAAACTATTAGCATTTGATGACAAGTCAACATTTCTAACTTTAATATTAGTTTTTTGCATTTTAAGTTGCATATTTAATGTGTTGACTCTAAGGATCACTGCCGCATTTAACAATGCAAGTTCATAGACTGAGCTTGTAGAGGTGTTGGACTAGTGGATAAAGTCATTAACAATTTACCCATCGCGTTGCATTTTACCTGGCTATCAATTCTGTGGGCTTGGCACCAAACTAAAGAAGCGGCTCTAATTTTTAGTTTATAAATTGATCTGACGCGGACAGCACGACATTATGGTTGCTTGCTCGCATTTGTTTAATAGCTAAGTCTTTTAATTGTTCTTTAGCGGACAGCACGACATTTGGTCGCTTGCTCGCATTATCATAATTAATTTTTGGCGGACAACACCTTGGTCGCTTGCTCTCATTTGTTAACTAACTATTGAGTGCTATATTATTATTTTCTGATCACACGACATTCGGTCGCCTGTATACAGTTAAACACTGCAATTAATAATAGCAATTCGTATTTTGGCTGATAGGACGACACTTGGGTCACTTGCACACAGTGTTGACATAATTCAATAAAGACTCTAACTGATTTCAACAAAGTAAGATTCTTGAATAATTCAAAATTATATAAAAAAATACAAAGAACTAAGGAAAAAGCTCATTGGCGCAACATTTGGTGTAAACTCATTGGATGCTGCCTGCAGAAGCACGATATCGCCTACTCACAAAACAAAAAACTTGACAAGCGACATATAGCCGACGCACAACTATCAGAAAAGGCGTGGGAGCGACCAACAGCTACAGATAGTAGTGCAGGGGAATAGTTCCTCGAGTCATTAGTGTACCCAAGATTGGAGGCTTCCTACCGTTGATCGGCATTTTATCAGCATTTTTATCAAGCGCCAAAAATGCTGTAGAACAACTCGAGGAAAATAAGCGACACAATCGAAAGATGGAGGCCATTGCATTAGGAAAGGGGCTTGGGGAACAGTTACAGGCAACAGATGCAAATGCTGTAAAGCTTCCGCAATATCAGAAAGCTGCCAAGCAGCCAGAGGAAATCATGGACAAGAGCAGCTGCTGTAGTGGACATGGTAGCAGAAAACCATCAATCATCTATCATTATCATCACGTTAAGCAATCTACTTTAAAATACGGTGATTGATTTATGATGATGAATTCACTGATGCATTAAATATGGGTAGTGATCAATAAAATATCGAATAACAAATCTCTCAATCAGATAATCACTCTCAATCTACTTTAAATGGTGATGATGATTATGATGATGAATTCACTGATGCTAATATGGGTAGATCAATATCGAACAACAAATCTCTCAATGATAATCACTCTCAATCTACTTTAAATGGTGATGATGATTATGATGATGAATTCACTGATGCTAATATGGGTAGATCAATATCGAACAACAAATCTCTCAATGATAATCATTCTCAACAACACTTTCAAGACAATAATGATGAATTAGAAAAAATGCTCAATCTGAGTGAATTAGCTCGAAGAAAAGTGCTTGACAAGGCATATGGACCATATAAAGGTGATAATGGTGATTTGCGACTAGGGAATTCTAAAATCAGTGTTTCAAATGGAAAATTTGCTTTGGAGGAGAAAATTGGCCACTAACTTCTGGCTTATATTCTTTAATTTTTGAGAATGATCCACATGATTATAATATATATAATTTTTTAGTCATTTTCATTATGTCTGTTTATAAGTTTGGTCGTCATTGAAACGAAAAATAAAATTCAGAAAGCTTCAAGAGAAATGGTAGCAAAAGGTTGGCGCTGCTTATGGACTACGATCAAAATATTGATGTCCAGAACAGACGTTCTAAAAACGTTGCAGCACCTATTGAAGGAGAAGACGCAATTAACAATATTTATTTTAAAAAAAAGCAATTCTATTAAGTAACTAAAAAAAATATTGACTTATGCAAAAATAGGTGAAACAGCAGTTGAAAAGAATATTGGACTTTACATAGCAAAGAATGAGGAAAATATGAAAACCTTGTATATGCAAAAATTAGTTGACATGGAAACAAAAATAGCGGCTCTCAAAGAATTCGTATTCAAATATTATACTACTCCAAAATCTCCGATAAGGAAGCAAGCTATTGAAGTAGAGGGTGAAAAAAAACCTGTACGGTATTGAATGAAGCATACATACACTTACAAACACACACGCACACACTCAAACACATACATATGAGTATGAGAGCTATTATTAATGAGCTTCACGCACCAGCGAGGAAAAATTTTAGACATCTAAGAGTTAATATGAAACACAAGCAGACTTAGTTCAAATGGATAATTTTAAGACGTCAAATAAAAATCATCGATTTCTACTGACCGTAATTGATACATTCTTTAAATATGCACGGAGTGTAGCACTTAAAAGCAAAAACGCAGAGCACAGGGTAACGGCAAAGTTGAGCATATTTAAATTAGGACGAATACCCAAGAACTTGCAAATGATGATGGTAAACAGTTTTTCAACAGATCATTTAAGCAATTAATGACTCAATTTATTATTAATCACTATTCAACATATAGCATCTTGAAAGCCTCAATTTTTTAAAGAAGATCAATAGAACGTTTTAATGGTACATATCGTTGGATCGGCATTTGTCAAAATTTAATTGATAAATACAATAGAAATGCTCATCGAACAATCAAAATGCCGCCAATCGATGTAAATCAGTCAAATGAAAAGGAATTGCTGATCAGCGTGTACAATAATAAAAAAATATTTATCGGATCACGATTTCGTGTGGGTGATTATGTGCGGATAAATAAATATAAGCATGTCCTTGAGACGGGCTATAAACCAAACTGGACAACTGAAATTTTTAAAATAGGTCAAATGAAAAATACTTACCCCACAACATATACATTACGAGACTATGAGGGGAAGCCAAATAAAGGAGGCTTCTACGCTGAAGAACTGCATATATCTGGATATCCCCACAAATATTTAGTTGAAAAAGAAATTCGCAAGAAGGATGGTAAAGCGTTCGTAAAATGGCTTGGCTTCTCGGACGAGCATAACTCGTGGATAGATGACGACACAGCAAATAAAAATGCTGTTAAAATCTCTAAATAAACAAATTTGTTTAAGCATATGCGATGATAATAAAAAAACAACAGCATGTATTCGATTCTATCCTCTTTTTTTATATTATTTATTCATCATAATTTGGAGAAGGTCTATTCAGTTCTCTGGCACATAATAATTTTCATCACTGCCTGGAGAAGAGGGTCGTTGAGCATTTGCTCCAGTTCCCCTTCGCTCGGCGTCTCTGGCACGTAATCATGTTTATTATGCTGCTGCTATAAGGCTGATATCCGATGATGATACAACATTCACTTGAATGAAGCGCAAGTTGTTTCTTCTTTGGAAGTATCTTCTTCTTCTACGAGGTGGTTGAGATGTTGATGTAACTTTATTAACCTGGAGCTCCATTGTATGGCTTCTTATGCTATTGCTGCTGCTGCTGATGTTGACTATGAAATTAAATTCTGCAGTTCAACGTATGTTTTATTTAGGATATTTCAAGTGGTCACTGCTGAGGTCGCAGATGAAATTCTATAGTGTGTGTGTGTGTGTATTTCTCTTAGGTCATTTCAAGTGACCGCTGCTGCTGTTGATGTTGGTGATGAAACAAGAAATATGTTTATGTTTTTTTTTTTGCTTACGCTAACAAACGCTATATTGTGATACATATATATATATATATATATATATATATATATTTAATTTACAATTTTATAATGCCCACAAGAATAAGTGTGAATTTTATCATTTCTTATGTACCTCTTATCATCTTGAGGACTTAGAGCTATTTTAATTATTTTTTGAGTGTACAGTTTATGTAATTTTGACTTCAAAATTAACATATCGTTAGTTGTATATGAGTTATTATTAAACAAACTAAGAAAACAGAAAGTACATTCATACTTAGGTTTTTTAGTACGGACCTTTTGAAACCCTTTGCCTTTTTAATACAACCGCCGTCTTCAAGGCGCAGTGAGTACATTTTAGGGCGTAAGCCACTAAATTCTATCATTATTTCCCCCATATTCTCATCTTTCATCATACCCAAGACTTTTTTATTGCATGCTTGTATATTGTATTTTATGTGTCAGCTCTGGCGGATATTCTGATGTATCGAATCTTGTTTGGATATCATTTCGAATGTAAGCGTACAAATCTTTAACTGGAATGGTGTATATTTTTTTTGAAATTTTGAACTCATATAGTTATAGTGAAAATCGTACATTTTATGCTTTGACAAGTCTAGTATACGGAAACCGAAATTCGATGAAGCTTTAGGCCATTTTGAATGCATTGCTGCAGGTTCCTATTATGAATGGGGTACCTATATTTTGATTTCAAATCAGCGATAAGCTTTTCAACTGTACATATTGGGGTGGGCTTGTGATTTGTAGGGCAAAATAGTAAATCGTAATGAATATCATGAAGAGCAGTTTGATACTCCAAATCTACCTGAAGAAGATGTTTCAGTAATGTCAAAGACATTAAATGTCCTAATCTCCTCATCACTCATCCAACTGAAGTCTCCGTATGGGAGGTACTGCGACATAGTCCACCCATACAAATGATTGGCATGTAAATACAATAAATACTGTGATGGGTCCGACTCATTAGTCATTCATATACTTATGATTGGCTTTGTAATACCTTTGTGAACACTGTACTAGACCACTTCGAATGCCCCCTTGAATAAATCTCTGCATATCAATGTCTGTGAAAAGTTCCAGTTTTATGTCGGTGGACTCAATCATGGTGTCCCATGATAAGCCGGGCGTTGTATAATAATGCGCTGGATCAAGGGCGTAAATATTTCTGTATATTGAACGAACATTTTCAAAAATATCTGTCAGTAATAGGACATCAGTCTTGAAATATATTTCCATATAGGTATCAACTGTCTAGACAGTGGAAGGCTTCCCAAACACTTTGAGCAAGCTGATAATCTTCAGCTAAGCACTCGCTATTCGATAGTCTATTGAAAAACTGTTCTCTTGGCGGCAAAGAGTTTTCATGCAGGCGGTCATATGAATTTAAATATTCATATGGAAATACACCTTTTCTGCGTATTAAATTCACCATCATCATCATCATCGTGGGGGAAAAAGCTGTTGGTAGTTAGCAAATCTTTAAATTCTAAATTGGAGCTGAAAGTATCTAAACTTGCTGGTATAAGACGAAATGAATCTAGAAATCGTAATTCTATTCTCGTCTGAGCAATATATATAAACTTCGATACAGAAATGTAAAGTTCCTTACTAAGAGGGAAGAACTTTTATATCGCCCGGTATTTTAGATAGTTCTCGCACAAACAAGTGCGCATCATATCGCTCTAACTCTATTGCTTAATAAAGGCTTATTACAAATATGACAATTAACTGCATGTGTAAAGATTTCTTCTTCTGCTTATGCTGGACTAATGGCACTATGCTATTTAAATGACTCGTGTAAATCACTGTAACATTAGCTACTAATGTATGAATTGCATTTTATATAATAGGCATAGGATAAAGGAATATGTTCATTCCCATTAACTACATTCTCACTCACGCATTCATTTAAGCGCTTCAGGCTGCATTCAAAATCTGCATACACAGCAAATGGCACTGGGATGCTGTTTAGGTAGTAGTGGAGCAAAGATATTATGCACCTCCTGCTGGTAGCGCTTATACCATTTCACTGCAGTCTTTGGAATGTACGTTCTCACTCCTCAAATAGTTAAGACATACATCGCAGAAGTATAATGTTGATGTATGTAAAGTTAGCTGGCTGCGCACAAGTCTGTAAAAGATAATTTTTTTATTTAATTTTTTAGCTTTCTTTAGCTCTGATATCAGTGCCCTTTTGAAGCAAAACACATCGGTATTATATTTATCTTTGGGGTGACGATAAAACTTGAGCCTTTTAATGGACTGTATTTGTTGAAGTTTATCTCGATGTGAAGAATTTTTTTAAGAGTCTAGCCGCTGTCAAGCTCTTGGAACTCATCCATTATTGCACTTTTGATCGCCGCCTGACTCGCATACAGATTCTCCAAATCACTCCCAATTGTAGCCACAATCATTGATGTCTGATGGGATTTTATCATAGACGTCATCTCATCATCCTTCATCTTCATATACTCCCCGAACAGCTCGAAATTTACTTTACAAGCTGCACGGATCTCCAGACATCGCTGCAATATTTCTTGCAGAGAAGCCCCCGCCTGGGCGAGAAAGTCCTCAGGCAATTGTATCATTTCTCTTTTACCACTCTCATAACGATACGTCAAAATGCGATTGTGGAAGGCACTCGATATTTACTTCACACATGCATCTTAAACCCAACTTCAAAACATAAAAAGCTATAGCTCCATTCCAATCTTGAGACCAGAATTTAATTTTAATCTCAATCAAATTCAGAGTGTCAAAGTCAATGTCATTATACTCATTATGTAAAACATGAGTTAAGATTCGATCTGAGAAGGAGTGTTTCTGAACGTCGAAAAATAAAAAACTCTCGCACTTTTATTCTTCAAAATATATTCCGACTCCCACGACAGTGCCACAGACATTGACATTGACGACATCTGGCGAGCCACCAGAGTAATCATGTGCGTTTCATGAGTGTGGGCACAAAAAAAAACAAGAAAGAAAGCTCTAGTCGGGTCTGCCCGACTACGAGATCCCTTGAACCAAGTCCGAGCTGATGTTTTAAACAACCTAGCTTACATCTTTTATCTATACATAGTACCTCTGCGCGCATATACACATGCACACATACACACAGGCACGCATATACACATACACACACATATACACAGAAACACAAGCGCCGATTACTGCGTAGTTGATTTGAATGAATGTGTGCACACGTGCAGGCTGTTGCCGCTTGCTTTTGTCAATTGACAAAATGTTTCCTTTAATAACTTCTGTATTAGTTAACGTATTTGAATGCAATTTTCTGCATTGAATGCTAATAATTTATTGAAAATACGTTTTTCACTAAATAATTTGAACATTAAATTGTGGTTTTGATAATTTTTTTTTAATAATTTTTTTTTGTGAAATGTGGAGCCGGTATCCAAAATATGAAAAAATAGAATATGTATTTTATTTACAAAACGCTAAAGTAAAGTGGTAGCTGTAGCTAAAGATATGTAAAAGATATGGTCAAAAAACTGAATCTTGATAACGTTTTAAATCGATTTCATTGAAACAGAAAAATTTAGCGAATATCTAAAACAAACTCGATATTTTCGCTGTATACACAGACCATCATGCAAAATTTGAAGTCTATAGCTCTTATATGTTCTGAAATCGACGCGTTCATACATACGGACAGACGGACAGACAGACGGACAGGGCCAAATCGACTCAGCTCGTCACCCTGATCAAGAATATATATACTTTATATATATATACAATATTATATACATACTTTTTGCAAAACCATTATAACCTGATTTCCATTTTCAATGGGTTCAGGGTATATATATAAGCACACATATTTAGACTCTGTTCCCAAAGGGAAAAAGAGTCTATTGGATTTGTGCAATGTCCGTCTTGCTGTCTGTCCGTCTGTCCGACTGTCCGTCCGTCCGTCTGTCTGTATGAACGCGCTGCATTTGGACACTATAGAAGCTAGAGACTTGCAATTTGGAATATATACTCGTGTGTATCTGCGTCAGATCAAGTTTGAGTATTTTTTCGATACGCCCACAGGGGGCGTGGCAAATCGGGAAATGCTATATCTATTAAGACTAAAACTCTGTTATTTTCGTCAATATTAAAGTCTAAGAAATGGGATTTAGAATATATATTCGTGTACACCACGCGGATGTTTTAAGATATAGATTATATATCTACGGCGTGGCAAATCGGATAAAACTATATCTTCTACAGTTTTGAAGCTAGAGCATCCAAATTTGTCATGTGGGTTACTGTTGACCTTCCCTTAAGTTACATCAAAAAGTTATATACCCACGCCCCCCGGGGGCGTGCCAAATCGGGAATATATATATAGCGATTTGTATAAATCCTATATAATTTTGAGCGTATTAAGAGCTAGAGACTTGAAATTTGGAATACATGTGCAAGTAGATCACCCGGAATCAAAAATATATATTATAGATATTTACGCCCATTGAGGGCGTGGCAAATCGGATAAAACTGTATCTCCTACAGTTTTGGAGCTAGAGCGTCCAAATTTTGCATGTGGGATACTGTTGACCTCCTCTTAAGATAAGTTATGTATCCACGTCTTCTGGGGGCATGGCAAATCGGGAATTACTATATCTTTTACTAAAACCGTGATAATTTCGGCAATTTTGCCTGCAAAGAGTTGGGACTTGGAATATATATACAAGTATCCTACCTCTACCCAAAAATATATGTTATATATAGGTACGCCCATTTGGGGCGTGGCAAATAGGGTAAAACTGTATCTCCTACAGTCTTAGACGTAGAGCATCCAAATTTGACATGTTGGTTACTGTTCATGAAATTTAAATTTACGAAAAAAAAAAAATAATAATAATCATAATGTAAGTAAAAGACGTGCTCAAAAAGGAATCTCAATAATCTCGCATTCAAACATACGGAAAGACGGACGGACGGTCTACATATTTATTGAGCCTACACACCTTTAACAGGAACAGAGTCTGACGCAGTCGGTGGCGCCCGACTGCAACATTCTTACTTGTTATTTCAATTAACAGTTAACAATTGTGGCCCACTAGTTAAAGTGCGACCGCCACTAAGGTGAAATTGAAAATTAAATCTTGGACAACTCCGACAGCTGCCAGTCTTCGATGGAAAGACGGAAGAACTCACTGCCTTCATCAGGATAGTGGACTTCATCATGCAGCTTTACCCAACTCAGGACATTAGGCAGCACAGCGTGTTATTTGGAGCGATTGAGATGCAACTATCTGGAGCAGCTCAGGGAGTTTCGCAATTGACAGCAGCAAACATATGGATGGTGCTACAACAAGCACTCATCGAGGAATTTAAAACGCAAAAACCCTTTGAAGAACTCCTAAGAAGACTCTACAATGCCCATTACAATGGAAGTATTCGTAAGTTTCTCGAAGAATTAGAATATAGTTCGTTTATAATATCCAACAAATTAATGTTAGAAAATAATAGTCAAAATACTTTGTTGTACACAAATGCAATGGACAATACAGTGAAAGATGTTATTACGAAAAAATTATTTGAATTGTTGTGAGGCTTTGGACTGTCTGGTTTATTATTTTCATATAGTTCCTCACGCTGTGCTACTTGTTTCAGTTTCGTTGCAGTAGTTATATCGTATCTAGCTTATGTCATGAAATTTTCCGAAAATTATGATATTTTATTAGGAACAGAATATCTAGAATCTTGCCAAGCAAGAATTAACTATATAGAAAAAACAGTCATCTTAAGCGATTATCAGTTTCTTATGAGATATAATCGTGATGAGCCTGTTGAGGACAAGACCGCAATAAATTGCCTTGAGCCGCCTCTAACGGAAGATAAAGTGTTTAATTTTGCTATAAATAATGAGCTAAAAAAAACAAATGATTTCAGATTAGAACATCTGAACGATGAAGAAATAGTTAAACTTACTAATATTCTTTTCGAGTTTAATGACATTCAGTACAAAGAAAGTGAAAATTTGACTTTCACCAGTACAATCAAGCATGCCATTAAAACGAAACACGAAGATCCAATTTTTAAGCGTCCCTATAAATAACCTCAAGCTTACGACGAAGAAGTCGAAAAACAAATTAAAGAAATGATTGAACAAGGAATAATCCGAAAATCAAATTCAAATTATTGCGCACCTATTTGGATTGTGCCAAAGAAGAGTGATGCATCAGGTAAACAAAAATAGTCATCGATAGTCATTGACTATCGAAACTTAAATAAAATTATAATTGATGATAAATATCCTATTCCAGTCATGGATGAAATATTAGACAAACTTGGAAAATGTCAATACTTCATTACCATTGACTTAGCAAAAGGATTTCATCAGATTTAAATGGATTCGCAAAGCATTCCAAAAACAGCGTTTTCAACTAAAAACGGACATTACGAATATACTCGAATGCCTTTTGATCTATTAGAAGATCTCATCTATAAAGATTGTTTAGTATACATGGATGATATAATTGTATATTCCACTTCATTGGAAGAACACTTATCATTAAAAAGAGTATTCAGTAAACTCAGAAAACCGAATTTAAAATTACAACTTGACAAATTTGAATTCATGAACAAAGAAACTGAATTCTTAGGTCACGTTATAACAACAGAAGGAATCAAACCAAACCCAACAAAAATCACTGCTATACAAAATTTTCTAATTCCAAAAACAACAAGAGAAATTAAATCATTTTTAGGACTTTGTGGATATTGCAGAAAGTTTATTCCTAAATTTGCACATATTGTAAAACCAATGACTTTAAAGTTAAAGAAAGGAGCAATAATTAATATTAATGATAACGATTATATTTAAGCTTTTGAAAAACTAAAAATATTAATTACGTCCGATCCAATATTAATTTATCCGAATTTTGAAAAAACATTTTCACTTACAACAGATGACAGTAATATAGCAATAGGAGCTGTACTGTCACTAAATCAAAAACCAATTTGTTATGCAAGTAGAACATTAAATGAGCATGAAATAAAATATTGAAAAAGAACTTCAGGTCCTATCTATTTGGTAGAAAATTCGAGATCCTCAGCGATCATAAACCACTTGTTTGGCTTAATAACATAAAAGAACCAAACATGAAATTGCAAAGATGGAAGATAAAATTAAATGAATTTGATTATAAATTAAAATATGTACCAGGCAAGTAGAAGAAAATTTGTTAGGAGAAATTTATAATACCACAGCAGCAACTATACACAGCGCTGAAGAAGACAACGACAAATAGAATTTAAAAGAAGCCCTTCAAATGATGTTAAATTAAATCACTTTTTCCACAAAACACAAATATTAATAAATTACATTGAAATGACAAATGACTATGCTAAAAAAATATTAAATAATATTTATGTTCAAAGAAAAGCGTTATTCATTTTAATAATGAAACCGATTTTCTTATTTTTCAAAAAGCTTTCGTTGAAATAATTAATATAGATCTTCAATCATATGCAGAATTCAAAGAGTATATTATTGAAACACATAGAAAATTATTACATCCAGGTATAGAGAAATTAACTCAATTATTTAAAGAAAAGTACTACTACCCGGATTATCAAAATATTATTCAAAATATAATTAACGAATGCGAAGTTTGTAATATACCAAATTAGCATTTGAATTAACTCCAGAAATTCATAACCCAAGAGAAAAGTATGTAATTGATTCTTACATGGTCGATAATAAACAATTTCTATCTTGTATAAACATCTATTCGAAATATGCAACTTGAATTGAAGTAAATGTTAAAGATTGGTTAGAAGCCAAAAGAGCTCTTTTAAAAATATTTAACGACATGGGAAAACCAATAGAACTAAAAGCAGATAAAGTCTCAGCCTTTATGTGTTCCGCATTGCAAATTTGGCTGAAATCCGCAAATGTAATATACAGCAAGTAAAAATGGTGTTTCCGACATCGAAAGATTTCATGAAACAATAAATGAAAAATTAAGAATTATCAATAGTGAAACAGACACTGAAAATAAATTAACTAAGTTCGAAATTATACTCTACACATATAATCACAAAACAAAACATAATACAACTGGTAGAACACCAGCAGATATATTTATTTATGCTGGAACCCCAGCTTATAATACACAAATAAAAAAAAAACAAATCAAAGTGAAAAATTAAATGAGAATCGAAAAGATTTTGAAATAGATACTAGGTACAGACAGTCACCGTTAGTAAAGTCTAAATCTACAAATACTTTTAAGCATACAGGACATTTAACACAGATAGATGAAAAACATTACGAAGAAATTAACAGAGGTAGAAAAATAACACATTATAAACCAAAATTTAACAAGAAAAAGAAAAATAATAAAAGTAAATATGATAATTCCAACGACTCAAACAATGAAGATAACCCATCATAAACTGACATCACTTATAATAATATTCATATTATCCTATTTTATACTGCCAATAAAAAGCCAAAGCTTAGAAATAAATCCTATAAAATCAAAAAATGGTTACCTAATATTTACAACAGAAACAATGAATTTACCTGTAAATTATGAATATCATTATCTAACAATCAATTTAACTAAAACGAAAGAAACTCATAATAATTTAAAGAATTTGAAACACTGATCCAAATAATATACTTAACAGAAAATCTTAATAGAGAAATTAACGAAATAAGACTTATAAAACGTAACAAAAGAGGACTTGTAAATTTTATGGGAACCTTTTCAAATACCTTTTTGGAACATTAGATCAAGAAGACAAAGAAGAATTACAATCAAAAATAGATAATTTATCCGAAAATAGTGTACAAGCTAATGAATTGAATGAAGTAATAAAATCAGCAAACAGAATTATAGAAGTTGTGAACAAGTTAGGTTTAACTCACGAAGGAGATCAAAAACTTGCAAAACTGAATTTCAATCTACGAGAATCTACTAAATATATCGAGGACATAGAACTAGGAACACACAAACAGTTTATGTAAGCAACAATGTAAATAAACTAGAACAAATATCCTATATTCAAACTATAGAAATTTTACAAGAACACACAAAAATGTACAACACATTTCAAATAATAACTTTAACTACATTAACTATTATTGTAATCACAGTAACATTGTATTTTATTTACCACACAAAATTATCATAAATTATAAGAACCAAAAAGAATCAACCCAGATACACAAAAAGAAGAAGTAACTGAAATGAAAAATGAAAATATTGTAATAGAAAATGATCCTCCATTATATCCTAAATTATCCGCCCGAGGACAGGCTAAATTTTTAAGAATGGGGAAGTGACATATGTATTCACACATTTATTTTTGTCTACTCCGTAGTGTCGGATAACTTGAAATAAAGTTATATTTTTGTAATAAACCGATTCTCGAACTACGTTATTATATATAAGCATTGATCTTGCATGCCACTTGACAACCAACCCAAAAAATACACATACATATGTATGTATATACCATACTTAAGCCAACTGCACAACCCGAAACCAACACAAACCAAAAATATACATACATACATATAAGTATGTACTAAACATATACAACCAATAACCAAATTTTTTTATGCTGCTGCAGCGAGCTGACAGGGATCATTCACACATCCAAGAATTTTATGCACCACTCAAAAAACAATAAATAACTCTTCCTGTATATTTAATATGTAACCCCAACATATACCCCCCTCTAATCATACCACACTCCTCTCTACCCACACTTTAAGGTGTGTACCCCAATATTGTTTATAAATATGACGTCCTAAGAAAGAAAAGCAATATATTTTCCTCTGCTAACTTGGATAGAAAAAGGATCGATATGAACAACAACATCATCAGCGATACTAACTGCTCTACTCGAACAGCTAATGCAACCAACGTTAACAGCGGCGCAGCTACCAACAAAGCCAACAACAACGAAGTTGCACTTCAAAATAACACATTTTATCTTCTTGCTGAAAATGAAGAAACTGAAGTGCCTACTATGGATGAAGACGAGATCTGCCCTAATTTTCCCTCACTTCAGGGCCATTCACTGAAGATGACATGCCAAGCGCCAGCGCTGCTGCTGCTGCCGTCACTGCCGCTACCGCCGCTCGTGCCCGATTAATTTTTGATGCCCAGAAAACGTTTTAGGAGCAGCTGCCAAAACTATCCTAAGGCCACCCCCTATTGTTCTTCGAGATATAATCAACTTCCAACTGCTGCATTAGAAGAAATAACAAATTTAGACAATATTGTGGTAAAATCTCCCAGGGGTAGAACAGACACCTGAGAGCTATAGAGTTATTGTGAGGCAACTAATGAAAATCAACATTAAACTAAAGGAGAATAAACCTTTCGAAGTGGCTATATTAGGGCTAAGCCGCAAACAAACAAATTGAAGCTGAACTGATAAAAATGGGTCTCAAGACTGTAAATATACAACCCAAGATCCAGAAAGACCAGTGTTCCGATTAGCATGTTTTTTGTAAGCCTAGTAATAAACCCAAATAACAAACAAGTAAGAAAGCACTAGTCGGCTCTGCCCGACTACGAGATCCCCTGAACCAAGTCCGAGCTAATGTTTTAAACAACCTAGCTTACATCTTTTATCTATATATATTACCCTCTTCGAGCATATACACATGCACACATATACATGTGCACACATATACACATGCACACATAACACATGCACACATTTGTACACATGCACACATATACGCAGGCACACATATACGCAGGCACACACATACACATGCACACATATACCATGCACACAGAAGCACGCGCGCCAATTACTGCATAGTTGGTTTGAATGTATGTGTGCACACGTACAGGCTGCAGCCGCGTATTTTTGTCAATTGACAAAATGTTTTCTTTAATAACTTTTGTATTACTTAGCGGATTTGAATGCAATTTTCTGCATTAAATACTATTATTTTATGAAAATACGGTTTTCTCTAAAAAATTGAAAAAAATTAAATTGTGGCTTTAATAATTTTTTTTGTTATAAATTTGTTTTGTAAAATGTGGGGCTGGTATCCAAAATATGAAAAAATAGAAAATGTATTTTATTTACAAAAAGCTAAATGCAAAATTATTTGGTAGCTGTAGCTAAAAATATGTAAAAGATATCGTCGAAAAACTGAATCTTATTAACGTTTTAAATCGATTTCATTGAAACGGAAAAATTTAGCGAATATCTAAAACAAACTCGATATTTTCGCTGTATACACAGACCATCATGCAAAATTAGAAGTCTCTAGCTCTTATATATTAGAATTAGAATATATATTCTTTGTGGGGTCTGCCACGCCTCCTTCTGCTTGTTACATACTTTTTGCAAAACCATTATACCCTGATTTCCCATTTTCAATGGGTTCAGGGTATAAAAAATACTGGTCTCAAGAATATTCTGTAGGCAGCGAGTTGAATTCGAGATAACCAGATAATTGAGTGAAATAAAGCGATGTCATCGCTGTCAAGAATATGGTCATACCTCGAAATATTGCCACAGGGACTTCGTATGCGTTGTCTGCAGCGAGTCGCACAAATCCACCAATTGCTCTCGAGCAAACCGCCAACTGTGGCGGCTACAATCCTGCGAACTTTATAGGATATGACATGCAGAGGCTTCAACCAAAAAAATAAGGTGACAGTGCATATCGGCCCAAAACCTATTTTGGCCCCTACTCCGTTCGACAATGTTAATAATGTGTCATATGCTGATATGGCCCGTGGGTACTCGAACAATAATACAAAACGTCATCCCCCGTCGAATGTTGCAACCGGACAAACCGGACCAATAGCTCAGCAAAAGACAACCCTGCAAGGAGAGGCAGCACATGACACACAAATTGAGAATCTGGTTAAAATAATAAACAAGAACTTTGAAAGGTTCTTTGAACAACAGAGCAAAATTCTCGAAAAGCAAAGCCAAATCTTGACTACTCAGTGCGGTCAATCAAAAATGAATTTAAAATTAGAGGGTTATGAGTTAACTTCGGCCATGGCGAAGTTTGGTAATACCCCTGCAATTGCAAAGGATACAGATACAGTTTTTTCTGATTTGAAATTTTTGGGCAATCTATTAAGTAGCGCAACAGTAACCTTTATCAAATTTTTGAAGCTGTACCTATAAGAGCTTCATTTAGCGAGGGCATTGTCGGCACTGTTCAGTTTCTTACATCGGTTTTTGCAGAAACTTACCGCATTGCATTGCAGTTTGACAAGTCTTGCCAGTTCCTCCCTCATGGAGGAATGACTTTTTCTTCGTGATGCTACTAACTTCAGTCGCGTTGGGCTGATATAATACTATAACAATAATGTAATATTAGAGTGCTTTCATAATCGAAAAAACTGAAAGCGAAACCACAAAACACTCGAAAGCAATTAATTACTTCTCCGTCCCTAAAATTTGCGTGTATGTATTTCTTTTTAATGTGTATTTCTTAAGCAAACCTCTAGCTCTATCCTCACTTTATGCCCATGCTAAGACGGCAATATTCCCGAAAATAACATAATGGTTTTGCAAAAAGAATGTATTGGGCATAAGGAGGCGTGGCAGACCCCACAAAGTATATAAATTCTTGATCAGGAGAAAGAGCCGAATCAATCTAAAGAGCGATAGAATTCAACTTTTACACAAGTCAAGTTTGCTTAAAATTTTTTTTTTAATACGTTGCTTTAATTTCTTGGATCTACTCCCGAAGGAGTCTAATAATAAGTTTATTAAATTTTATAATTTTATAGTATATAGTAATGTCATTGCACTGAAAGTGACGAGCTGAGTCGATTTGATGAACACGTCGATCTCAGAACTTATAGGACCTATATACTTGAAATTATACATGAAAGTCCTCGTATACAGCGCGCATGAGTTTATTTCAGATAATCGATAACTTTCGACATTTTCATGAAATCGATTAATAGTCAGTAAAGTGTGCATTTCTTTCTGTAAATAAAAACAATTTCGATTTTTCTTATATTTTTTTTTGATACCTTGTAACATTTTTCAAAATCACTTTAATTTAAGCACAGGCACAATTTAAATTTTTTTAATTTAAAAAAAAATCTTATATTTTATAAAAAATAAAGGGATTAAATACTGACAATTTAATTGAAAGCCGTTAAGTAACACAGAAGTTATTAAAGAAAACATTTTGTCAATTAGCAAAAGCATGTGGCAGCAAGCGCCAAGCGCTATCAATTGCAAATTTCTTCTTTGAAATTTCATTGCTAAATCGCAATTTCAGTTAAATTGTTATTCTGGCCGCTGCTACTTAAGTGTCCTCTTTTTCACAGGGAATTAATATGTAGAGTGTGGCGATATAGTGTGAGGCGTCAAGATGATATCATGTTCAAAAAAAATATTTTTTGTTTAAAAAAGTTTATTTTCTATGTGATTTTTTTAAAATAGTATTTCAGGGTGTAATGATTTCTTGAGAATGTATGTAACAGGCAAAATGAGGCGGTACCTCATCCTATTTCCTTACAATCGATAACAATTGATATTTTGACTTCTTTATTAAGGGCATCACTTAAAGACCATAAAAGCTGGAGACACCCAAGTTACTATGTGGGTTTCTGTGATGAATATACAGATAATTTATGTTTTAGACTTCGGATACCGCCCCGCAATGGACCTAAAACTTAAAAAAACGGTATTTTAAAAACTAGGGAGTTGGGATTTTGCACATATAGACATTTGGTTCTAAGTATTATGTCGAGAAAATTTCATTAAGAAAGTACATCTAGAACCGAAGTTATTTAACAAGCAATTTCTCATACTGCTGCCCAGAATGTAGCCCAAGCGTAGCCGCTAAATCATATACGCAATAAGCTTCGCGCGTGCAATAAAAATTCTCCAACGTTTCGGTGATATTATTATGCTAATTGATGTAATTTTATATATTTATATAATTATTAGATAATATTTTTTTTATATAAATTCAGTTATGTTGTCTTTCCTTTTTTTGTTACTTTCTGTTGCACACAATATTTAAGCGATAACTTAAATACCGTATAAGCTAGATCATTTCAGATTTTGAACCACAATGGTCAAAAAAAGTATTTCAAATAGTAGGGAGTTGGGATTTCGCATATATTCACAATTGGATGGAGGGTTTTTAACATTATGTCCTGACAATTTCATTAAAAAACTAGAGGGATGGGCTAACTTCGGCCATGCCGAAGTTTGGTAATACCCTTGCAATTGCAAAGGATATAGATACAGTTTTTTCTGATTTGCCACGCCCCCAACAATTGGATATATATCATTTTTGGGCAATCTATTGAGCAGGGCAACAGTAAGCTATATATCAAATTTTGAAGCTCTACCTATAAGACTTTGGAAGCTATAGTTTTCTCCGATTTGCCACGCCCCCAAGAGGCGGATATATATAATTTTTCATAATTTGTGTCAATTTTTGGAGCTCTAGGTATAAAATTGTAGAAGATATAGTTTTATCCGATTTGCCACGCCGCTAATGGGCGTAGATATATATTCTTTATGTTTTTTTTAGGGGTGGTTGATACAAATATATGTTTTAAGTTTCAAGTCTCTGGCTTTAACAGCGTCAAAAATATTGAAGGATTTATGTTGAGCACTATATAGACTTTTCCGATTTGCCACGCCCCAAGTAGGCGTGGATATATAATTTTTTGATCAATCTGAAGGGGAGGCCAAAAGTATATTACTTTCTAAATTTGGATGCTCTAGCTTTAAAACTGTAGAAGATATAGTTTTTTTCGATTTGCCACGCCCCCAAAAGGCGTAGATATATATTCTATATATTTTTGTATTTGGGTGCAACTCAGGAGTATATATTCCAAAGTTGAAGTCTCTGACTTTAATAACGTCGAAGTTATCCGACTAAAACATTTCTTAAAACCGATCTGTCCTATGGGAGCTATAGGATATAGTCATCCGATCCGGATGATTCCGAGCCCTATATGTGCAAAATTTCAGCTCTGTAGCTCTTATAGTCTCGGAGGAGATTGCGTTGATCCAGACAGACGGACAGACGGACATGGCTATATCAAATCAGCTCGTCTTGCTGATCAAGAATATATATACTTTATATGGTCGGAGATGCTTCCTTCTCTACGTTGCAAACTCCTGACCAAAATTAATATACCCTTTTTGCAAGGGTATAAAAATGTAGAACAGAAGTTATTTAACAATCTTTTTCGCATACTTTTGCCCAGAATGCAGCCAAAGCTCAGTCGCATGTGTATATGTATGCGAGTGTGTGTGCGCCGATATGCTAATATTTATGGATAAGATGTGAGATAGATTGTTTAAAACACCACCTCATACTTCTCTGCAACGCAGAGAAGGAAGCATCTCCGACCATATAAAGTATATATATTCTTGATCCGGTTAAACTATATCTTCTACAGTTTTGAAGCTAGAGCATCCACGCCTACTATGGGCGTGGCAAATCGGAAAAAACTTATTTTTTATAATTTTACAACTATAGTACCAAAAAATGGTAAAACGTTAAGCTTCACCGTTTTGACAATTCTACAACGAAATTTAAAATAAATATCTGCCTCTTTCGGGAGTGGCAATCGGAGAAAACTATATCTTCCAAATTTTAATATGTACAACTTCAAAACTTGATATATAGGTTACTGTTGCCCTGCTCAATAGATTAACCTTAAATTATTTATATTCACTTCTTGGTTGCGTGGCAAATCAGAGAAAACTATATCTATATCCTTTGCAATTGCTAAGGTATTACTAAACTTCGGCATGGCCAAAGTTAGCCCATCTATCTAGTTTTAATATATTCACTGTGTGTAAATTCATATTCGTTTACACCTATATATTAACATTGCCCCGATTATATACTGCTTCTATATATTTTTGCTACTGAATATTTTCTCTCTCTTTCACTACCTAAAATAAATTTTCCGATTTACTGTCTCAACTTCCAAAACTGTAGAAGATATAGTTTTACCAACCGGATCAAAAATATATATACTTTATATGGTCGGAGATGCTTTCCTTCTCTCGTGCAGAAGTATGCTTTAAACAATCTATCACATCTTATCCATAAATATTATCGGCGCACCTCGCATACATACACATGCGACTGAACTTTGGCTTGCATTCTGGGTAAAAGTATGCGAAAAAGATTGTTAAACTTAACTTCTGTTCTACATTTTATACCCTTGCAAAAAGGGTATATTAATTTTGGTCAGTTTGCAACGTAAATCTCCGACCATATAAAGTATATATATTCATGATCAGCAAGACGAGCTGATTTGATATATGCCATGTCCGTCTGTCCGTCTGTCTGGATGCCTGTCCCTCCGAGACTATAAGAGCTACAGAGTTTGCACATAGGCTCCGGAATCGGCTATATCCTATAGCTCCCATAGGACAGATCGGTTTAAATGTTTTAGTCGGATAACTTCGACGTTAAAGTCAGAGACTTCAACTTTGGAATATATACTCTGAGTTGCAAATACAAAAATTAGAATATATATCTACGCCTTTTAAGGGCGTGGCAAATCGAAAAAACTATATCTTCTACAGTTTAAAGCTAGAGCATCCAAATTAACTATACTTTTGGCCTCCCTTCAGATTGATCAAAAAAATTATATCCACCAGGGCGTGGCAAATCAGAAAAGTCTATATAGTGCTCAACATAAGAATCCTTCCGTGAAACTTAAAACATATATTTGTATCAACCACCCCTAAAAAAAACATAAAGAATATATATCTACGCCCATTAGCGGCGTGGCAAATCGGATAAAATATCTTCTACAATTTTGTGCCCTAGAGCTCCAAAAATTGACACAGACGTTAGGTTTGAAATTATGAAAAATTATATATATCCGCCTCTTGGGAGCGTGGCAAATCGGAGAAAACTACTCTAGAGTCTTATGAGTGATATATAGCTTACTGTTATAGATTGCCCAAAAATGATATATATCCAATTGTTGGGGGCGTGGCAAATCAGAAAAACTGTATCTATATCCTTTGCAATTGCAAGGGTATTACCAAACTTCGGCATGGCCGAAGTTAGCCCATCCCTCTAGTTTTTTAATGAAATTGTCAGGACATAATGTTAAAAACCCTCCATCCAATTGTGAATATATGCGAAATCCCTACTATTTGAAATACTTTTTTTGACCATTGTGGTTCAAAATCTGAAATGATCTAGCTTATACATTATTTAAGTTATCGCTTAAATATTGTGTGCAACAGAAAGTAACAAAAAAAGGAAAAGACAACTGAATTTATATAAAAATATTATCTAATAATTATATAAATATATAAAATTACATCAATTAGCATAATAATATCACCGAAACGTTAGAGGGGTACATTGCGCGCGAAATATTGCGTATATGATTTAGCGGCTACGCTTGGGCTACATTCTGGGCAGCAGTATGAGAAATTGCTTGTTAAATAACTTCGGTTCTAGATGTACTTTCTTAATGAAATTTTTCTCGACATAATGCCAGAACCAAATGTCTATATGTACATAACTCCTACCTAGTTTTTAAAATACCGTTTTTTTAAGTTTTAGATTCATTGCGGGGCGGTATCCGAAGTCTAAAACATAAATTATCTGTATATTCATCACAGAAACCCACATAGTAATATGTCTCCAGCCACTTGATACTAAGTGATGCCCTTAATAAAGAAGTCAAAAATATCAATTGTTATCGATTGTAAGGAAATAGGATGAGGTACCGCCTCATTTTGCCTGTTACATACATTCTCAAGAAATCATTACACCCTGAAATACTATTTTAAAAAAATCACATAGAAAATAAACTTTTAAACAAAAAATATTTTTTTGAACATGATATCATCTTGACGCCTCACACTATATCGCCACACTCTACATATTAATTCCCTGTGAAAAAGAGGACACTTAAGTAGCAGCGGCCAGAATAACAATTTAATTGCGATTTAGCAATGAGAATTTCAAAGAAGAAATTTGCAATTGATAGCGCTTGGCGCTACATGCTTTTGCTAATTGTTTTCTTTAATAACTTCTGTGTTACTTAACGGCTTTCAATTAAATTGTCAGTATTTAATCCCTTTATTTTTTATAAAATAAGATTTTTTTAAATTAAAAAAAGCCAAGTTATGTGCTTAAATTAAAGTGATTTTAATATTTACAAGGTATCAAAAAAATAAAAGAAAAATCGAAATTGTTTTTATTTACAGAAAGAAATGCACACTTTACTGACTAGTAATCGATTTCATGAAAATGTCGAAAGTTATCGATTATCTGAAATAAACTCATGCGCGCTGTATACGAGGACTTTCATGTATAATTTCAAGTATATAGGTCCTATAAGTTCTGAGATCAACGTGTTCATCAAATCGACTCAGCTCGTCACTTTCAGTGCAATGACATTACTATATACTATAAAATTATAAAATTTAATAAACTTATTATTAGACTCCTTCAGGGAGTAGATCCAAGAAATTAAAGCAACGTAGTAAAAAAAAAATTTTTAAGCAAACTTGACTTGTGTAAAAGTTGAATTCTATCGCTCTTTAGATTGATTCGGCTCTTTCTCCTGATCAAGAATTTATATACTTTGTGGGGTCTGCCACGCCTCCTAATGCCCAATACATTCTTTTTGCAAAACCATTATGTTATTTTCGGGAATATTGCCGTCTTAGCATGGGCATAAAGTGAGGATAGAGCTAGAGGTTTGCTTAAGAAATACACATTAAAAAGAAATACATACCCGCAAATTTTAGGGACGGAGAAGTAATTAATTGCTTTCGAGTGTTTTGTGGTTTCGCTTTCAGTTTTTTCGATTATGAATGCACTCTAATATTACATTATTGTTATAGTATTATATCAGCCCAACGCGACTGAAGTTAGTAGCATCACGAAGAAAAAGTCATTCCTCCATGAGGGAGGAACTGGCAAGACTTGTCAAACTGCAATGCAATGCGGTAAGTTTCTGCAAAAACCGATGTAAGAAACTGAACAGTGCCGACAATGCCCTCGCTAAATGAAGCTCTCTATAGGTACAGCTTCAAAAATTTGATAAAGGTTACTGTTGCGCTACTTAATAGATTGCCCAAAAATTTCAAATCAGAAAAAACTGTATCTGTATCCTTTGCAATTGCAGGGGTATTACCAAACTTCGCCATGGCCGAAGTTAACTCATTAACCCTCTAATTTTAAATTCATTTTTGATTGACCGCACTGAGTAGTCAAGATTTGGCTTTGCTTTTCGAGAATTTTGCTCTGTTGTTCAAAGAACCTTTCAAAGTTCTTGTTTATTATTTTAACCAGATTCTCAATTTGTGTGTCATGTGCTGCCTCTCCTTGCAGGGTTGTCTTTTGCTGAGCTATTGGTCCGGTTTGTCCGGTTGCAACATTCGACGGGGGATGACGTTTTGTATTATTGTTCGAGTACCCACGGGCCATATCAGCATATGACACATTATTAACATTGTCGAACGGAGTAGGGGCCAAAATAGGTTTTGGGCCGATATGCACTGTCACCTTATTTTTTTGGTTGAAGCCTCTGCATGTCATATCCTATAAAGTTCGCAGGATTGTAGCCGCCACAGTTGGCGGTTTGCTCGAGAGCAATTGGTGGATTTGTGCGACTCGCTGCAGACAACGCATACAAAGTCCCTGGGGCAATATTTCGAGGTATGACCATATTCTTGACAGCGATGACATCGCTTTATTTCACTCAATTATCTGGTTACTCTCGAATTCAACTCGCTGCCTACAGAATATTCTTGAGACCAGTATTTTTTATACCCTGAACCCATTGAAAATGGGAAATCAGGGTATAATGGTTTTGCAAAAAGTATGTAACAAGCAGAAGGAGGCGTGGCAGACCCCACAAAGAATATATATTCTAATTCTAATATATAAGAGCTAGAGACTTCTAATTTTGCATGATGGTCTGTGTATACAGCGAAAATATCGAGTTTGTTTTAGATATTCGCTAAATTTTTCCGTTTCAATGAAATCGATTTAAAACGTTAATAAGATTCAGTTTTTCGACGATATCTTTTACATATTTTTAGCTACAGCTACCAAATAATTTTGCATTTAGCTTTTTGTAAATAAAATACATTTTCTATTTTTTCATATTTTGGATACCAGCCCCACATTTTACAAAACAAATTTATAACAAAAAAAATTATTAAAGCCACAATTTAATTTTTTTCAATTTTTTAGAGAAAACCGTATTTTCATAAAATAATAGTATTTAATGCAGAAAATTGCATTCAAATCCGCTAAGTAATACAAAAGTTATTAAAGAAAACATTTTGTCAATTGACAAAAATACGCGGCTGCAGCCTGTACGTGTGCACACATACATTCAAACCAACTATGCAGTAATTGGCGCGCGTGCTTCTGTGTGCATGGTATATGTGTGCATGTGTATGTGTGTGCCTGCGTATATGTGTGCCTGCGTATATGTGTGCATGTGTACAAATGTGTGCATGTGTTATGTGTGCATGTGTATATGTGTGCACATGTATATGTGTGCATGTGTATATGCTCGAAGAGGGTAATATATATAGATAAAAGATGTAAGCTAGGTTGTTTAAAACATTAGCTCGGACTTGGTTCAGGGGATCTCGTAGTCGGGCAGAGCCGACTAGTGCTTTCTTACTTGTTTGTTATTTGGGTTTATTACTAGGCTTACAAAAAACATGCTAATCGGAACACTGGTCTTTCTGGATCTTGGGTTGTATATTTACAGTCTTGAGACCCATTTTTATCAGTTCAGCTTCAATTTGTTTGTTTGCGGCTTAGCCCTAATATAGCCACTTCGAAAGGTTTATTCTCCTTTAGTTTAATGTTGATTTTCATTAGTTGCCTCACAATAACTCTATAGCTCTCAGGTGTCTGTTCTACCCCTGGGAGATTTTACCACAATATTGTCTAAATTTGTTATTTCTTCTAATGCAGCAGTTGGAAGTTGATTATATCTCGAAGAACAATAGGGGGTGGCCTTAGGATAGTTTTGGCAGCTGCTCCTAAAACGTTTTCTGGGCATCAAAAATTAATCGGGCACGAGCGGCGGTAGCGGCAGTGACGGCAGCAGCAGCAGCGCTGGCGCTTGGCATGTCATCTTCAGTGAATGGCCCTGAAGTGAGGGAAAATTAGGGCAGATCTCGTCTTCATCCATAGTAGGCACTTCAGTTTCTTCATTTTCAGCAAGAAGATAAAATGTGTTATTTTGAAGTGCAACTTCGTTGTTGTTGGCTTTGTTGGTAGCTGCGCCGCTGTTAACGTTGGTTGCATTAGCTGTTCGAGTAGAGCAGTTAGTATCGCTGATGATGTTGTTGTTCATATCGATCCTTTTTCTATCCAAGTTAGCAGAGGAAAATATATTGCTTTTCTTTCTTAGGACGTCATATTTATAAACAATATTGGGGTACACACCTTAAAGTGTGGGTAGAGAGGAGTGTGGTATGATTAGAGGGGGGTATATGTTGGGGTTACATATTAAATATACAGGAAGAGTTATTTATTGTTTTTTGAGTGGTGCATAAAATTCTTGGATGTGTGAATGATCCCTGTCAGCTCGCTGCAGCAGCATAAAAAAATTTGGTTATTGGTTGTATATGTTTAGTACATACTTATATGTATGTATGTATATTTTTGGTTTGTGTTGGTTTCGGGTTGTGCAGTTGGCTTAAGTATGGTATATACATACATATGTATGTGTATTTTTTGGGTTGGTTGTCAAGTGGCATGCAAGATCAATGCTTATATATAATAACGTAGTTCGAGAATCGGTTTATTACAAAAATATAACTTTATTTCAAGTTATCCGACACTACGGAGTAGACAAAAATAAAAGTGTGAATACATATGTCACTTCCCCATTCTTAAAAATTTAGCCTGTCCTCGGGCGGATAATTTAGGATATAATGGAGGATCATTTTCTATTACAATATTTTCATTTTTCATTTCAGTTACTTCTTCTTTTTGTGTATCTGGGTTGATTCTTTTTGGTTCTTATAATTTATGATAATTTTGTGTGGTAAATAAAATACAATGTTACTGTGATTACAATAATAGTTAATGTAGTTAAAGTTATTATTTGAAATGTGTTGTACATTTTTGTGTGTTCTTGTAAAATTTCTATAGTTTGAATATAGGATATTTGTTCTAGTTTATTTACATTGTTGCTTACATAAACTGTTTTTCTATTCTATTCCTCGTATATTTATAGATTCTCAGAAATTCATTTTGCAAGTTTTGCTTCTCCTTTAATAGAACAACTTATTTTTTCATCTATAATTTTATAATAATTACTTACTTTTGATATTTAATATTTATATTATTTTAATAATTATTAAATCGATTTCTTTTACCCTAATAAATAATTTAACATTTTACCCTATTATTTTATTATTTATTCTCTCCCTTCTTTACTTACTTTATTTATTAGAGAAATTAATGAACCTTCTACTTTAAAGAATTGGACTTTGAGCTACGAATACTCGGATTTTAATAACATTGAATTTGACTCCTATATAATCCCAACAAATGAATTAACTAACGACGGATTTTCGCGTTCGTGTGAATTGTTCTTCCTATAAACTCACAAATTCGAATTTTAGTAACAGCCGCAGATGTAATTCATTCTTGAACAATTTACTGCTTTAGGTTAAGTTAGTGGAACTCTAGACCTTTTAAATCAAACTAATTTTTTTATTAACCGACCAGCTTTATTTTATGGACAATGTTCAGAAATTTGTGGAGCTAATCATAGTTTTATACCTATTGTAATTGAAAGTGTCCCTGTAAATTATTTTATTAAATGAATTTCTAGTAATATAAATTCTTCATTAGATGACTGAAAGCAAGTACTGGTCTCTTAAACCATTTTATAGTAAATTAGCACTTACTTCTAATGAAAAAATTAGTTAAATATATAACATTAGTATGTCAAACTAAAATTATTAAATTTTTAATATTTTTTAATTCCACAAATAGCCCCAATTAGATGATTTCTACTATTTTTAATTTTTTCTTTAACTTTTATATTATTTTGTTTTTTTAACTATTATGCTTATATGCCATCTTCACCTAAATCTAATGAATTAAAAAATATTAATTTAAATTCAATAATTTGAAAATGATAACAAATTTATTTTCTGTATTTGACCCATCTGCAATTTTCGGTTTATCTTTAAATTGAATTAGAACATTTTTAGGCCTTTTAATAATCCCTTCAATTTATTGATTAATACCTTCTCGGTATAACATTTTTTGAAATACAATCTTAACAACTCTTCATAAAGAATTTAAAACACTTCTTGGACCCTCAGGTCATAACGGATCTTCATTTATTTTTATTTCTTTATTTTCTTTAATTTTATTTAATAATTTTATAGGCTTATTCCCTTATATTTTTACAAGAACTAGCCATTTAACACTAACATTAACTCTTGCTCTTCCTTTATGATTATCATTTATAATTTATGGATGAATTAATCATACTCAACATATATTCGCACATTTGGTGCCTCAAGGAACACCAGCAATTCTTATACCATTTATAGTATGTATTGAAACAATTAGAAACGTAATCCGACCTGGAACTTTAGCTGTTCGATTAACAGCAAATATAATTGCCGGTCACTTACTACTAACTTTATTAGGAAATACCGGACCATCAATATCTTATATACTTGTAACCTTTTTATTAATTGGACAAATTGCTTTATTAGTTTTAGAATCAGCAGTTGCTATAATTCAATCATATGTATTCGCGGTATTAAGAACACTATACTCTAGAGAAGTAAACTAACTTTATAAATAAATGTCTACACACTCAAATCACCCATTTCATTTAGTTGATTATAGCCCATGACCTTTAACAGGAGCAATTGGAGCTATAACAACTGTATCAGGTATAATTAAATGATTCCATCAATATGATACTTCCTTATTTTTTTTAGGAAATATAATTACTATTCTTACTGTTTATCAATGATGACGGGATGTATCTCGAGAAGGAACATACCAAGGATTGCACACTTATAGAGTTACAATTGGTTTACGTTGAGGAATAATTTTATTTATTGTATCAGAAATTTTATTTTTTGTAAGATTTTTTTGAGCATTCTTTCATAGAAGTTTATCCCCCGCAATTGAATTAGGAGCTTCATGACCTCCAATAGGAATTATTTCATTTAATCCATTTCAAATTCCTCTTTTAAATACAGCAATTCTTT
>JAWNOY010000298.1:0-68284 GCA_035045545.1 Drosophila gaucha | reverse complement strand
ACATAAGATGCTTAGAGGAAATACTGGATGGAGGAAACAGCAACGTGCGACGGTATTAAAATCTGGAGATCGAGAACAAGTATCAGAGCCAGAAAAGGGATTTATCTTTGTCTTAAGTAGGAATGAACACAAAGGTAACACCAAATTGTGCCAAATCGTTTGACATTAATGGATCTGCCTTGTTAACCTACAAGGATTGCTCAACTAACAATTAATGGACTAAATTATGATGACGTAGAACTTAAACAAGATGACACTATTAGGACTAGAATGCCATGGTTTAAATAGATAAAAATAAACAATACGATCGAAGAACTAAATCTTCCAAAGATTACACACCTGGACAATATTAAGAGCAAGAACCGGATTCTCAACATTAGAAGGATAACAGCAAACCACTTCATAACAATTTACACATGCATCGGAATATCGACCTGTATAATTCTACTTATACTATATATGAAAAGAACCATAACCATCGTCAACCAAGAACCATTACAAACCAATTTCGTTCAGACCATACCTTCGCTTTGGCCCTCACTTCAATCTAGGAGGGGAGGAGTTACCTTATCAGTCACGCCACCAACCAAACCAACCAGATCCACTTAAGTTCATGAGTACATTGTACTACATTGTACACATGAACTATATACATATATATATATATATATATATATATATATATGTATAAATACCAAGAATACATGACCCCACGCAGACGCAGAGTACATTGTAACACTTTGTACTCATCAAGCAGCGTCAGCACTTGGACAGGATGTAAAATATAAACATAAGCAGCAACGGGAGAACTGCAAGATCAACAACAAAGGGCAAGGCAACCATCACTTAAAATTTTACTTATATATCCAATATTGTATTAGGCTAGTGTCGAATGCCAGTTGGCGAATAAAAATCAGATTAGAATATTGACAATCAAACCAAACAGACGTCCATTTGTTCTCGAATAATAAAACGAACACGTCTCCACATAACAACACCACCACAGACTTGTAAATAATCCACCACGGACTTGTAACTCGCGCAATCGCATACAGTAAACAGCCGAAATAGACAACAGTTAATGCACCCACCTATACGCGTGCAATTGCAGACAGTAGGCAATAGCCGAAAGGGGCAACACCAAAAGACAAGGGCTAAAAGGAAGGCGACAAAAACGGCGCGCATAGCAACAGCGGATTCAGCAATAAGGCTATGCTGCCAGAAGAGTGCGACCTCGAAAGGGAAAACGATAAGGAACCCCCTCCCCCCCGGGTATAAAAAGGGGCCGCTGGCACGAGCTCGGCCTATTCAACAAAAAGATGGAGCCCACTAACATGGAGAAACAGCAAGCAGCGGCCGGCGCCCCGAACTACCGCGTCGGTAAGGTTCACCCGGCCGATCCTCGCCTGTTGGCCAGCGATTTTGCTGGAGCTGCAGGCTGACGAGGAGAAAGGCGGGTAACCAAACCGGCGTCGGAACTTCGGGCACGTCGGCACGCAGTGCGTCGACCACCAGTGCGCCTTCCGTTCCATCCAAGGAGAACGGTGAAGAGGCTAAGGCGGCACCCGGCCTATGTGACGGCGTGAACGTCGTCAGAAATGGAGGATCCTACGCCATCACCAGGATCCTGGGCACCGGCAAGTTCGGTGACAGGGACAGGGACAGGACAACACGCGGAGGATGGGTGACGCCCCAGTCCGATGATGGGGTACTGGGCACGGGCAGCCTCGCCATGCATGCCAGACTGGGAAGAGGACGGGCCCTGGATAAGGAACGGCAGGCATTCGCCGCTGTCCACGTGGGAGCCGGCACGACCTCCCACGCCCTACCGTAGCAAAGAAAGCGAAATCGAGGAGACCATCGTTATCTCCGACTCGGAGGAACGAGGAGCAGCGGAAGCGGCAGAGGAGTCCGACGTGATCGTCATCTCGTCGGACTCAGAAGAAGAGGCGGGACCGGAGCCACCGACTGTCGCGTGGCGACAAAGGTCGATGGTGCGCGATGGATTTGTTTGCGATGAAATGCAGCCACGGCAACATCTGCCGATGCCGGAGCAACATCAGCCGACACAGCAGCACCATCAGCCGACGCAGTTTCAGCAACAGCCGACACAGCAGCAGCAGTAGCAGCAGCAGCACGCAGCAGAAGCAGCAGCCGACGTAAGAGGATTGGAGGCCGATCGAGCTGCCACTGTTAGGCCGCCCGACGCTGCAACGGCAGCAGTCGGAACCGACGGACCCGGGACCAGTGCGGCCCACATTACAGCGGCACACGTCGTGGCCAGAAGCCGGGCCGACCAGGGCATGGAAAGAAATAGACCGGACGCGAGGCCTACGGCGGTGGTCGAGCACCTCCAACGGACGAGAGCCCATCAGGGCCGAACATGGCAGATCATGTGAGCAGACGAATGCAGATACCGCGTGCGCATCTCGCGCAAGTGCCGCCGTGTATTTATATATTTATGTATTTATGTATTTATATATTTATATATTTATATATTTATATATTTATATATTTATATATTTATATATTTATATATTTATATATTTATATATTTATATATTTATATATTTATATATTTATATATTTATATATTTATATATTTATATATTTATATATTTATATATTTATATATTTATATATTTATATATTTATATATTTATATATTTATATATTTTGTGAGGAACAATATGATGGGCCAGGGAGTTATATATATATATAGGCATATATATATAACGGCCCAGCTCCTCACAGCAAACTCCATAACGGTTGGAGTAAACCCCGCTACGCCGAACGCGACACAGACGCACAGGAATGGCTCTCTGTCGCACTCGGCTATTCAGCAATGGGCTCGTGTCGCACACACAGACGAACAACGGGCCGTTAGCCGAAATACCGTTCGCGAATGCGCAGCGATAGCAGACGCCGCCGCGCAGACAACGGCGAATGGAATGTTCTGGACGATCGCGTGATGGCACCGTTAAGCGGACACGAGCACCATCAGCAGGCCCCGTTCCAGCACGAAGCAGGGCCTGCCGATGGCATATAAAAGGAGAAAATGCAGCCGACACGGGAGAAGATTATTACAAGTGAAAGTGAACAGAAGTAAAAGTGCCAGTTAACGCAAGTGCCAGTGAAAGTGATCATCGAGGGACATCGAGGGACACGCAAGGACATCGAAGGACATCAGAACAACACCACAGGACCTCACGCCGAAGGACATTCAGCAACAACTGCCACCAAGACAGGACATTGGTGGACAGCTCTAGCAGTTAGTTAGCTTTGGCAAATCTTGGAGTGGGTGTGTGCTATTTGCGCCGTAGCTGTGCGTACTCGGAGTGAGCACGCCGTCTCTTACGAATACGTCGGAGTGCTTAAGGTGAATCCGGTAGTAGGAGAGCCTGTATGATATCCGTGCGGATCGCCGGAGTATACAGAAGCGTATCCTGGCGATAACCCGGTGTGCCCAGAGCGAATCCTGAGCGTGTAAGAGAGACGTAGCGCACTCGGAAAGCCGGAGTGCCTCGCAAATAGCGAATCACGCAGCCAAGTGTGCTCATAGGAGGCGAATCCTGGCGGATAGCAGGAGTGTCTTAGGCAGGAAAACAACAGTTGTACAAATACTGTAGATATAAGCCAATCAAAGCCCAAAATATACCGCTCAAACTCAAACTATAACGAGACTTATTACTATCGCAGGTGCCTACAATTATAAATATTGTTGGTACGAACTCACAGTCGACTGAAACTCAGCCCGGCTTAGACTCGGAATAACCGAAGGTTCGTTACAATTTATATATTTATATATTTATATATTTATATATTTATATATTTATATATTTATATATTTATATATTTATATATTTATATATTTATATATTTATATATTTATATATTTATATATTTATATATTTATATATTTATATATTTATATATTTATATATTTATATATTTATATATTTATATATTTATATATTTATATATTTATATATTTATATATTTATATATTTATATATTTATATATTTATATATTTATATATTTATATATTTATATATTTATATATTTATATATTTATATATTTATATATTTATATATTTATATATTTATATATTTATATATTTATATATTTATATATTTATATATTTATATATTTATATATTTATATATTTATATATTTATATATTTATATATTTATATATTTATATATTTATATATTTATATATTTATATATTTATATATTTATATATTTATATATTTATATATTTATATATTTATATATTTATATATTTATATATTTATATATTTATATATTTATATATTTATATATTTATATATTTATATATTTATATATTTATATATTTATATATTTATATATTTATATATTTATATATTTATATATTTATATATTTATATATTTATATATTTATATATTTATATATTTATATATTTATATATTTATATATTTATATATTTATATAGTTATATATTTATATATTTATATATTTATATAGTTATATATTTATATATTTATATATTTATATATTTATATATTTATATATTTATATATTTATATATTTATATATTTATATATTTATATATTTATATATTTATATATTTATATATTTATATATTTATATAATAATATATTTATATATTTATATATTTATATATTTATATATTTATATATTTATATATTTATATATTTATATATTTATATATTTATATAATAATAGATTTATATATTGTAACGAACCTTCGTTTGATACGAGTTCCAGCCGGGCTGAGTTTCAGTCGACTGTGTGTTCGTGACAACAATATTTATATTTGTAGGCGCCTGGCGATAATAATAAGTCTTTTATGGTTTCAAGTTTAAGCGATATATTTTGCACTTCGTTGTGCTTATGATCATGTAATTTCACAATTTTTGTATCCTGCCTGAGGGACTCCTGCTATCCGCGAGGACTCCCCTCCTATGGACTCACTTGGCTGTGTGATTCCCTGTCTTCGAAGGCACTCCGGCCTTCCGAGTGTGATACGTCTGTCTTGCGCGTAAAGGATTCGCTCTGGGTTCGCTAGGTTATCGCCAGGATTCGCTACTGTATACTCCGGCACTCCGCACGGATTTCATACAGGCTCTCCTACTGGCTGGCTTCCCTTCGAGCACTCCTACGCATTCGAAAACGACAGTGTACTCACTCTGAGTCCGCACGGCTACCCTGTAACTAGCACTCACACACTCCAAGATTTGCTAAAAGCTGCCTATTCTGGGAATTCTGTCCACCAATGTCCTGTCTTGATGGCCGTAGTTGCTGAAGGGACTCTTGGGCGTGATGTCCTGTATGATCCTTTCAGGTCCCTCGATGTCCTTGTGTATCCCTCGATGTCCTTGGGTGTCCTTTGATGTCCTTCGTTGGTCGTTTTTCTCCTTGGCACTTTGCGTTTGCTTGCACTCTCACGTATATTGTTCACTTGCACTCGTATATTGTTAATCTCCCTCGCCGTCAGCTGCCTCTCCCTTTTATATGCCAGCGGCAGGCCCTGCTTCGTGCTGGACAGGGGCCTGCTTATGGTGCTCGTGTCCACTTAACGGTCCCGTCGCGTGATGTTCTCGAACATTCCATTCGCCGAAGCCCCGTTATCTTGGCGCCTTCGTTTGTCTGGCGTATGCGCGACTGTATAGGCTATCGCTGAGCAGACGCGAACGGCACGTCCGCTAACCGTTTGCCTGTGTGTGCGACACGAGCCCATTGCTGAATAGCTGCGTGCGACAGAGAGCCACTCCTGTGTGTCTATGTCGTTACGGTGTTTATATCAACCGTTAAAGAGTTTGATGTGAGGAGCTGGGCCCTTATATATATATGCCTAAATATATATATATACTCCTTGGCCCATTATCTTGCTCCTCACACTCCCCTCTTCCTTCGGGAAAGACACGATGCCTTCGTGTTTTAAATTTTCGCGCCAACATCTCGCACCAGCGTCCGTTTGCAAGCAGTGCCGTGATGCATCTCTGTGCCTGCTGTAAACGGCAAGCCGTGCTGTGACGTATTTTGGCGCTCGGCTCACCTTTGCGTTCTATTAACAGCATTACTGCGTCTGCTGTTAACCGCACTTAGTGTTGTTAAACGTGATCCAGCGATCCTCTGTTGTTATGATCAGCTGTTTTGCGTCACCACGTTTGTGTGAAAGAAAAAGGTAAGCCTGGTCCCATATTATTCACTCCGTGTGAAAAATATTACCCCTTTTTCTCTTTTCTATTTTTCAGCTTCTCCGCCAAGCTTCTTTCACCCCGCAGTGACTACATGAAGTATATTAATTTTTCAATTTTGTAATGTATTCTCTTTCTTCTTCTCTCCTTCCCCTTCCTCTCCTCATATTTTTTTGTACACACGGCGGCCCGTGCGTGAGAAGCGCACGCGGTATCGGCACTCCTCTGCCCATATGATCCGCGCTGTTCGGCCCTGAGGGGCTCTCGTCCGTTGGAGGTGCTCCACCACCTCCCTAGGCCACTCGTCCTCCTCTATCTCCTTCCATGCCCCTGTCGGTCCGTCTTCTGGCCATGACGTCTGCCGCTGCTATGTGGGCCGCACTGGTCCCGGGGCCGTCGGTTCCGACTGCTGCCGTTGCAACATCGGGCGGCTTAACAGTGGCAGCTGGATCGGCCTCCATTCCTCTTGCGTCGGCAGCTGCTGCTGCTGCTGCTACTGCTGCTACTGCTGCTGCTGCTGCTGCGTCGGCTGCTGCTGAAACTGCGTGGGCTGATTGTGTTGCTGCATCGGCTGATGTTGCTCCGGCATCGGCAGATGTTGCCGTGGCTGCATTTCATCGCAAACAAATCCATCGCGCACCATCGACCTTTGTCGCCACGCGACAGTCGGTGGCTCCGGTCCCGCCTCTTCTTCTGAGTCCGACGAGATGACGATCACGTCGGACTCCTCTGCCGCTTCCGCTGCTCCTCGTTCCTCCGAGTCGGAGATAACGATGGTCTCCTCGATTTCGCTTTCTTTGCTACGGTAGGGCGTGGGAGGTCGTGCCGGCTCTCACGTGGACAGCGGCGAATGCCTGCCGTTCCTTATCCAGGGCCCGTCCTCTTCCCAGTCTGGCATGCATGGCGAGGCTGCCCGTGCCCATACCCCATCATCGGACTGGGGCGTCACCCATCCTCCGCGTGTTGTCCTGTCCCTGTCCCTGTCACCGAACTTGCCGGTGCCCAGGATCCTGGTGATGGCGTAGGATCCTCCATTTCTGACGACGTTCATGCCGTCACATAGGCCGGGTGCCGCCTTAGCCTCTTCACCGTTCTCCTTGGATGGAACGGAAGGCGCACTGGTGGTCGACGCACTGCGTGCCGACGTGCCCGAAGTTCCGACGCCGGTTTGGTTACCCGCCTTTCTCCTCGTCAGCCTGCAGCTCCTGCAAAATCGCTGGCAAACAGGCGAGGATCGGCCGGGTGAACCTTACCGACGCGGTAGTTCGGGGCGCCGGCCGCTGCTTGCTGTTTCTCCATGTTAGTGGGCTCCATCTTTTTGTTGAATAGGCCGAGCTCGTGCCAGCGGCCCCTTTTTATACCCTTCCTTATCGTTTTCCCTTTCGCGGTCGCACTCTTCTGGCAGCATAGCCTTATTGCTGAATCCGCTGTTGCTATGCGCGCCGTTTTTGTCAGGTTCCTTTTAGCCCTTGTCTTTTGTTGTCGCCCCTTTCGGCTATTGCCTACTGTATGCAATTGCACGCGTATAGGTGCGTGCATTAACTGTTGTCCATTTCGGCTGCCTACTGCATGCGATTGCGCGAGTTACAAGTCCGTGGTGGATTATTTACAAGTCTGTGGTGGTGTTGTTATGTGGAGACGTGTTCGTTTTATTATTCGAGAACAAATGCACGTCTGTTTGGTTTGATTGTCAATATCAATCTGATTTTTATTCGCCAACTGGCATTCGACACTAGCCTAATACAATATTGGATATATAAGTAAAATTTTAAGTGATGGTTGCCAGCCCTTTGTTGTTGATCTTCATTCTCCCGTTGCTGCTTATGTTTATATTTTACATCCTGTCCAAGTGCTGACGCTGCTTGATGAGTACAAAGTGTTACAATGTACTCTGCGTCTGCGTGGGGTCATGTATTCTTGGTATTTATACATATATATATATATATATATATATATATGTATATAGTTCATGTGTACAATGTAGTACAATGTACTCATGAACTTAAGTGGATCTGGTTGGTTTGGTTGGTGGCGTGACTGATAAGGTAACTCCTCCCCTCCTAGATTGAAGTGAGGGCCAAAGCGAAGGTATGGTCTAACGAAATTGGTTTGTAATTTCTTGGTTACGATGTTAGCTTTTCATATATAGTATAATAAATATACAGGTCGATATCCGAGATGTTAATTGTTATGAAGTGGTTTGCTGTTATCCTTCTAATGTTAAATCCGGTTCTGGCTCTTAATATTTCAGGTGTAACTTGAAGATTAGTTCTTCGACGTATTGTTTATTTTTATCTATTTAAACCATGTATTCTTCCTAATAGTGTCATCTTGTTTAAGTTCTACGTCATCATAATTATCCATTATGTTATTGACAATCCTTGTAGGTTAACAAGGCAGATCCATTAATGTCAAACGATTTGGCACAATTTGGTGTTACCTTTGTGTTCATTCCATTTAACACAAAGATAAATCCCTTTTCTGGCTCTGATACTTGTTCTCGATCTCCAGATTTAATACGTCCACCCAAACCCTCTACTCTTCCTTTAACTTCCCCTCCCTACTCTCAAACCCCCCAACCAAAAAAAAAAAACACTAAAAAACTAACATAAACGGGTCCTATCTTTCTAATCCCCCACCACACACCAACCGAACGAGATATATCTCAAAAATCTTAAAAAATCCTTTTTAGACTCTGCCCAAAGGGAAAAAGAGCATGGATATCGCGGTTCCGCGCCGTTCCGTCTGCCGTCTCAAACCTGCCTAAAACAAAATACCCGACTACCGAACCCCACAGGGGCGTGCAATCGGAAAGCAACAACAACGCGTAAAACATCAAAGGGAAGAAAAAACACCACGCAGAAAAAAACACCCATGCACACTAACCAACACAAACCAATGGGACGTACCTTCCCTAAGACAAAACAAACCACCCCCCTGGGGCACCTCGGGAAAAAAAGCGAGAATCATAAAGCGAAAGCTAACTTAAATTGAAAAGGCAATAAATCGAACAAAAAAAACGCCAAAGGGCGGGAAATCAAAAACGTACTCCAATTTGAGCAGCGCAAAGAGGGGAACTTACCTCCCAATACCATTGGGGGCGTGGCAAATCGGGAATACAACACTAAAACCGGAAATCGGCAATATTCCGCAAGAGTTGGGACTTGGAAAAAACAATCCTACCTCTACCCAAAAATAAGAAAACACGCCATTGGGGCGTGGCAAATAGGGAAAACTGTACTCCACAGTCTAGACGAGAGCACCAAATACATGTGGGACGTTCAGAATTTAAAACGAAAAAAAAAAAAATAATCAAAGTAAGCCTCCGAAAACAAATTCAGTTGACCTAACTGGGGATTGAAGCAGGGTCTTCGCACCACAACGCAAGTGGTTAACCAAATCAAAACACTTCCAAACTCAGTTTGGCAAAGTCACGCAAGAGACGCCGGGGTGGGAGAGTGGTGGATGCAAAGCGCGTGACCCAGTTCGATTCCCACGCTGACGCGTGAATATCATTAAAAGTTCTTTTAATCTTCATGTTATTATGGATTGAAAAATTTTCAGCAAAATCCAAATCAAAACAAATTCTAGTTGACCTAACTGGGGCAAGTCTGTTTAACCAAATCAACACACCAAACTCAATTGGCTCAAGAGACGCCGTGGGGTGGGAGAGTGGTGGATGCAAAGCGCGTGACCCAGGTTCATTCCCATCCGCCGCGTAATATATTAAAAATTTTTTTATTTTAAACTTCTAGTACTAAGATTTAATAAAACTTTCTGCATAAATCCTAATTTATTTAAAATACGGTTTACCTAAGAAATCAAAAAATGTAAGTGGCTTTATTGCAACTGAACTTTAAATTATTTGTGAAATGTGGAGCCAGTATCCAAAAAAAAAAAAACCAAAAAGATTTATTAAAAAAGCTAATTAAATTTTATGACTGTAGCTAAATTAGTAAAAGACATGCTCAAAAAAGGAATCTCAAAACTCGCACTCAAACATACGGAAAGACGGACGGACGGTCACAAAACCACACACCTTTAACAGGAAAGAGTCGACGCAGTCGGTGGCGCCCGACTGCAACGTTCTTACTTGTCTTTTGTCGAAAAATCAAATTTCTGTTAGTGATGAGTGAAATCTTTCACTGGGGAATTGCTCGAAATTGTTGAAATGATGTAAAGCCGTTAATCCCGATTGTTACAAAAGTCAAAACAAATCCCTGCAAATTCTGCACCCTATCAAAAATTTCTTGGGAATTCCAAAAGTAAAGAAAGTGTCTAACTGATTTTACCAATGAGCATTTCTTGCTGGAAGTAACCCTGTCGCAAACCAAAGTACGATTATGGTCAAAATATAAGGTTAATGAAATGTCAGTGAAATGTCGAGTGGTTGTTTGGGATTTCTGTTTCTTGAAATGGGACCTTTGTGGTTGTCATAATTCATAGTTTGACAAATGTCAAAAAATGGTTTGTGAATTTTCTGTTTCATGTGAGTAAAGAATGTTCTTTTAAATGAGAAGGTCTCATCTATCCCTCTAGATATATTCAAGTGGACTCTCTGATTCTTGTTGTTACTTCAGGAGATCCTATTCTTTCAAAAACTGACACTCACAACAAAGCTGGCATGGGCAAAGTATTGAAACTTGTTGAATTACTAAAAAATCGTCCGTTGAAAATGCACAAACTTTGTTTGGCTTTAGGATGGCTTAAATCTTTGTTACTGTTCTTCGTAAAGACGGGTTCTGAAATAACTCGTCTATTTGTTCTGAATGGCATCTCTATTTGCTGTTGGAAGTCTTTTCGCTCAAGAAATTGAAAAAGTAAAGAGTTTTTTCTGAAATCGGATGAATTGCCCTAAATTTTCTTGTGCGGAGTGATTGTGTCCCTACAAGTTGCCTCAATTGATTCTCTATCGTTCATGTTTACGTCCAGTATTGTCCTGCTTAATGCGTCCGCAATAACGTTTTGTGAACCCTTCTTGTATACTACTTCGAGTCAATCCAACAACCTCAGTTTCCACCTTACTAATTGGAGTTTGGTTCTTAAAACTCATTAACCAAGTTAAGGGTTAATCTGAATTAAATTTTGCCCAAATAGGTATGGTCGAAAATACTTTATTGCCCAGATTATGGCAAGCATTCTTTTTCTACCGTTGAGTAATTTGCTTCTGTGTCTGTTAGTGTTCTACTAGCAAAGGAAACAGGTTATCAGATCCTAAATTTCCCTGTGATAAGACTGCTCCTAAAGCGACATTACTCGCGTCTGTGGTTAAATGAAGGTTTTGTAAAGTCAGGGTAATCAAAATTGGGTCAAAAAAAGTGTTTTGCAGATTCGAACGTTGTTTTGAATTCTTCATCTGATTACCTTTGCTTTTCCCTTTAATTGTTTGGTCAATGGTTTGAATTTTCGCAAAGTATTTAATAAACTTTCTGTAATAACCCATTAACCCCAAGAAAGATTTGATCTCTTTCTGAGTTTTGGGTAAAGGAAATTTTTTGATTGCTTCAATTTTAATGGGTTTGGCTTAACCCCTTCTGGTGTTACTACATGTCCTAAATATTCTATTTCTTTTTTAAGAATTCTGATTTGTCCATTTGTAATTTAAATTTGCCTTTAAATTCTCTGAAATATGTTTCTCAAATGTTGTATGTGTTCTTGTAATGAACTCGAAAATACAATAATGTCGTCCAAAACTAACAGTAAACCTAATAAGTCTCCGAACAAAGAGTCCATTACTCTTTGGAAGGTTGCAGGGGCATTAGTTAGTCCGAAAGGCATTCTAACGAATTCAAAATGGCCTCCTTCTGCTGAGAATGAGTTTTTTGAATGTCCTTCTGGGACATTTCATTTGGTGAATCCACTGGCTAAATCTAGATTGAGAAATACTTAGCTTACCTATTATCTAGAATCGTTAAATGGCATAGGATATTGTCTTTTATGGTCTTTTCGTTTAGTTTTCAAAATCTACAACTAAACGCCATTTCCTCTGCTCTGATGCGTCCAGTTTTTTGGTACTACCAACTGGTGCGCTCCATGGCGAGTGACTGTGTCTGAATTTTTGCGATAATAGTTTATCAATTTGGCTCTTGACTTCCTTTCGTTCGTTAAAGCCAATCTATATGGTCTTGTATAAACCGGAATTTCGTCAGACGTTGGTATCTTAGTTTAACTCTATTTGTAAATGATAGTTGGTTTTTATCGTCGTAGAATATATCAGCAAATTCTAAACAGAGGTTTTTTAAGAGTTTTCTTTCTTCTGAATTTAAATGAGCTGATCTAACTTTGTCTTGAAAATTGAACAAGCTATTTGATGTACTTAGTCTTGTTGAAATGCCAAATTTACTTCTATGTGTTCCTCTTCTCTAAATTGAGTTACTGCTAATGGTTGGTCAAAATAAATTGTTTTTTTGTTGTTGTCATAGTTGGTTATTTCCATACTGCTAAAATTGTTTTTTGCTGAATACAGTCCGTTTGAAATAATCAAATCATCGTCAAGTCGATTTCTTGACAAAAAATGTTCCCTCTTCTAAGTCTACAGGGACTTGATTATGCTTCTAGTCGTTTCTTTTATTACTTGTTTTGTGCCTATTTTATTTTCCTTCGTATATATAGGTAATTCAGTTGTGTGTGTTTGTAATGTGGAGTTTTCTATGTCAACTTTAGCTTTCAATTGTCTCAGTAAATCAATTCCGATTAATCCGTCAAAATATGAATGAAACTTGAAAAGCAAAAATTGGGCTGTGCCTTTTTGTTTAAACTCATCAAATAAATCCAAATGCAGATTAACTTTAAGGAGTGTGTGTTTGTAATAGTTCGAATTAATTTGGGTTCGGATAAGGTTATATGGTGTTGCTGTGGTATCCACTTAGGGTCAATAAAGGATGATGTGGACCCTGTGTCTATAGAAATTTTAGTTGTTTTCCAAATGAGGAGTCTATTAGAAATGGTAACATAGTTCCGTGTTGGTCTTTATTTATGTACCTGGTTGGTTGTTGAGGCTGCTGATCGAAAATTTTCATTATCGTTAATGTTATGCAACTCTCCTTGATTACTAGTTTGTTTAGTAATACCCCTTGAATTTGCTGAATTGTAAGATTGTTTGGAATAATTTGTGGTCCTAGTCTGTCCACTATAGTTTCCTCTTCTCCACTCCTGCCTTCCACCTTGTTGTGTGCCTGTTATTGTTTTGATTTGTCCATTGTTGCTATTGTTTGTGTTTCTTTCTTTCGAGCGACTTCTTTCCCTGTTTTGTTCGTTTCGATATCCCCTTTGCTCAAAGGTTTGTTATTATACCAGGTCTGTTAGTTTGCCCGTATACTTCGTTCAATCGCCTAGCCTGTCTTTGATTGTTATAAATTCGTTTTTCGGAAATAGCCATTTCATATGCAGTGATAATATTTGTTGGTTCTTTGTTTCTGACTAATGTACCTAATATTCCACGTAATCCTTTTAAAAATGTCTCGAGACACTGTTTCTTGAACAGTTCTCTTTTCGTCTCTATTATAGTCTGATTAGTTTCATTTTCTTGTACTACATTTAATAGAGCTCTTTGTATGCAAGTAACTCTTTCATAGAGAATCTCTACTGGTAAATTTTGGAGCGTTAAAATGCCCAAATCAGTAATTAGATTAAATTCTGTCCTTTTGTCCGCGAAATGTACATTCAACAGATTTTTAATTTCGTCCCAGTTTAATCTAACACCTGCCTGACGTAATACTTGCTGAGCTTTACCCTTAATTTTGTTGCGTATCGCTCTTAGTACAATTAACCCAGTTGGTGTTTGATCTGCACCTCTTATTAGCATTAAAATTTCTTCCACATTTGCGATAAAATCTCCTAATCCTTCCTCATCTCCCTCGTATATTGGAATGGTTGCGATAAGGTCAAAAACCTTGAAACCTCCAATAGTGTCTTGGGCTACAGTATTAAGGGCTTGTGCCGGGGGTATTTCCTGGTCTAGTGACATGCTGTCAATTGGGTACTCTTCTTCCCTGATGTCTGGTACACTGTTGGTACGTCTTGCACCTCTTGTCGATACTACTCTCTTGATCCTACCTAATGCTGACATGAATGATCTATTTTAGTTTGGTACTTAATTTTATACAATTGTGTATGTGTGTTGTATATATGTAGTGTTCTTAATACTATAGTAATAATTATAATTTAATCGTTGGAGAATTGTTGCTGATGTTGATCCTTGTGTAGTGAGGATGAAGTGTGAGTTAGTGTCTGCAAAATTCATAATGTTAATCTCTTGTTTATTCATAGATATAATATTTGAACTGTGTTTTCTTTATTGTTTTTATATATATTTTTTTTTATTTATTTAGTTTTTTTTTTTTTTTGAATTGTTTTATAATTGTGCTGAAGCTAGGTCAGGCCCCCTGCTCGATGCAGTGATCCTGCCTAAAGGCGGACAGACATCAACTATAAACTGTATATCATATATTTGCATATAGCTATTTGTATTACAATTTTAATTAAAAAATTTTGCATGATTTGTAAATATTAGTGCAATGCATATAAATTTTATTTATTTCTTCTGTGTGTTGCACTTTATTTGCATATCTCTTTTCGCTCTGTCCAATACAGTAGGTTCAATCATTATGTGTACAAACTTGTATCACTATATGATCTCTAGCGCGATCCGCAGTAGCAATGCAACGAATGTATATATTGTATATAAATTTTATTTATTTCTTCTGTGTGTTGCACTTTATTTGCATATCGCATTTCACTCTGTCCAATACAGTAGGTTCAATCATTATGTGTACAAATTTTTATCACTATATGATTTCTAGCGTGATCCGCAGATAGCAATGCAACGAATGTATATATTGTATATAAATTTTATTTATTTCTTCTGTGTGTTGCACTTTATTTGCATATCTCTTTTCGCTCTGTCCAATACAGTAGGTTCAATCATTATGTGTACAAATTTGTATCACTATATGATCTCTAGCGCATCCGCAGATAGCAATGCAACGAATGTATATATTGTATATAAATTTTATTTATTTCTTCTGTGTGTTGCACTTTATTTGCATATCTCTTTTCGCTCTGTCCAATACAGTAGGTTCAATCATTATGTGTACAAACTTGTATCACTATATGATCTCTAGCGCATCCGCAGATAGCAATGCAACGAATGTATATATTGTATATAAATTTTATTTATTTCTTCTGTGTGTTGCACTTTATTTGCATATCTCTTTTCGCTCTGTCCAATACAGTAGGTTCAATCATTATGTGTACAAACTTGTATCACTATATGATCTCTAGCGCGATCCGCAGATAGCAATGCAACGAATGTATATATTGTATATAAATTTTATTTATTTCTTCTGTGTGTTGCACTTTATTTGCATATCGCATTTCACTCTGTCCAATACAGTAGGTTCAATCATTATGTGTACAAATTTTTATCACTATATGATTTCTAGCGTGATCCGCAGATAGCAATGCAACGAATGTATATATTGTATATAAATTTTATTTATTTCTTCTGTGTGTTGCACTTTATTTGCATATCTCTTTTCGCTCTGTCCAATACAGTAGGTTCAATCATTATGTGTACAAATTTGTATCACTATATGATCTCTAGCGCGATCCGCAGATAGCAATGCAACGAATGTATATATTGTATATAAATTTTATTCATTTCTTCTGGATGTTTTCCATATTATTATATTTTTTTATTTCAATTTAATTTTTTGTATGTTTTTGTATTTCGGTTTTTTTTTTATTATTTAATTTTGTATTTTTGTGTTTCGTTATTTGTTTTCTCTTTCTTTTTTTTTTTTTTTTTTTTTTAAAAATTTAATTTAATTTTTGTGTGTTTAAACTTCATTCTCACTTCACTTAGGAAAAACTTACATAATGAAACAAATAATTTTCCACATCCTTGGGTGGTAGGTTCCTTCAAAGGCTCTTCTTCTTGTCCCTCGAAGTTGCGGCTGCGCCAGTTACAAGTCCGTGGTGGATTATTTACAAGTCTGTGGTGGTGTTGTTATGTGGAGATTTTGTGTTCGTTTTATTATTCGAGAACAAATGCACGTCTGTTTGGTTTGATTGTCAATATCAATCTGATTTTTTATTCGCCAACTGGCATTCGACACTAGCCTAATACAATATTGGATATATAAGTAAAATTTTAAGTGATGGTTGCCAAGCCCTTTGTTGTTGATCTTGCAGTTCTCCCGTTGCTGCTTTATGTTTATATTCTACATCCTGTCCAAGTGCTGACGCTGCTCGATGAGTACAAAGTGTTACAATGTACTCTGCGTCTGCGTGGGGTCATGTATTCTTGGTAGTTATACATATATATATATATATATATATATGTATATAGTTCATGTGTACAATGTAGTACAATGTACTCATGAACTTAAGTGGATCTGGTTGGTTTGGTTGGTGGCGTGACTGATAAGGTAACTCGCGCGTATAGGTGCGTGCATTTGTTTTTGTTCATTTTGGCTCTTGCTCGCATTCTAAGCCTTGCTTTTGCTAATGCTTGCAAATACGAGCATTTGTTGTTGTTCGTTTTGGCTCTTGCTCGCATTCTACTTTGACTTAAGCCTTGCTTTTGCTAATGCTTGCAAATGCTTTTCCCTTCTCATACATTAATGAAATTTAATTTTTATTTTAAAAACAAATAAGAAAGCTCTAGTCGGGTCCCCCCCCCCAAACACACCCCACACACACCACACACACACACACCCACACACCCCCCCCCCAAAAAAAAAAAACCAAAAAAAAAAAAAAAAAATTTTTAAAAACCCTTTTAAATTTTTAAAAAAAAAAAAAAGTCCCAAAACCCCATATATTTTTCACCCTTTTTTTTGCTTACAAAAATTTTTACTGAAATTTTCACCATTTTGTATTCAATTTTATAAGAAATCATGCAAATATTAAGTTAAATTAGAAACAGCTAAATCGGGTTTTAAAAAGCTATATTTACCGCTATCCGCTGTTGTGGAATTTTTCCCTCAATTGCACTTTCAAAAAAGCCCGATTTGACGGGAAAAAAGCTGATTTGGCAACAGTGTTACACATGCACACATATACATACCATGCACACAGAAGCACGCTCGCCGATTACTGCGTAGTGGATTTGAATGTATGTATGCACACGTACAGGCTGCTGCCGTGTGCTTTTACAATGTTTCCTTTAATAACTTCTGTATTACTTAACGGATTTGAATGCAATCTTCTACATTGAATGCTATTAATTTATTGAAAATACGGTTTTCACTAAATTCACTAAAATTTGAAAAAATTAAATTGTGGCTTTAATAATTTTTTTTAATAAATATTTTTTTGTGAAGTGTGGAGCTGGTATCCAAAATATGAAAAAATAGAAAATGTATTTTATTTGTAAAAAGCTAAAAGCAAAATTTGGTAGCTGTAGCTAAAAATATGTTAAAGATATGGTCAAAAAACTGAATCTTGATAACGTTTTAAATCGATAGCATTGAAACGGAAAAATTTATCGAATATCTAAAACAAACTCGATATGAGCGCTGTATACACAGACCATCATTCAAAATTTCTCTAGCTCTTATATGTTCTGAGATCGACGAGTTCATACATACGGACAGACGGACATGAAAGTCTAACGTTTTACGTGAGCACCTGCCACGATGGCTTAATCTCACGGTAAGCAACTTACTGTATTAATTTGTGCGTCAATCAGCGCCCCCTTGGAACATCAATTCCGCAGGTACCAATCGAATATACTACTACCCCCCCCCCCCCCCCCCCCCCCCCCCCCCCCCCCCACCCCCCCCCCCCCCCCCCCCCCCCCCCCCCCCCCCCCCCCCCCCCCCCCCCACAACAAACACACCCCAACCCCCCCCCCCACCCACAAGTAAACACACCCCCCAAAGTAATCCGAATATTTTACCTCAGTCGCATACCTTACATCAAATTGTTCAGTTTGACAATAGGAGGTCGACCGGCTGACAATCTGCCCTTGAGCAGCATTGACACCGTCTTATCCATTGCCAGACTGACACCAACATTCACGCCCCAATCATGCACAGTTCGCAAGAACACCCCCGCACTCATCTCAATCTCAGCGCGCGACTGCCCCTCAACCAATATGAGCAGATCGTCCGCATATGCACAACATTTGCAGAGCCGATCAAGCTGCCACAACAAGGAGTCCATCATGAGATTCCAAATAAATGGACCACAGATGGAACCCTGCGGACAGCCACGAGCAACATCTACACTAACACACTCACATCTTCCAACAGCACACGCTCGCCTACCCGAGAAATAACTCTTCCAAAGAGTCAATTCACGGCATCCGCACTCATCCACTCTTCTCATCCCACTCGCCCAACTTAGGTAGTCGAACGCTCCTTTAAAATCTACAAATATGCCGAGGACATACTTGGCGTTACTAGACTCAACAGAATCAGCAACATATGTACCTCCAAGCGTCCTCAACACATCTACCCTGCCTAAATCCAAATTGCCTATCAGACATTTGGTCAGCCACTCTCTCCTGAAGCCTTTCTACCATAATCCTTTCCAGAACTTTTCCAAGAACCGGAAGAAGACTGATGCCCCGATAGGATCGAGGATTGCTCCTAATCCTATCAGGCGACTTCAGAAGCACAATCACCTTTGCACACTTCCACTCATTGGGGAAGTATCCTTCATTCACACACTTTTCATACAACACTTTCAAATAGTCTGGAATAGATTTCCAGATGCTCTTGCACATTTCCCCCGTGAATCCATCCATACCAGGCGACTTCCTTGATTTTAACCTCAAGAAGGCTGCCCCAACGCATTTTCCAAGAGCGGGTCAACAGGATTGACCACGATAGCTCGTGGATCCTGACGATCCGCTCTGGGGAAAAACTCATATAAAAGTGCTTTCATACAGTCCTTCCAAGCCGTTAACTGAATGTCACCGACTTGGAGGGCACTCACATTACTTTCCCTACCTCTACCTCTCACTATTTTATAAGCACGACCCCACGGGTCGTCCTTATTGCGCTCCAGGAAGGAGCGCCACTCATCCTCTTTCACTCGAATAAGCATTTGCTTATACTCAGTCAGACAACGACTATATGCAATCCTAAGTTGTTCAGCGTTATCCGCATTGGCAGATCTGGCTCTTTGGAATCGCTTCCGCAGAGTCCGGACCGACCGCCGCTTAACGCTCAACTCCCGCGTCCACCACTTAACATGCTTGAGGTTGACCTTTCGGTGCCTCTCAAACATGCTATCATTCACGCTAGTCATCCACCTATTTACACATGCGACCTGCTCATCAACATTCATTATCTCGAATGTACTCAGCGGAACTTCCGTTGCCGCTTCTCGCACTCGATACCCATGAAGGGACCAATTCACACCACAAGTTCGCCAACGAGTTCCCTCACTTTCACGCAGACGCTGGGTATGAGCAATGACAATCTCGATCGGATTGTGATCGCTCACACCCAGCCCACCCAATACACGCCATTGAAAGACAAACACTCTCGTTGCTACCTCATTCACAAAAGTGACACAAAAGAGTCACTTTTACCCACCGGACCCGCAAACGTGTACCACTCACTGGGTTCGTTAACAACCCGAACATCCTGGGATACAGCCCGCTCGGCCAGCATCTCACCCCGAGCATGGTTCAAATAGCCAGACGCTTGCCTGGATATCTTGCTGAACCACATGGGAGATGATGCATTCGCATCAATACCAAGGATGACAGGCACGCTACTATCCAGTAGTAGCACCTCATCCAAGTACGCTATGTACGGTTCAAGGGGATCCCTGAACTTACAATACATACTGACTGCAAAGACCCTGCCAAAACTGCCGCTAAGGCTTACACACACACCCCAGTCAGTAGAATTCACTAAAGTGCATTCAATACTGACATCATTGACGACAACAGCAGAGTTGGCCCCACTGTCAGGAAAAACCCGCATACATGCGGGCAGGCCCCGTCATGACCAGAAGTCGCATATGGTTCCTGCAGCAGGGCAAAAACGCTGCCCCTCTCAACCATCATCACACCCACATCGCACATAGCTGCATACGACCTCTGACAATTTAATTGCAGGAATTTGGAAGACATATTAATGTCTTGCGTTCGCCCGGCGCTACAATCGCACTATAAACCGGGCAAGCCGGGGACATCATAAGATGCCCAGACGGCTTACCTTTGAATGCGCAGTTGCGGCAGCTTAGTGCATTAGTGCACTGAGCTGTGCGGTGACCACCTTGGCTATAGCGACGGCAAACGTCCTCTTTAGCCCTGCAGTCCGCTACCTTATGGTCGAAGCCAAGGCAGCGGTAGCATCTCACTAACCGAATGAACCCCCATAATAACAACTTTGGGGCCTAGCTTCTCATTTACTTTCACTTCCAGACCAACCTCACCAACCTTAGTGTTCTCCACAATCTTTTTGCGCTCTGACACGGTCGGGGTGCGTATGATTGCGCCACCGTCGCGCAGAGGCTTCCCCTCGTGCACGCGCACACCAAGGGTAGGCCCTACCTCCTTCACCACCTGGTCGACCACGTCCTTCGCGGATTTACCAGCAGTCTTGCTGCGGACCACCAAGGACCAGGTCTCGACTGGCCGAGGCATCTCCGGATGTAACGGCACTCATTGGTATCGGCGCTGGACCAGCAGGCGCATGCGCAACTGTCTCCAAACGCCCCTTAAGCCGCTCATTTTCCGCTATGACCTCAAACATCATTAGCTCGTACTCAGCAACATGACTGAGCACGCCCCTAAGCATACTAGGCGAAATCCCACCATCCAGGACACAGCGTGTCAATGCAGATGTTATGGCTTTCATCTTCTCAACAGATGTACCATTACGCTTCCCAGGCACCAGCTTGTCCTTCGGCCGAGCAGCCGCCTCCACGGGTACGCCCTCTTTCAAAGCGGCGACTACCTTAGGAACAGAAAAAATCCGTTCCTCCTCTCCCATTACACTGGTGCCGCATGAGACACTCAAGTCTCCAGCAGACACCGCCACACCCATGCCAACAGAGCAAACAGCAGTCTCAGAAGCTGCCTTCCTCAACCGCTGTTTACCCAGCACCCCCTTCCGTCTTACCTCGGACAAACGGACACACGGACAGACAGACGGACAGATCCAAATCGACTCAGCTCGCCGCCCTGATCAAGAACATATGCACTTAACGGGGTCTGCCACGCCTCCTTCTGCCTGTTACATACTTTTTGCAAAACCATTACCATTACCATTACTGAACCCATTGAAAATGGGAAATCAGGGTATAATAAAAAGAAAAATTAATTTTCCTCAGCCGTTGAGCAGCCGCTGCAGCCTTGCATGGCTCCAGGTCGGCTATATGAGCGGTCCTCGTTCGCTTATCGGCTCCTGATTCGGTGGCCCACGGCTCCTCTGGGATCTGTGTCAGCATCTTGCTCGCTGCCTGGAGTTGGCTCGGCTTACACCGCTGACACAGTTCGCATTGTTGCACATATGTGCGCACATCCCTATACAGCCCTGGCCAATAGTAGCGAGCTGCCACCCGTGCTATAGTTGTCCGGCTTCCAAGGTGTCCCGCCGCCACTGCGTCGTGGTTCTCCTTCAGCACCTGTGCTCTCTTGCCTTTTGGTACGCATAGTTTCCACGCCTCCATCCTCGTGCCCGGCCTGATGTGGGATATGCCGATGCAGTTCTCCCGCCTCTTCTACATAGTCCGGGAATTTTTGGAGCTTCACTTTTAGCTCCCGCCGCAGCTTCTGGATCCATGGACACTGGTCGTTCGCCTTTCCCTCAGTGTCCACTAGCACTCGGCATGTCTCCTCGGGCAATGGCTGTCGAGACAATGCGTCTGCCACGACATTTAGATTGCCCTTCCTATATCTGACTTCAAAGTCAAACTGTTGCAGTTCCAGCGCCCATCAATCCTTCCTGACGGGCTCTCAATGGAGTTGAGCCATTTCAAAGCCATGTGATCCATTATCACAATGAAATGGTACCCCTCCAGATATGGCCTCATCTTCCGGATGCCCCAGATTATTGCCATACACTCCTTCTCGGTGGCAGAATAATTCCGCTCCGCATTATTGAGTGTTCTGCTGGCATACGATATGACGCGCTCCCCATCCTCTGATGTTTGCGTCAGTATCGCTCCAAGTCCATAGTTGCTTGCATCCGTTTGCAAACAAAATGTTTTGGAGCAATCTGGGCATGCCAGCACCGGAGCCTCTGTTAATTTGGCTTTAACCGTCTCAAAAGCCTTTTGCCGTTCCTCTGTCCAATCCCACTTGCCTTTCTTCAGTAATGCATTAAGGGCATGCACTGTTGTTACAAAATCTGGGACAAATCGGCGATACCATGACGCCACTCCAACATATTGCCTCAGCTCCTTAATATTGGACGGTGGCTTCAATTCTGCTATTGCCGCTACTTTTTCTAGGTCAGTTCGGATTCCATTCTCCGTCACACTGTGACCCAGATATTTTAGCTCCTTCTTGAAAAAATCGCACTTCTTGATGTTGATTTTCAAGTTTGCTGCTCGTAGTCGTCGAAATACCATATGTCCATATGTTCTTGGCGAGTTTTCCCAATCACTATAATGTCATCCAAATATGCAAACGCATGCGGCATCATATCTCATGCGGCATCATATCTGGCCCAATGACACGATCCAATGCTCTCTGGAATGTTGCCTTTCCTGGAACTGTAAATGCCGTCAGTGGCCGGCTGGATTTCTCCATAGGAATCTGCCTATACCCATCCTTTAGATCCAAACTTGTTAAGAACCGTGCCTCACGCAACTGCTCCAGAATATGATGCACCCGCGGCAACGGGTAGGCATCTTTCACTGATCTTGCGTTGAGCTGACGGAAATCCACACATAGCCGCTATTTCCCAGTCTTCTTCTTGACCATGACTATTGGTGCACTATGTGGGCTCTTCGAAGGCTCAATGCAGCCTTTCGCCAGCAGGTCATCCACCTTTGCGTTGATTTCAGTCTGCATTTTGGGTTTCTTCGGGAAATACCTCTGCTTGATGGGTCGCTCGTCATGCATCGTGATCCGATGTTCGGTGATCTTCGAGGTTCCCTTGATGTTGTCGAAGGCTGCCAATTCTCTCTTGAGAAACGCCTCCACTTCCACATCCTCGTGGAGTGGCCCTCCGGACCCCTTTTCCACTCCCTGGGTTGCCATGCTTGTGCTGCCGGTTGCCACCGACAATCTCTCCTCCAGTTGTGCACCATGTCGTGGGTTCCTCGGCGCAATCTTCAGTTTCAGTCCGGCACACTCTACTGTGATGCCAATGCTGACCAAAAAGTCCCAGCCCAGCACCAAGTCGTCGATCACCCCAGGCAGGATCAGCAACGGTATCCTCGCCTCTCGCCTCCCCAAGTGGACTGTCGCCTCAAGGAGTTTGTCCACTTGGGTTCAGCTCCCGTTTGCCAGTCGAATTAACCTTCGCGTGGTGCTCCACCGGCCCACGTCACCGAGCTTGTTAGCTAGTTTTTCACTAACAAAGCTTGTTGCTCCGGTGTCGAACTGTGCGGCGCCGATTCCAACCGTCGACCCGACAGCTGTGCACCCTCGTCGTAGATGTCGCCTACTGGCGTCTGGGGCCTCCTCATTGCGGTTTCCGCTCGCCCCTGGATGGCGGGTGCCGCTGGTCGTTTCCCGTCTGGCAACAAGCAGGCGTTCTGTCCCGATCCGCCCACATAGCCAACAGAACTCCAGCATGGCGTTCCGGCACTCTATTGCCCACGCGGCACGCCCTTGCTGGGTTCTGAATGTGGGTAGTCGCCTTCCATTTGCCTCCTTGGCGCTGGCCTGGGCCTTGCCATTTCTGTCTCCTGGCTGGGGTGGTGTGTGTCTCCCATGCTACCACTCCCAGCGTCGTTCATGGCTCTGAATCTCGTTCTATCTGGCTGATTTGGCTGGCGTAGCTTTTCTCTGTCCTTTTCGAGCTCTTCAAACTCATCGGCGAGCAGCATCAGTTCTGTCAGCGTATGCACGTAGGTCGGGGAGGCTGTTGTTATAGATACGTAGTGGGCGCATTAGCGTCTGCACCTCCACCATATATATCTTAAACGGCTCTCCCATAACTCTTCCGGGTCCGGTACTGGTTCCGGGTCCGGCACTAGTTCCGGGTCCGGAACTGGTTCCGGGTCGGGTACTAGTTCCGGGTCCGGAACTGGTTCCGGGTCCGGAACTAGTTCCGGGTCCGGAACTGGTTCCGGCTCGGGTACTAGTTCCGGGTCCGGAACTGGTTCCGGGTCGGGTACTAGTTCCGGGTCCGGAACTGGTTCCGGGTCGGGTACTAGTTCCGGGTCCGGAACTGGTTCCGGTTCCTGTACTGGTTCCGGTTCCGGTTCCGGTTCCGGTACTGGTTCCGGTTCCGGTTCCGGTTCCGGTACTGGTTCCGGTTCCGGTTCCGGTTCCGGTTCCGGTACTGGTTCCGGTACTGGTTCCGGTTCCGGTTCCGGTTCCGGTACTGGTTCCGGTTCCGGTTCCGGTACTGGTTCCAGCTTCGGTACTATTTTCGGGTCCGGTACTGCTTCCGGTTGCGGTACTGGTACTGGTTCCGGTTCCGGTACTGGTTCCGGTTCCGGTTCCGGTACTGGTTCCGGTACTGGTTCCAGCTTCGGTACTAGTTTCGGGTCCGGTACTGGTTCCGGTTCCGGTTCCGGTACTGGTTCCGGTTCCGGTACTGGTTCCGGTACTGGTACTGGTTCCGGTTCCGCTTCCGGGTCCGGTTCGGTTCCGGTTCCGGTATTGGTTTCGGTACTGGTTCCAGCTTCAGTACTAGTTTCTGGTCCGGTACTGGTTCCGGTTCCGGTTCCGGTACTGGTTCCGGTTCCGGTACTGGTTCCGGTTCCGGTACTGGTACTGGTTCCGGTACTGGTACTGGTTCCGGTTCCGTTTCCGGGTCCAGCTCGGTTCCGGTTCCGGTACTGGTACAGGTTCCGGTTTCGGTTCCGGTTCTGGTTCCGGTTAAGGTACTGGTTCCGGTTCTGTGTCCGGTACTGGTTCCCAGTAAAAAACTGGTTCCAGTTCCGGTTCCGGTTCCGGTACTGGTTCCGGGTCGGGTACCAGTTTCGGGTACGGTACTGGTTCCGGGTCGGGTACCAGTTTCGGGTCCGGTACTGGTTCAGGTACTGCTTCCGGTTGCGGTACTGGTACTGGTTCCGGTTCCGGTACTGGTTCCGGTTCCGGTTCCGGTACTGGTTCCGGTACTGGTTCCAGCTTCGGTACTGGTTTCGGGTCCGGTACTGGTTCCGGTTCCGGTTCCGGTACTGGTTCCGGTTCCGGTACTGGTTCCGGTTCCGGTACTGGTTCCGGTACTGGTACTGGTTCCGGTACTGGTTCCGGTACTGGTACTGGTTCCGGTTCCGCTTCCGGGTCCGGTTCGGTTCCGGTTCCGGTATTGGTTTCGGTACTGGTTCCAGCTTCGGTACTAGTTTCGGGTCCGGTACTGGTTCCGGTTCCGGTTCCGGTACTGGTTCCGGTTCCGGTACTGGTTCCGGTTCCGGTACTGGTACTGGTTCCGGTACTGGTTCCGGTTCCGGTACTGGTACTGGTTCCGGTACTGGTACTGGTTCCGGTTCCGTTTCCGGGTCCAGCTCGGTTCCGGTTCCGGTACTGGTACAGGTTCCGGTTTCGGTTCCGGTTCTGGTTCCGGTTAAGGTACTGGTTCCGGTTCTGTGTCCGGTACTGGTTCCCGGTAAAAAACTGGTTCCAGTTCCGGTTCCGGTTCCGGTACTGGTTCCGGGTCGGGTACCAGTTTCGGGTACGGTACTGGTTCCGGGTCGGGTACCAGTTTCGGGTACGGTACTGGTTCCGGTACTGGTTCCGTTTAAGGTATTGGATCCGGTAATATACTGGTTCCGGATCCGGTAATGGTTCCGTTACCGGTTCCATTTCCGGTACTGGTTCCGGTTCCGGTACTGGTTCCGTTACTGGTTCCGGTTCCGGTACTGGTTCCGGTTCCGGTTCCGGTACTGGTACTGGTTCTGGTTCCGGTTCCGGTTCCGGTACTGGTTCCGGTTCCGGTTCCGGTTCCGGTACTGGTTCCGGTTCCGGTTCCGGTTCCGGTACTGGTTCCGGTTCCGGTTCCGGTTCCGGTACTGGTTCCGGTTCCGGTTCCGGTTCCGGTACTGGTTCCGGTTCCGGTTCCGGTTCCGGTACTGGTTCCGGTTCCGGTTCCGGTTCCGGTACTGGTTCCGGTTCCGGTTCCGGTACTGGTTCCGGTTCCGGTTCCGGTTCCGGGTCCGGTACTATTTCCGGGTCCGGTACTAGTTCCAGTTCCGATTCCGTTACTGGTTCGAGTGCCGGTTCTGGTTCCGGCTCCGGTTCCGGTTCCGGTACTGGTTCCGGTTTCGGTACTGGTTCCGGTTCCGGTTCCGGTTCTGGGTCCGGTTGAGTCTGATCCTAATACTGGTTCCGGTTCTGTGTCCAGTACTGGTTCCCGGTAAAATAGTGGTTCCGGGTCCGGTACTGGTTCCTGTTCCGGTACTGCTTCCGGTTCCGGTACTGGTTCCGGTTCCGGTTCCGTTACTGGTTCCGGTACTGGTTCCAGCTTCGGTACTTGTTTCGGGTCCGGTACTGCTTCCGGTTCCGGTTCCGGTTCTGGTTCCGGTTAAGGTACTGGTTCCGGTTCTGTGTCCGGTACTGGTTCCCGGTAAAATACTGGTTCCAGTTCCGGTTCCGGTTCCGGTACTGGTTCCGGGTCGGGTACCAGTTTCGGGTACGGTACTGGTTCCGGTTAAGGTATTGGATCCGGTAATATACTGGTTCCGGATCCGGTAATGGTTCCGGTTGGTACTGGTTCAGGGTCCGGTACTGGTTCCGGTTCCGGTACTGGTTCCGTTACTGGTTCCGGTTCCGGTACTGGTTCCGGTTCCGGTACTGGTTCCGGTTCCGGTACTGGTTCCGGTTCCGGTACTGGTTCCGGTTCCGGTTCCGGTACTGGTACTGGTTCTGGTTCCGGTACTGGTACTGGTTCTGGTTCCGGCACTGTTACTGGTACTGGTACTGGTTCCGGTTCCGGTACTGGTTCCGGTTCCGGTTCCGGTTCCGGTACTGGTTCCGGTTCCGGTTCCGGTTCCGGTTCCGGTACTGGTTCCGGTTCCGGTTCCGGTTCCGGTACTGGTTCCGGTTCCGGTTCCGGTTCCGGTACTGGTTCCGGTTCCGGTACTGGTTCCGGTTCCGGTTCCGGTTCCGGTTCCGGTACTGGTTCCGGTTCCGGTTCCGGTTCCGGTACTGGTTCCGGTTCCGGTTCCGGTTCCGGTACTGGTTCCGGTTCCGGTTCCGGTTCCGGGTCCGGTACTATTTCCGGGTCCGGTACTAGTTCCAGTTCCGATTCAGTTACTGGTTCGAGTGCCGGTTCTGGTTCCGGTTCCGGTTACGGTTCCGGTACGGGTTCCGGTTTCGGTACTGGTTCCGGTTCCGGTTCCGGTTCTGGGTCCGGTTAAGGTACTGGATCCTGTAAAATACTGGTTCCGGTTCTGTGTCCGGTACTGGTTCCCGGTAAAATAGTGGTTCCGGGTCCGGTACTGGTTCCGGTTCCGGTACTGCTTCCGGTTCCGGTACTGGTTCCGGTTCCGGTTCCGTTACTGGTTCCGGTACTGGTTCCAGCTTCGGTACTAGTTTCGGGTCCGGTACTGCTTCCGGTAACGGTACTGGTACTGGTTCCGGTTCCGGTACTGGTTCCGGTTCCGGTACTGGTTCCGGTACTGGTTCCGGTACTGGTTCCAGCTTCGGTACTAGTTTCGGGTCCGGTACTGGTTCCGGTTCCGGTTCCGGTACTGGTTCCGGTTCCGGTACTGGTTCCGGTTCCGGTACTGGTTCCGGTACTGGTACTGGTTCCGGTTCTGCTTCCGGGTCCGGTTCGGTTCCGGTTCCGGTACTGGTTCCGGTACTGGTTCCGGTTTCGGTTCCGGTACTGGTTCCGGTTCCGGTTCCGGTACTGGTTCCGGTTCCGGTTCCGGTACTGGTTCCGGTTCCGGTACTGGTTCCGGTTCTGGTACTGGTTCCGGTTCCGGTTCCGGCTCCGGTTCTGGTTCTGGTTCCGGGTCCGGTACTGGTTCCGGTTCCGGTACTGGTTTCGGATCCGGCACAAGTTCCGGTACTGGTTCCGCGTCCGGTACTAGTTCCCGTTCCGGTACTAGTTCCGAGTCCGGTACTAGTTATCGCTCCGGTTCCGGGTCCGGGTCCGGTACTGGTTGCGGTTCCGGTTCCGGGTCCGGTACTGGTTCCGGTTCCGGTTCCAGTTCCGGTACTGGTTCCGGTTCCGGTTCCGGTACTGGTTCCGGTTCCGGTTCCGGTTCCGGTACTGGTTCCGTTTCCGGTTCCGGTTCCGGTTCCTGTACTGGTTCTGGTTCCGGTTCCGGTTCCGGTACTGGTTCCGGTTCCGGTACTGGTTCCGGTTCCGGTACTGGTTCCGGTTCCGGTACTGGTTCCGGTTCCGGTACTGGTTCCGGTCCCGGTTCCGGCTCCGGTTCCGGTACTGGTTCCGGTCCCGGTTCCGGCTCCGGTTCCGGTACTGGTTTCGGTTCCGGTTCCGGTACTTGTTCCGGTACTGGTTTCGGTTCCGGTTTCGGTACTGGTTCCGGTTCCGGTACTGGTTCCGGTTCCGGTTCCGGTTCCGGTACTGGTTCCGGTACTGGTTCCGGTTCCGGTTCCGGTTCCGGTACTGGTTCCGGGTCCGGTACTATTTCCGGGTCCGGTACTAGTTCCGGTTCCGATTCCGGTACTGGTTCGAGTGCCGGTTCTGGTTCCGGTTCCGGTTCCGGTACTGGTTCCGGTTCCTGTTAATGTTCCGGTACTGGTTCCGGTTCCGGTTCCGGTTCTGGGTCCGGTATACTGGATCCACTGGTTCCGGTTCTCCGGTACTGGTTCCGTAAGTGGTTCCGGGTCCGGTACTGTTTCCGGTCCCGGTACTTTCCGGTTCCGGTACTGGTACTGGTTCCGGTTCCGGTACTGGTTCCGGTTCCGGTTCCGGTACTGGTTCCGGTTCCGGTTCCGGTACTGGTTCCGGTTCCGGTTCCGGTACTGGTTCCGGTTCCGGTTCCGGTACTGGTTCCGGTACTGGTTCCAGCTTTTGCCGGTTCCGGTACTGGTACTGGTTCCGGTTCCGGTACTGGTTCCGGTTCCGGTTCCGGTTCCGGTTCCGGTTCCGGTACTGGTTCCAGTTCCGGTTCCGGTTCCGGTACTGGTTCCGGTACTGGTTCCAGCTTCGGTACTAGTTTCGGGTCCGGTACTGGTTCCGGTTCCGGTTCCGGTACTGGTTCCGGTTCCGGTACTGGTTCCGGTTCCGGTTCCGGTTCCGGTTCCGGTTCCGGTTCCGGTTCTGGTTCGGTCCGGTTCCGGTTCCGGTGGTTCCGGTTCCGGTTCCGGTTAAGGTTCCGGTTCCGGTTCCGGTTCCGGTTCAGGTTCCGGTTCCGGTACTGGTTCCGGTACTGGTTCCGGTTCCGGTACTGGTTCCGGTACTGGTTCCGGTACTGGTTCCGGTACTGGTTCCGGTTCCGGTACTGGTTCCGTTTCCGGTACTGGTTCTGGTTGGTACTGGTTCCGGTTCCGGTACTGGTTCCGGTTAACTGGTTCCGGTTCCGGTACTGGTTCCGGTTGGTACTGGTTCCGGTTCCGGTCTGGTTCGGTCCGTCCGTACTGGTTCCTCCGGTTCCGTACTGGTTCCGTCCGTACTGGTTTTCCGTACTGTCTGGTTCCGGTTCCGGTTCCGGTTTGGTTCCGGTTCCGGTACTGGTTCCTGTACTGGTTCCGGTTCCGGTACTGGTTCCGGTTGGACTGGTTCCGGTTCCGGTACTGGTTCCGGTTCCGGTACTGGTTCCGGTTACTGGTTCCGGTTCCGGTACTGGTTTCGGTCCGGTTCGTTCCTCGTTCCGTTACTGGTTCCGTCCGTCTGGTTGTCCGTATCCGTTCCGGTTCCGGTTCGTTTTTCCGGTTCCGGTACTGGTTCCGGTTTACTGGTTCCGGTTCCGGTACTGGTTCCGGTTACTGGTTCCGGTTCCGGTACTGGTTCCGGTTCCGGTACTGGTTCCTGTACTGGTTCCGGTTCCGGTCTGTTCCGGGTCCGTACTGGTTCCGGTACTGGTTCCGGGTCCGGTACTGGTTCCGGTCTGGTTCCGGGTCCGGTCTGGTTCCGGTTCCGGTTCCGGTTCCGGTACTGGTTCCGGTTCCGGTTCCGGTTCCGGTACTGGTTCCGGTTCCGGTACTGGTTCCGGTTCCGGTACTGGTTCCGGTTGCGGTACTGGTTCCGGTTCCGGTACTGGTTCCGGTTCCGGTACTGATTCCGGTTCCGGTAATGGTACTGGTTCTGGTTCCGGTTCCGGTTCCGGTACTGGTTCCGGGTCGGGTACCAGATTCGGTGCCGGTACTGGTTCCGGTTAAGGTACTGGATCCGGTATAATACTGGTTCCGGATCCGGTAATGGTTCCGGTTCGGTATTGGTTCCGGGTCCGGTACTGGTTCCGGTTCCGGTACTGGTTCCGGTACTGGTTCCAGTTCCGGTTCCGGTACTGGTTCCGGTTCCGGTACTGGTTCCGGTTGCGGTACTGGTTCCGGTTCCGGTACTGGTTCCGGTTCCGGTACTGGTTCCGGTTCCGGTACTGGTTCCAGTTCCGGTTCCGGTACTGGTTCCGGTTGCGGTACTGGTTCCGGTTCCGGTACTGGTTCCGGTTCCGGTACTGATTCCGGTTCCGGTACTGTACTGGTTCCGGTTCCGGTTCCGGTTCCGGTTCCGGTTCCGGTACTGGTTCCGGGTCGGGTACCTTCGTTCCGGTACTGGTTCCGGTTAAGGTACTGGATCCGGTATACTGGTTCCGGATCCGGTACTGGTTCCGGTTGGTACTGGTTCAGGGTCCGGTACTGGTTCCGGTTCCGGTACTGGTTCCGTTACTGGTTCCAGTTCCGGTTCCGGTACTGGTTCCGGTTCCGGTACTGGTTCCGGTTGCGGTACTGGTTCCGGTTCCGGTACTGGTTCCGGTTCCAGTACTGGTTCCGGTTCCGGTACTGGTTCCGGTTCCGGTTCCGGTACTGGTTCCGGTTCCGGTTCCGGTACTGGTTCCGGTTCCGGTTCCGGTTCTGGTTCCGGTTCCGGTTCCGGTACTGGTTCCGGTTCCGGTTCCGGTTCCGGTTCCGGTACTGGTTCCGGTTCCGGTTCCGGTTCCGGTACTGGTTCCGGTTCCGGTTCCGGTACTGGTTCCGGTTCCGGTTCCGGTACTGGTTCCGGTACTGGTTCCGGTACTGGTTCCGGTACTGGTTCCGGTACTGGTTCCGGTACTGGTTCCGGTTGGTACTGGTTCCGGGTCCGGTACTGGTTCCGGTCTGGTTCCGGTTCCGGTACTGTTCCGTTCCGGTACTGGTTCCGTTTCCGGTACTGGTTCCGTTTCCGGTACTGGTTCCGTTTCCGGTACTGGTTCCGGTTGGTACTGGTTCCGGTTCCAATACTGGTTCCGGTTGGTACTGGTTCCGGTTCCGGTACTGGTTCCGGTTGGTACTGGTTCCGGTTGGTACTGGTTCCGGTTCCGTTACTGGTTTCGGGTCCGGTTCCGTTACTGGTTCCAGTGCCGGTTCCGTTACTGGTTCCAGTGCCAGTACAGGTTTTGCTTCCGGTACTGGTCTTGGTTCCGGTTCCGGTTTCCGGTGTTGGTTCCGGTTCCGGTACTGGTTCCGGTTCCGGTACTGGCTTCCGGTTCTGGTTTCGGTTCCGGTTCCGGTTCCGGTTCTGGTTCCGGTTCCGGTTCCGGTTCCGTTTCCGGTACTGGTTCCGGTTCCGGTACCGGTTCCGGGTCCGGTACTGGTTCCGGGTCCGGTACTGGTTCCGGGTTCGGTACTGGTTCCGGGTCCGGTACTGGTTCCGGGTTCGGTACTGGTTCCGGGTCCGGTACTGGTTCCGGGTTCGGTACTGGTTCCGGTACTGGTTCCGGGTCCGGTACTGGTTCCGGTACTAGTTCCGGGTCCGGTACTGGTTCCGGTCTGTTCCGGTACTGGTTCCGGGTCCGGTACTGGTTCCGGTACTCGTTCCGGTACTGGTTCCGGGTCCGGTACTGGTTCCGGTACTGGTTCCGGTACTGGTTCCGGTTCCGGTACTGGTTCCGGGTCCGGTACTGGTTCCGGGTCCGGTACTGGTTCCGGTCTGGTTCCGGGTCCGGTACTGGTTCCGGTACTGGTTCCGGGTCCGGTACTGGTTCCGGTCGTTCCGGTACTGGTTCCGGGTCCGTACTGGTTCCGGTGTTCCGGTACTGGTTTCGGTTCCGGTACTGGTTCCGGGTCCGGTACTGGTTCCGGTACTGGTTCCGGTTCCGGTACTGGTTCCGGTTCGGTTCCGGTTCCGGTACTGGTTCCGGTACTGGTTCCAGCTTCGGTACTAGTTTCGGGTCCGGTACTGGTTCCGGTTCCGGTACTGGTTCCGGTACTGGTTCCGGTACTGGTTCCGGTACTGGTTCCAGCTTCGGTACTAGTTTCGGGTCCGGTACTGGTCCCCGTTCCGGTTCCGGTACTGGTTCTGGTTCCGGTACTGGTACTGGTTCCGGTTCCGCTTCCGGGTCCGGTTCGGTTCCGGTTCCGGTACTGGTTCCGGTACTGGTTCCAGCTTCGGTACTAGTTTCGGGTCCGGTACTGGTTCCGGTTCCGGTTCCGGTACTGGCTCCGGTTCCGGTACTGGTTCCGGTTCCGGTACTGGTTCCGGTACTGGTACTGGTTCCGGTACTGGTTCCGGTACTGGTTCCGGTTCCGGTACTGGTTCCGGTACTGGTTCCAGTTCCGGTTCCGGTACTGGTTCCGGTTCCGGTACTGGTTCCGGTTCCGGTACTGGTTCCGGTTCCGGTACTGGTTCCGGTTCCGGTACTGGTTCCGGTTCCGGTACTGGTTCCGGTTCCGGTTCCGGTACTGGTTCCGGTTCCGGTTCCGGTACTGGTTCCGGTTCCGGTTCCGGTACTGGTTCCGGTTCCGGTTCCGGTACTGGTTCCGGTACTGGTTCCGGTACTGGTTCCGGTACTGGTTCCGGTACTGGTTCCGGTACTGGTTCCGGTACTGGTTCCGGTACTGGTTCCGGTACTGGTTCCGGTACTGGTTCCGGTACTGGTTCCGGTTCGGTACTGGTTCCGGGTCCGGTACTGGTTCCGGTTCCGGTACTGGTTCCGGTTCCGGTACTGGTTCCGGTTCCGGTACTGGTTCCGGTTCGGTACTGGTTCCGGTTCCGGTACTGGTTCCGTCGGTTCCGGTACTGGTTCCGGTGCCGGTACTGGTTCTGGTTCCGGTACTGGTCTTGGTTCCGGTTCCGGTTTCCGGTGCTGGTTCCGGGTCCGGTACTGGTTCCGGTTCCGGTACTGGTTCCGGGTCTGGTTTCGGTTCCGGTTCCGGTTCCGGTTCTGGTTTCAGTTCCGGTTCCGGTTCCGTTTCCGGTACTGGTTCCGGTTCCGGTACTGGTTCCGGGTCCGGTACTGGTTCCGGGTTCGGTACTGGTTCCGGGTCCGGTACTGGTTCCGGGTTCGGTACTGGTTCCGGGTCCGGTACTGGTTCCGGGTTCGGTACTGGTTCCGGGTCCGGTACTGGTTCCGGGTCCGGTACTAGTTCCATTTCCGATACCGGTTCTTGGTCAAATACTGGTTCCGGTTCCGGTACTGCTTCCTGGTCAAATACTTGTTCCGGTTCCGGTTCTGGTTCCGCTCTGGTACTGATTCCCGTTTCCGGTACTGGTTCCGGTTCTGGTACTGGTTGCGGTTCCGGTACTGGTTCCGATACCGATACTAGTTCCGATTCCGGTACTGGTATTGTTCCGGTACTGGTTCTGTTTCCGGTTCCGGTTCCGGTACTGGTTTCGGTACTGCTTGCTGGTCCAATACTGGTTCCGGTTCCGGTACTGGTTACGGTCTGGTACTGGTTCCGGTTTCTGGTACTGGCTCCGGTTCCGGTACTGGTTCCGATTCCGGTAATAGTTCCATTTCCGATACCGGTTCCTGGTCAAATACTGGTTCCGGTTCTGGTACTGGTTCTGGGTCCGGTACTAGTTCCAAGTCCGGTACTGGTTCCGGGTCCGGTACTAGTTCCTGTTAAGGTACTAGTTCCAGGTACTAGTTCCGGGTCCGGTACTAGTTGCGGTACTAGTTCCGGTTCCGGTACTAGTTCCGGTACTAGTTCCGGTTCCGGTACTAGTTCCGGTACTAGTTCCGGTTCCGGTACTAGTTCCGGTTCCGGTACTAGTTCCGGTACCGCTACTAGTTCCGGTCCCGGCACTAGTTCCGGTTCCGGTACTAGTTCCGGTTCCGGTATTAGTCCGGCACTGGTTGCCGGTAATATACTTGTTCCGGTTCCGATACTGGTTCCAGGTCCGCTATTACTTCGGGGTCCGGAACTAGTTTCCGGTCCGGTACTAGTTCCGGTTCCGGCACTAGTTCCGGTCCCGGCACTAGTTCCGGGTCCGGTACTGGTTCCGGGTCCGGTACTAGTTCCGGGTCCGGTACTGGTTCCGGGTCCGGTACTAGTTCCGGTTCCGGTACTGGTTCCGGGTCCGGTACTAGTTCCGGTTCCGGTACTGGTTCCGGTTCCGGTACTGGTTCCGGGTCCGGTACTGGTTCCGGTTCCGGTACTGGTTCCGGTTCCGGTACTGGTTCCGGGTCCGGTACTAGTTCCGGTTCCGGTACTGGTTCCGGGTCCGGTACTTGTTCCGGGTCCGGTACTTGTTCCGGGTCCGGTACTTGTTCCGGGTTCGGTACTTGTTCCGGGTCCGGTACTTGTTCCGGGTCCGGTACTTGTTCCGGGTCCGGTACTGGTTCCGGGTCCGGTACTTGTTCCGGGTCCGGTACTTGTTCCGGGTCCGGTACTTGTTCCGGGTCCGGTACTTGTTCCGGGTCCGGTACTTGTTCCGGGTCCGGTACTGGTTCCGGGTCCGGTACTGGTTCCGGTTCCGGTACTGGTTCCGGGTCCGGTACTGGTTCCGGGTCCGGTACTGGTTCCGGGTCCGGTACTGGTTCCGGGTCCGGTACTGGTTCCGGGTCCGTACTTGTTCCGGGTCCGGTACTGGTTCCGGGTCCGGTACTGGTTCCGGGTCCGGTACTGGTTCCGGGTCCGGTACTGGTTCCGGGTCCGGTACTGGTTCTGGTTCTGGTTCTAGTTCCGTGACTGGTTTCGGTACTGTTCTTTCCGGTACTGTTCCGGTCCACTGGTTCCGGTCCGGTACTGGTTCCGGGTCCGGTACTAGTTCCGGGTCCGGTACTGGTTCCGGGTCCGGTTCTAGTTCCGGGTCCGGTACTAGTTCCGGGTCCGGTACTAGTTCCGGGTCCGGTACTAGTTCCGGGTCCGGTACTAGTTCCGATTCCGGTACTGGTTCCGATTCCGGTACTGGTTTTGGTTCCGGTACTGGTGCCGGAGTGGTACTGGTTCCGGTACTGCTTCCTGGTCAAATACTTGTTCCGGTTCCGGAACTGGTTCCGGCTTCTGGTACTGGTTGCGGTTTCTGGTACTGGTTGCGGTTCCGGTACTGGTTCCGATGCCGATACTAGTTCCGATTCCGGTACTGGTTTTGTTTCCGGTACTGGTTCCGGAGTGGTACTGGTTCCGGTACTGCTTCCTGGTCCAAAACTGGTTCCGGTTCCGGTACTGGTTACGGTCTGGTACTGGTTCCGGTTTCTGGTACTGGCTCCGGTTCTGGTACTGGTTCCGATTCCGGTACTAGTTCCATTTCCGATACCGGTTCCTGGTCAAATACTGGTTCCGGTACTGGTTCTGGGTCCGGTACTAGTTCCGAGTCCGGTACTGGTTCCGGGTCCGGTACTAGTTCCGGGTCCGGTACTAGTTCCGGTCTGGTACTGGTTCCGGTTTCTGGTACTGGCTCCGGTTCTGGTACTGGTTCCGATTCCGGTTCTAGTTCCGGTTCCGGTACCGGTTCCTGGTCAAATACTGGTTCCGGTACTGGTTCTGGGTCCGGTACTAGTTCCGAGTCCGGTACTGGTTCCGGGTCCGGTACTAGTTCCGGGTCCGGTACTAGTTCCGGTACTAGTTCCGGGTCCGGTACTAGTTCCGGTACTAGTTCCGGTCCCGGCACTAGTTCCGGGTCCGGTACTAGTACCGGACCGGAACTAGTACCGGACCCGAAGTAGTACCGGAACCGGAACCAGTACCGGAACCGGAACCGGAACCAGTACCGGAACCGGAACCAGTACCGGAACCGGAACCAGTACCGGAACCGGAACCAGTACCGGAACCGGAACCAGTACCGGAACCGGAACCGGAACCAGTACCGGAACCGGAACCAGTACCGGAACCGGAACCAGTACCGGAACCGGAACCAGTACCGGAACCGGAACCAGTACCGGAACCGGAACCAGTACCGGAACCGGAACTAGTACCGGAACCGGAACCAGTACCGGAACCGGAACTAGTACCGGAACCGGAACCGGAACCAGTACCGGAACCAGTACCGGAACCGGAACCAGTACCGGAACCGGAACCAGTACCGGAACCGGAACCAGTACCGGAACCGGAACCAGTACCGGAACCGGAACTAGTACCGGAACCGGTACCGGAACCGGAACCAGTACCGGAACCGGAACCAGTACCGGACCCGGAACCAGTACCGGAACCGGAACCAGTACCGGACCGGAACTAGTACCGGAACCGGAACCAGTACCGGACCCGGAACCAGTACCGGACCCGGAACCAGTACCGGACCCGGAACCAGTACCTTACCGGAACCAGTACCTTACCGGAACCAGTACCGGAACCGGAACTAGTACCGGAACCGGAACCAGTACCGGAACCGGAACCAGTACCAGAAACCGGAACCAGTACCAGAAACCGGAACCAGTTCCGGAACCGGAACCAGTACCGGACCAGGAACCAGTACCGGAACCAGTACCACCGGAACCAGTACCGGAACCGGAACCGGAACCGGAACCAGAACCAGTACCGGAACCAGTACCGGAACCGGAACCAGTACCGGAACCGGAACCAGTACCGGAACCGGAACCAGTACCAGAAACCGGAACCAGTACCAGAAACCGGAACCAGTACCAGACCGGAACCAGTACCGGAACCGGAACCAGTACCGGACCCGGAACCAGTACCGGAACCGGAACCAGTACCGACCGGAACCAGTACCGGAACCGGAACCAGTACCGGAACCGGAACCAGTACCGGAACCGGAACCAGTACCGGAACCGGAACCAGTACCGGAACCGGAACCAGTACCGGAACCGGAACCAGTACCGGAACCGGAACCGGAACCGGAACCCGGAACCAGTACCGGAACCGGAACCAGTACCGGAACCGGAACCAGTACCGGAACCGGAACCAGTACCGGAACCGGAACCAGTACCGGACCCGGAACCAGTACCGGACCCGGAACCAGTACCGGAACCGGAACCGGAACCGGAACCAGTACCGGAACCGGAACCCGGAACCAGTACCGGACCCGGAACCAGTACCGGAACCGGAACCAGTACCGGACCCGGAACCAGTACCGGACCCGGAACCAGTACCGGAACCGGAACCAGTACCGGAACCGGAACCAGTACCGGACCCGGAACCAGTACCGGACCCGGAACCAGTACCGGACCCGGAACCAGTACCGGACCCGGAACCAGTACCGGACCCGGAACCAGTACCGGAACCGGAACCAGTACCGGAACCGGAACCGGAACCAGTACCGGAACCGGAACCAGTACCGGAACCGGAACCAGTACCGGAACCGGAACCAGTACCGGAACCGGAACCAGTACCGGAACCGGAACCAGTACCGGAACCGGAACCAGTACCGGAACCGGAACCAGTACCGGAACCGGAACCAGTACCGGAACCGGAACCAGTACCGGAACCGGAACCAGTACCGGAACCGGAACCAGTACCGGAACCGGAACCAGTACCGGAACCGGAACCAGTACCGGAACCGGAACCAGTACCGGAACCGGAACCAGTACCGGAACCGGAACCAGTACCGGAACCGGAACCAGTACCGGAACCGGAACCAGTACCGGAACCGGAACCAGTACCGGAACCGGAACCAGTACCGGACCCGGAACCAGTACCGGAACCGGAACCAGTACCGGAACCGGAACCAGTACCGGAACCGGAACCAGTACCGGAACCGGAACCAGTACCGGAACCGGAACCAGTACCGGAACCGGAACCAGTACCGGAACCGGAACCAGTACCGGAACCGGAACCAGTACCGGAACCGGAACCAGTACCGGAACCGGAACCAGTACCGGAACCAGTACCGGAACCGGAACCAGTACCGGAACCGGAACCAGTACCGGAACCGGAACCAGTACCGGAACCGGAACCAGTACCGGAACCGGAACCAGTACCGGAACCGGAACCAGTACCGGAACCAGTACCGGAACCGGAACCAGTACCGGAACCAGTACCGGAACCGGAACCAGTACCGGAACCAGTACCGGAACCGGAACCAGTACCGGAACCAGTACCGGAACCGGAACCAGTACCGGAACCGGAACCAGTACCGGAACCGGAACCAGTACCGGAACCGGAACCAGTACCGGAACCGGAACCAGTACCGGAACCGGAACCAGTACCGGAACCGGAACCAGTACCGGAACCGGAACCAGTACCGGAACCGGAACCAGTACCGGAACCGGAACCAGTACCGGAACCGGAACCAGTACCGGAACCGGAACCAGTACCGGAACCGGAACCAGTACCGGAACCAGTACCGGAACCGGAACCAGTACCGGAACCGGAACCAGTACCGGAACCGGAACCAGTACCGGAACCGGAACCAGTACCGGAACCGGAACCAGTACCGGAACCGGAACCAGTACCGGAACCGGAACCAGTACCGGAACCGGAACCAGTACCGGAACCGGAACCAGTACCGGAACCGGAACCAGTACCGGACCCGGAACCAGTACCGGAACCGGAACCAGTACCGGAACCGGAACCAGTACCGGAACCGGAACCAGTACCGGACCCGGAACCAGTACCGGAACCGGAACCAGTACCGGAACCCGGAACCAGTACCGGAACCGGAACCAGTACCGGAACCGGAACCAGTACCGGAACCGGAACCAGTACCGGACCCGGAACCAGTACCGGACCCGGAACCAGTACCGGAACCGGAACCAGTACCGGAACCGGAACCGGAACCGGAACCGGAACCAGAACCGGAACCGGAACCGGAACCGGAACCAGAACCGGAACCAGTACCGGAACCGGAACCAGTACCGGAACCGGAACCAGTACCGGAACCGGAACCGGAACCAGAACCGGAACCAGTACCGGAACCGGAACCAGTACCGGAACCGGAACCAGTACCGGAACCGAGTAACCGGAACCGGTACCGGAACCAGTACCGGAACCGGAACCAGTACCGGAACCGGAACCAGTACCGGAACCGGAACCAGTACCGGAACCGGAACCAGTACCGGAACCGGAACCAGTACCGGAACCGGAACCAGTACCGGAACCGGAACCAGTACCGGAACCAGTACCGGAACCAGTACCGGAACCAGTACCGGAACCAGTACCGGAACCAGTACCGGAACCGGAACCGGAACCAGTAACCGGAACCAGTACCGGAACCAGTACCGGAACCGGAACCAGTACCGGAACCGGAACCAGTACCGGAACCGGAACCGGAACCAGTACCGGACCCGGAACCAGTACCGGACCCGGAACCAGTACCGGAACCGGAACCAGTACCGGAACCGGAACCAGTACCGGAACCGGAACCAATACCTGAACCGGAACCAGAACCGGAACCGGAACCGGAACCAGTACCAGTACCGGAACCGGAACCAGTACCTGTACCGGAACCAGTACCGGAACCAGTACCAGTACCGGAACCGGAACCGGAACCAGTACCGGAACCGGAACCAGTACCGGAACCGGAACCGGAACCGGAACCAGTACCGGAACCGGAACCAGTACCGGAACCGGAACCGGAACCAGTACCGGACCCGGAACCAGTACCGGAACCGGAACCAGTACCGGAACCAGTACCGGAACCGGAACCGAACCGGAACCGGAACCGGAACCGGAACCAGTACCGGAACCGTACCGGAACCGGAACCAGTACCGGAACCGGAACCGGGACCAGTACCGGACCCGAAACTAGTACCGAAGCTGGAACCAGTACCGGAACCAGTACCGGAACCAGTACCGGAACCAGTACCGGAACCGGAACCAGTACCGGAACCGGAACCGGAACCGGAACCAGTACCGGAACCGGAACCAGTACCGGAACCAGTACCGGACCCGGAACCAGTACCGGAACGAGTACCGGAACCAGTACCGGACCCGGAACCAGTACCGGAACGAGTACCGGAACCAGTACCGGACCCGGAACCAGTACCGGAACCAGTACCGGACCCGGAACCGGAACCGGAACCAGTACCGGAACCAGTACCGGAACCAGTACCGGACCCGGAACCAGTACCGGAACCAGTACCGGAACCAGTACCGGAACCGGAACCAGTACCGGACCCGGAACCAGTACCGGAACGAGTACCGGAACCAGTACCGGACCCGGAACCAGTACCGGAACGAGTACCGGAACCAGTACCGGACCCGGAACCAGTACCGGAACCAGTACCGGACCCGGAACCAGTACCGGAACCAGTACCGAACCCGGAACCAGTACCGGACCCGGAACCAGTACCGAACCCGGAACCAGTACCGGACCCGGAACCGGTACCGGAACCGGAACCAGTACCGGAAACGGAACCGGAACCGGAACCGAAACCAGAACCGGAACCGGAACCGGAACCGAAACCAGAACCGGAAGCCAGTACCGGAACCGGAACCAGTACCGGAACCGGAACCAACACCGGAACAGGAACCGGAACCGAAACCAGAACCGGAAGCCAGTACCGGAAACGGAACCAACACCGGAAACCGGAACCGGAACCAAGACCAGTACCGGAAGCAAAACCTGTACTGGCACTGGAACCAGTAACGGAACCGGCACTGGAACCAGTAACGGAACCGGACCCGAAACCAGTAACGGAACCGGAACCAGTACCAACCGGAACCAGTACCAACCGGAACCAGTACCGGAACCGGAACCAGTACCAACCGCAACCAGTATTGGAACCGGAACCAGTACCAACCGGAACCAGTACCGGAACCGGAACCAGTACCGGAACCGGAACCAGTACCGGAACCGGAACCGGAACCAGTACCGGAACCGGAACCGGAACCAGTACCGGAACCAGTACCGGAACCGGAACCGGAACCAGTACCGGAAGCAGTACCGGAACCAGTACCGGAACCGGAACCGGAACCAGTACCGGAACCAGTACCGGAACCAGTACTGGAACCAGTACCGGAACCAGTACCGGAACCGGAACCGGAACCAGTACCGGAACCGGAACCAGTACCAGTACCGGAACCGGAACCAGTACTGGAACCGGAACCAGTACCGGAACCGGAACCAGTACCGCAACCGGAACCAGTACCGGAACCGGAACCAGTACCAACCGGAACCAGTACCGGACCCTGAACCAATACCAACCGGAACCATTACCGGATCCGGAACCAGTATTTACCGGATCCAGTACCTCAACCGGACCCAGAACCGGAACCGGAACCGGAACCAGTACCGAAACCGGAACCAGTACCGGAACCGGAACCGGAACCGGAACCGGAACCAGTACCGGAACCGGAACCAGTACCGGAACCGGAACCAGTACCGGAACCGGAACCAGTACCGGAACCGGAACCAGTACCGGACCCGGAACCAGTACCGGAACCGGAACCAGTACCGGAACCGGAACCAGTACCGGAACCGGAACCAGTACCGGAACCGGAACCGGAACCAGTACCGGAACCGGAACCGGAACCGGAACCAGTACCGGAACCGGAACCGGAACCGGAACCAGTACCGGAACCGGAACCGGAACCGGAACCAGTACCGGAACCGGAACCGGAACCAGTACCGGAACCGGAACCGGAACCGGAACCAGTACCGGAACCGGAACCGGAACCGGAACCAGAACCAGTACCGGAACCAGAACCAGTACCAGTACCGGAGCCAGAACCAGTACCAGTACCGGAACCAGAACCAGTACCAGTACCGGAACCGGAACCGGAACCAGTACCGGAACCGGAACCAGTAACGGAACCAGTACCGGAACCGGAACCAGTACCGGACCCTGAACCAGTACCAACCGGAACCAGTACCGGATCCGGAACCAGTACCAACCGGAACCAATACCGGAACCGGAACCAGTACCGGAACCGGAACCAGTACCGGAACCGGAACCAGTACCGGAACCGGAACCAGTACCGGAACCAGTTACCGGGAACCAGTACCGGACCCGGAACCGGAACCAGTACCGGAACCGGAACCAGAACCGGAACCGGAACCGGAACCTGTACCAGTACCGGAACCGGAACCAGTACCGGAACCGGAACCGGAACCAGTACCAGTACCGGAACCAGTACCAGTACCGGAACCGGAACCAGTACCGGAACCGGAACCAGTACCGGACCCGGAACTAGTACCGGAAGCTGGAACCAGTACCGAAACCAATACCGGAACCGGAACCGAACCGGACCCGGAAGCGGAACCGGAACCAGTACCAGTACCGGAACCAGTACCGGAACCGGAACCAGTACCGGAACCGGAACCGGAACCGGAACCAGTACCGGACCCAGTACCGGAACCGGAACCGGAACCAGTACCGGAACCGGAACCAGTACCAGTACCGCAACCGGAAGCAGTACCGGACCCGAAAATAGTACCGAAGCTGGAACCAGTACCGGAACCGGAACCGGAACCAGTACCGGAACCGGAACCAGTACCAGTACCGGAACCGGAACCAGTACCGGAACCGGAACCGGAACCGGAACCAGTACCGGAACCGGAACCGGAACCGGAACCAGTACCGGAACCGGAACCGGAACCGGAACCAGTACCGGAACCGGAACCGGAACCGGAACCGGAACCAGTACCGGAACCGGAACCAGTACCGGAACCGGAACCAGTACCGGAACCGGAACCGGAACCGGAACCAGTACCGGAACCGGAACCGGAACCGGAACCGGAACCAGTACCGGAACCGGAACCAGTACCGGAACCGGAACCAGTACCGGAACCGGAACCGGAACCGGAACCAGTACCGGAACCGGAACCAGTACCGGAACCGGAACCAGTACCGGAACCGGAACCGGAACCAGTACCGGAACCGGAACCAGTACCGGAACCGGAACCAGAACCGGAACCAGTACCGGAACCGGAACCGGAACCAGTACCGGAACCGGAACCGGAACCGGAACCAGAACCAGTACCGGAACCGGAACCGGAACCAGTACCGGAACCGGAACCAGTACCGGAACCGGAACCGGAACCGGAACCAGTACCGGAACCAGTACCGGAACCGGAACCGGAACCGGAACCAGTACCGGAACCGGAACCGGAACCGGAACCAGTACCGGAACCGGAACCAGTACCGGAACCGGAACCAGTACCGGAACCGGAACCAGTACCGGAACCGGAACCGGAACCGGAACCGGAACCAGTACCGGAACCGGAACCGGAACCGGAACCGGAACCGGAACCGGAACCAGTACCGGAACCGGAACCAGTACCGGAACCGGAACCAGTACCGGAACCGGAACCAGTACCGGAACCGGAACCGGTACCGGAACCAGTACCGGAACCGGAACCGGAACCGGAACCAGTACCGGACCCGGAACCGGAACCGGAACCGGAACCGGAACCGGAACCGGAACCGGAACCGGAACCGGAACCGGAACCGGACCCGGAACCTGTACCGGAACCGGAACCGGAACCGGAACCAGTACCGGAACCGGAACCAGTACCGGAACCGGAACCAGTACCGGAACCGGAACCAGTACCGGAACCGGAACCAGTAACCGGAACCAGTACCGGAACCGGAACCAGTACCGGAACCGGAACCAGTACCGGAACCGGAACCAGTACCGGAACCGGAACCAGTACCGGAACCGGAACCGGAACCGGAACCGGAACCAGTACCGGAACCGGAACCGGAACCGGAACCAGTACCGGAACCGGAACCGGAACCGGAACCGGAACCAGTACCGGAACCGGAACCAGTACCGGAACCGGAACCGGAACCGGAACCGGAACCAGTACCGGAACCGGAACCAGTACCGGAACCGGAACCGGAACCGGAACCAGAACCAGTACCGGAACCGGAACCGGAACCAGTACCGGAACCGGAACCAGTACCGGAACCGGAACCGGAACCGGAACCAGTACCGGAACCGGAACCAGTACCGGAACCGGAACCAGAACCGGAACCGGAACCGGAACCAGTACCGGAACCGGAACCAGTACCGGAACCGGAACCAGTACCGGAACCGGAACCGGAACCAGTACCGGAACCGGAACCGGAACCGGAACCGGAACCGGAACCAGTACTGGAACCGAAACCGAAACCAGAACCAGTACCGGAACCGGAACCGGAACCGGAACCAGTACCGGACCCGGAACCAGTACCGGAACCGGAACCAGTACCGGACTCGGAACCAGAACCAGAACCGGAACCAGTACCGGAACCAGTACCACTCCGGAACCAGTACCGGAACCGGAACCAGTACCGGAACCGGAACCGGAACCAGTACCGGAACCGGAACCAGTACCGGAACCGGAACCAGTACCGGAACCGGAACCAGTACCGGAACCGGAACCAGTACCGGAACCGGAACCAATACCGGAACCGGAACCAGTACCGGAACCGGAACCAGTACCGGAACCGGAACCAGTACCGGAACCGGAACCAGTACCGGAACCGGAACCAGTACCGGAACCGGAACCAGTACCAACCGGAACCAGTACCGGAAACGGAACCAGTACCGGAAACGGAACCAGTACCGGAACCGGAACCGGAACCGGTACCGGAACCAGTACCGGAACCGGAACCAGTACCGGACCCTGAACCAGTACCAATCGGAACCAATACCGGAACCAGTACCGGAACCAATACCGGAACCAGTACCGGAACCGGAACCGGAACCAGTACCAGTACCGGAACCGGAACCAGTACCGGAACCGGTACCAGTACCGGAACCAGAACCAGTACCGGAACCGGAACCAGTACCGGAACCGGAACTGGAACCAGTAACGGAACCAGTACCGGAACCGGAACCAGTACCAGTACCGGAACCGGAACCAGTACCGGAACCAGAACCAGTACCAGTACCGGAACCAGTACCGGAACCGGAATAAAAACCAGTACCGGAACCGGAACCAGTACCGGAACCGGAACCAGTACCGGAACCGGAACTGGAACCAGTAACGGAACCAGTACCGGAACCGGAACCAGTACCAGTACCGGAACCGGAACCAGTACCGGAACCAGTACCAGTACCAGTACCGGAACCAGAACCGGAACCGGAATAAAAACCAGAACCGGAACCGGAACCAGTACCGGAACCGGAACCAGTACCGGAACCAGAACCAGTACCAGTACCGGAACCAGAACCGGAACCGGAATAAAAACCAGAACCGGAACCGGAACCAGTACCGGAACCGGAACCAGTACCAGTACTAGAACCGGAACCGGAACCAGTCCCGGAACCAGTACCGGACCCGGAACCGGAACCGGACCCGGAACCAGTACCGGACCCGGAACCGGAACCGGACCCGGAACCAGTACCGGACCCGGAACCAGAACCGGACCCGGAACCAGTACCGGACCCGGAACCAGAACCGGACCTGGAACCAGTACCGGACCCGGAACCGGAACCGGACCCGGAACCAGTACCGGACCCGGAACCAGAACCGGACCCGGAACCAGTACCGGACCCGGAACCAGTACCGGAACCGGAACCGGACTCGGAACCAGTACCGGACCCGGAACCAGTACCGGACCCGGAACCAGTACCGGACCCGGAACCAGTACCGGAACCGGAACCAGTACCGGAACCGGAACCAGTACCGGAACCGGAACCAGTACCGGAACCGGAACCAGTACCGGAACCGGAACCAGTACCGGAACCGGAACCAGTACCGGAACCGGAACCAGTACCGGAACCGGAACCAGTACCGGAACCGGAACCGGAACCAGTACCGGAACCGGAACCGGAACCGGAACCGGAACCGGAACCAGTACCGGAACCGGAACCGGAACCAGTACCGGAACCGGAACCGGAACCAGTACCGGAACCGGAACCGGAACCAGTACCGGAACCGGAACCGGAACCAGTACCGGAACCGGAACCGGAACCAGTACCGGAACCGGAACCGGAACCAGTACCGGAACCGGAACCGGAACCAGTACCGGAACCGGAACCGGAACCAGTACCGGAACCGGAACCAGTACCGAAACCGGAACCAGTACCGGAACCGGAACCAGTACCGGAACCGGAACCAGTACCGGAACCGGAACCAGTACCGGAACCGGAACCAGTACCGGAACCGGAACCAGTACCGGAACCAGTACCGGAACCGGAACCAGTACCGGAACCCAATCCGGAACCAGTACCGGAACCGGAACCAGTACCGGAACCCTATCCGGAACCAGTACCGGAACCGGAACCAGTACCAGTACCGGAACCGGAACCAGTACCGGAACCGGAACCAGTACCGGAACCGGAACCAGTACCGGAACCGGAACCAGTACCGGAACCGGAACCAGTACCGGAACCGGAACCAGTACCGGAACCGGAACCAGTACCGGAACCGGAACCGGAACCGGAACCAGTACCGGAACCGGAACCGTAACCGGAACCGGAACCAGTACCGGAACCAGTACCAGTACCGGAACCGGAACCAGTACCGGAACCGGAACCAGTACCGGAACCGGAACCGGAACCGGAACCGGAACCAGTACCGGAACCGGAACCGGAACCGGAACCGGAACCAGTACCGGAACCAGAACCAGTACCGGAACCGGAACCAGTACCGGAACCGGAACCAGTACCGGAACCAGAACCAGTACCGGAACCGGAACCAGTACCGGAACCAGAACCAGTACCGGAACCGGAACCAGTACCGAAACCGGAACCAGTACCGGAACCGGAACCAGTACCGAAACCGGAACCAGTACCGGAACCGGAACCAGTACCGGAACCGGAACCAGTACCGGAACCGGAACTGGAACCAGTAACGGAACCAGTACCGGAACCGGAACCAGTACCAGTACCGGAACCTGAACCAGTACCGGAACCAGTACCAGTACCGGAACCAGTACCAGTACCGGAACCGGAACCAGTACCGGAAACGGAACCGGAACCGGACACAGAACCAGTACCGGACCCGGAACCGGAACCGGAACCAGAACCAGTACCAGTACCGGAACCAGAACCGGAATAAGAACCAGTACCGGAACCGGAACCAGTACCGGAACCGGAACCGGTACCGGAACCGGAACCAGTACCGGAACGGGAACCAACACCGGAACCGGAACGAGTACCGGAACCGGAACCAGTACCGGAACCGGAACGAGTACCGGAACCGGAACCAGTACCGGAACCGGAACCAGTACCGGAACCGGAACCAGTACCAACCGGAACCAGTACCGGAACCGGAACCAGTACCGGAACCGGAACCAGTACCGGAACCGGAACCAGTACCGGAACCGGAACCAGTACCGGAACCGGAACCAGTACCGGAACCGGAACCGGAACCGGTACCGGAACCAGTACCGGAACCGGAACCAGTACCGGACCCTGAACCAGTACCAATCGGAACCAATACCGGAACCAGTACCGGAACCAATACCGGAACCAGTACCAGTACCGGAACCAGAACCAGTACCGGAACCAGAACCAGTACCGGAACCGGAACCAGTACCGGAACCGGAACTGGAACCAGTAACGGAACCAGTACCGGAACCGGAACCAGTACCAGTACCGGAACCGGAACCAGTACCGGAACCAGAACCAGTACCAGTACCGGAACCAGAACCGGAACCGGAACCAGAACCGGAACCGGAACCAGTACCGGAACCGGAACCAGTACCGGAACCGGAACCGGAACCAGTACCGGAACCAGTACCGGAACCGGAACCAGTACCAGTACCGGAACCGGAACCAGTACCGGAACCAGAACCAGTACCAGTACCGGAACCAGAACCGGAACCGGAATAAAACCAGAACCGGAACCGGAACCAGTACCGGAACCGGAACCAGTACCGGAACCAGAACCAGTACCAGTACCGGAACCAGAACCGGAACCGGAATAAAACCAGAACCGGAACCGGAACCAGTACCGGAACCGGAACCAGTACCAGTACTAGAACCGGAACCGGAACCAGTCCCGGAACCAGTACCGGACCCGGAACCGGAACCGGACCTGGAACCAGTACCGGACCCGGAACCGGAACCGGACCCGGAACCAGTACCGGACCCGGAACCAGAACCGGACCCGGAACCAGTACCGGACCCGGAACCAGTACCGGACCCGGAACCAGTACCGGAACCGGAACCAGTACCGGAACCGGAACCAGTACCGGAACCGGAACCAGTACCGGACCCGGAACCAGTACCGGAACCGGAACCAGTACCGGAACCGGAACCAGTACCGGAACCGGAACCAGTACCGGAACCGGAACCAGTACCGGAACCGGAACCAGTACCGGAACCGGAACCAGTACCGGAACCGGAACCAGTACCGGAACCGGAACCGGAACCAGTACCGGAACCGGAACCAGTACCGGAACCGGAACCGGAACCGGAACCAGTACCGGAACCGGAACCGGAACCAGTACCGGAACCGGAACCGGAACCAGTACCGGAACCGGAACCGGAACCAGTACCGGAACCGGAACCAGTACCGGAACCGGAACCAGTACCGGAACCGGAACCAGTACCGAAACCGAAACCAGTACCGGAACCGGAACCGCAACCAGTACCGGAACCGGAACCGGAACCAGTACCGGAACCGGAACCGGAACCAGTACCGGAACCGGAACCGGAACCAGTACCGGAACCGGAACCAGTACCGGAACCGGAACCGGAACCAGTACCGGAACCGGAACCGGAACCAGTACCGGAACCGGAACCGGAACCAGTACCGGAACCGGAACCGGAACCGGAACCAGTACCGGAACCGGAACCGGAACCAGTACCGGAACCGGAACCAGTACCGGAACCAGTACCGGAACCGGAACCAGTACCGGAACCGGAACCAGTACCGGAACCGAAACCAGTACCGGAACCGGAACCGCAACCAGTACCGGAACCGGAACCGGAACCAGTACCGGAACCGGAACCGGAACCGGAACCAGTACCGGAACCGGAACCAGTACCGGAACCGGAACCAGTACCGGAACCAGTACCGGAACCGGAACCAGTACCAGTACCGGAACCAGAACCAGTACCGGAACCAGAACCAGTACCGGAACCGGAACCAGTACCGGAACCGGAACCAGTACCGGAACCGGAACCAGTACCGGAACCGGAACCAGTACCGGAACCGGAACCAGTACCGGAACCGGAACCAGTACCGGAACCGGAACCAGTACCGGAACCGGAACCAGAACCGGAACCGGAACCGGAACCGGAACCGGAACCGGAACCGGAACCAGTACCGGAACCAGAACCAGTACCGGAACCGGAACCAGTACCGGAACCGGAACCAGTACCGGAACCGGAACCAGTACCGGAACCGGAACCAGTACCGGAACCGGAACCAGTACCGGAACCGGAACCGGAACCGGAACCGGAACCGAAACCAGTACCGGAACCGGAACCAGTACCGGAACCGGAACCAGTACCGGAACCGGAACCAGTACCGGAACCGGAACCAGTACCGGAACCGGAACCAGAACCGGAACCGGAACCAGTACCGGAACCAGAACCAGTACCGGAACCAGAACCAGTACCGGAACCGGAACCAGTACCGAAACCGGAACCAGTACCGGAACCGGAACCAGTACCGGAACCGGAACCAGTACCGGAACCGGAACCAGTACCGGAACCGGAACCAGTACCGGAACCGGAACCAGTACCGAAACCGGAACCGGAACCAGTACCGGAACCAGTACCGGAACCGGAACCAGTACCAGTACCGGAACCGGAACCAGTACCGGAACCAGAACCAGTACCGGAACCAGAACCAGTACCGGAACCGGAACCAGTACCGGAACCGGAACCGGAACCGGACACAGAACCAGTACCGGACCAAGAACCAGTACCGGAACCGGAACCAGTACCGGAACCGGAACCAGTACCGGAACCGGAACCAGTACCAGTACTAGAACCGGAACCGGAACCAGTACCGGAACCAGTACCATACCCGGAACCGGAACCGGACCCGGAACCAGTACCGGACCCGGAACCGGAACACCCGGAACCAGTACCGGACCCAAAACCAGTACCGGAACCGAAACCAGTACCGGAACCGGAACCGCAGTACCGGAACCGGAACCAGTACCGGAACCGGAACCGAACCGGAACCAGTACCGGAACCGGAACCAGAACCGGAACCGGAACCAGTACCGGAACCGGAACCGGAACCGGAACCAGTACCGGAACCGGAACCGGAACCGGAACCAGTACCGGAACCGGAACCGGAACCGGAACCAGTACCGGAACCGGTACCGGAACCGGAACCAGTACCGGAACCGGAACCAGTACCGGAACCGGAACCGGAACCAGTACCGGAACCGGTACCGGAACCGGAACCAGTACCGGAACCGGAACCAGTACCGGAACCGGAACCGGAACCAGTACCGGAACCGAAACCAGTACCGGAACCGGAACCGGAACCAGTACCGGAACCGGAACCGAACCAGTACCGGAACCGGAACCGGAACCAGTACCGGAACCGGAACCGGAACCGGAACCAGTACCGGAACCGGAACCAGTACCGGAACCGGAACCAGTACCGGAACCGTAACGGAACCAGTACCGGAACCGGAACCAGTACCAGTACCGGAACCGAAACCAGTACCGGAACCGGAACCAGTACCGGAACCGGAACCAGTACCGGAACCGGAACCAGTACCGGAACCGGAACCAGTACCGGAACCGGAACCAGTACCGGAACCGGAACCGGAACCAGTACCGGATCCGGAACCAGTACCGGAACCGGAACCAGTACCGGAACCGGAACCAGTACCAACCGGAACCAGTACCGGAACCGGAACCAGTACCGGAACCGGAACCAGTACCGGAACCGGAACCAGTACCGGAACCGAAACTGGAACCGGAACCGGAACCAGTACCGGACCCGGAACCGGAACCGGAACCAGAACCAGTACCGGAACCGGAACCAGTACCGGAACCGGAACCAGTACCGGAACCGGAACCAGTACCGGAACCGGAACCAGTACCGGAACCGGAACTGGAACCAGTAACGGAACCAGTACCAGTACCGGAACCGGAACCAGTACCGGAACCAGTACCAGTACCGGAACCAGTACCAGTACCGGAACCAGTACCAGTACCGGAACCGGAACCAGTACCGGAACCGGAACCAGTACCGGAAACGGAACCGGAACCGGACACAGAACCAGTACCGGAACCGGAACCAGTACCGGAACCGGAACCAGTACCGGAACCGGAACCAGTACCGGAACCGGAACCAGTACCGGAACCGGAACCAGAACCGGAACCGGAACCAGTACCGGAACCGGAACCAGTACCGGAACCAGTACCGGAACCGGAACCGGAACCAGTACCGGAACCGGAACCAGAACCGGAACCGGAACCAGTACCGGAACCGGAACCAGTACCGGAACCAGTACCGGAACCGGAACCGGAACCAGTACCGGAACCGGAACCGGAACCGGAACCGGAACCAGTACCGGAACCGGAACCGGAACCAGTACCGGAACCGGAACCAGAACCGGAACCGGAACCAGTACCGGAACCGGAACCGGAACCAGTACCGGAACCGGAACCGGAACCAGTACCGGAACCGGAACCAGTACCGGAACCGGAACCAGTACCGGAACCGGAACCAGTACCGGAACCGAAACCAGTACCGGAACCGGAACCAGTACCGGAACCGGAACCAGTACCGGAACCGGAACCGAAACCAGTACCGGAACCGGAACCGAACCAGTACCGGAACCGGAACCGGAACCAGTACCGGAACCGGAACCGGAACCAGTACCGGAACCGGAACCGGAACCAGTACCGGAACCGGAACCGGAACCAGTACCGGAACCGGAACCGGAACCGGAACCGGAACCAGTACCGGAACCGGAACCAGTACCGGAACCGGAACCAGTACCGGAACCGGAACCAGTACCGGAACCGGAACCAGTACCGGAACCGGAACCAGTACCGGAACCGGAACCAGTACCGGAACCGGAACCAGTACCGGAACCGGAACCAGTACCGGAACCGGAACCAGTACCGGAACCGGAACCAGTACCGGAACCAGTAACGGAACCAGTACCGGAACCGGAACCAGTACCAGTACCGGAACCGGAACCGGAACCGGAACCAGTACCGGAACCGGAACCAGTACCGGAACCGGAACCAGTACCGGAACCGGAACCAGTACCGGAACCGGAACCAGTACCGGAACCGGAACCAGTACCGGAACCGGAACCAGTACCGGAACCGGAACCAGTACCGGAACCGGAACCAGTACCGGAACCGGAACCAGTACCGGAACCGGAACCGAAACCGGAACCAGTACCGGAACCGGAACCGGAACCAGTACCGGAACCGGAACCGGAACCGGAACCGGAACCGGAACCGGAACCGGAACCGGAACCGGAACCAGTACCGGAACCGGAACCGGAACCGGAACCGGAACCAGTACCGGAACCGGAACCGGAACCGGAACCGGAACCGGAACCAGTACCGGAACCGGAACCGGAACCGGAACCGGAACCGGAACCAGTACCGGAACCGGAACCGGAACCGGAACCGGAACCGGAACCAGTACCGGAACCGGTACCGGAACCGGAACCCGAACCGGAACCGGAACCGGAACCGGAACCGGAACCAGTACCGGAACCGGAACCAGTACCGGAACCGGAACCAGTACCGGAACCGGAACCGGAACCGGAACCGGAACCAGTACCGGAACCGGAACCAGTACCGGAACCAGTACCGGAACCGGAACCGGAACCAGTACCGGAACCGGAACCGGAACCGGAACCGGAACCAGTACCGGAACCGGAACCGGAACCAGTACCGGAACCGGAACCGGAACCGGAACCGGAACCGGAACCAGTACCGGAACCGGTACCGGAACCGGAACCAGTACCGGAACCGGAACCGGAACCGGAACCAGTACCGGAACCGGAACCAGTACCGGAACCGGAACCGGAACCAGTACCGGAACCGGAACCGGAACCGGAACCGGAACCGGAACCGGAACCAGTACCGGAACCGGAACCAGTACCGGAACCGGAACCGGAACCGGAACCAGTACCGGAACCGGAACCGGAACCGGAACCGGAACCGGAACCAGTACCGGAACCGGAACCGGAACCGGAACCGGAACCAGTACCGGAACCGGAACCGGAACCGGAACCAGTACCGGAACCGGAACCGGAACCGGAACCAGTACCGGAACCGGAACCAGTACCGGAACCGGAACCAGTACCGGAACCGGAACCAGTACCGGAACCGGAACCAGTACCGGAACCGGAACCGGAACCAGTACCGGAACCGGAACCGGAACCAGTACCGGAACCGGAACCGGAACCAGTACCGGAACCGGAACCGGAACCAGTACCGGAACCGGAACCGGAACCGGAACCGGAACCAGTACCGGAACCGGAACCAGTACCGGAACCGGAACCAGTACCGGAACCGGAACCAGTACCGGAACCGGAACCAGTACCGGAACCGGAACCAGTACCGGAACCGGAACCAGTACCGGAACCGGAACCAGTACCGGAACCGGAACCAGTACCGGAACCGGAACCAGTACCGGAACCGACCGGAACCAGTACCGGAACCGGAACCAGTACCAGTACCGGAACCGGAACCGGAACCGGAACCAGTACCGGAACCGGAACCAGTACCGGAACCGGAACCAGTACCGGAACCGGAACCAGTACCGGAACCGGAACCAGTACCGGAACCGGAACCAGTACCGGAACCGGAACCAGTACCGGAACCGGAACCAGTACCGGAACCGGAACCAGTACCGGAACCGGAACCAGTACCGGAACCGGAACCAGTACCGGAACCGGAACCAGTACCGGAACCGGAACCAGTACCGGAACCGGAACCGAAACCGGAACCAGTACCGGAACCGGAACCGGAACCAGTACCGGAACCGGAACCGGAACCGGAACCGGAACCGGAACCGGAACCGGAACCGGAACCGGAACCAGTACCGGAACCGGAACCAGAACCGGAACCGGAACCAGTACCGGAACCGGAACCGGAACCGGAACCGGAACCGGAACCGGAACCGGAACCAGTACCGGAACCGGTACCGGAACCGGAACCAGAACCGGAACCGGAACCAGAACCGGAACCGGAACCAGTACCGGAACCGGAACCAGTACCGGAACCGGAACCAGTACCGGAACCGGAACCAGTACCGGAACCGGAACCAGTACCGGAACCGGAACCAGTACCAACCGGAACCAGTACCGGAACCGGAACCAGTACCGGAACCGGAACCAGTACCGGAACCGGAACCAGTACCGGAACCGGAACCAGTACCGGAACCGGAACCCGAACCGGAACCGGAACCAGTACCGGAACCGGAACCAGTACCGGAACCGGAACCAGTACCGGAACCGGAACCAGTACCGGAACCGGAACCAGTACCGGAACCGGAACCGGAACCGGAACCGGAACCAGTACCGGAACCGGAACCAGTACCGGAACCAGTACCGGAACCGGAACCGGAACCAGTACCGGAACCGGAACCGGAACCGGAACCGGAACCAGTACCGGAACCGGAACCGGAACCAGTACCGGAACCGGAACCGGAACCGGAACCGGAACCGGAACCAGTACCGGAACCGGTACCGGAACCGGAACCAGTACCGGAACCGGAACCGGAACCGGAACCAGTACCGGAACCGGAACCAGTACCGGAACCGGAACCGGAACCAGTACCGGAACCGGAACCGGAACCGGAACCGGAACCGGAACCGGAACCAGTACCGGAACCGGAACCAGTACCGGAACCGGAACCGGAACCGGAACCAGTACCGGAACCGGAACCGGAACCGGAACCGGAACCGGAACCAGTACCGGAACCGGAACCGGAACCGGAACCGGAACCAGTACCGGAACCGGAACCGGAACCGGAACCAGTACCGGAACCGGAACCGGAACCGGAACCAGTACCGGAACCGGAACCAGTACCGGAACCGGAACCAGTACCGGAACCGGAACCAGTACCGGAACCGGAACCAGTACCGGAACCGGAACCAGTACCGGAACCGGAACCAGTACCGGAACCGGAACCAGTACCGGAACCGGAACCGGAACCAGTACCGAACCGGAACCGGAACCAGTACCGGAACCGGAACCAGTACGGAACCAGTACCGGAACCGGAACCGGAACCAGTACCGGAACCAGTACCAGTACCGGAACCAGAACCAGTACCGGAACCAGAACCAGTACCGGAACCGGAACCAGTACCGAAACCGGAACCAGTACCGGAACCGGAACCAGTACCGAAACCGGAACCAGTACCGGAACCGGAACCAGTACCGGAACCGGAACCAGTACCGAAACCGGAACCAGTACCGGAACCGGAACCAGTACCGGAACCGGAACCAGTACCGGAACCGGAACCAGTACCGGAACCAGTACCGGAACCGGAACCAGTACCAGTACCGGAACCGGAACCAGTACCGGAACCAGTACCAGTACCGGAACCAGAACCAGTACCGGAACCGGAACCAGTACCGGAACCGGAACCGGAACCGGACACAGAACCAGTACCGGACCCGGAACCGGAACCAGAACCAGTACCAGTACCGGAACCAGAACCGGAATCAGAACCAGTACCGGAACCGGAACCAGTACCGGAACCGGAACCGGTACCGGAACCGGAACCAGTACCGGAACCGGAACCAACTCCGGAACCGGAACCAGTACCGGAACCGGAACCAGTACCGGAACCGGAACCAGTACCGGAACCGGAACCAGTACCGGAACCGGAACCAGTACCGGAACCGGAACCAGTACCGGAACCGGAACCAGTACCGGAACCGGAACCGGAACCGGAACCAGTACCGGAACCGGAACCGGAACCGGAACCGGAACCGGAACCGGAACCAGTACCGGAACCGGAACCGGAACCGGAACCGGAACCAGTACCGGAACCGGAACCGGAACCGGAACCAGTACCGGAACCGGAACCGGAACCGGAACCAGTACCGGAACCGGAACCAGTACCGGAACCGGAACCAGTACCGGAACCGGAACCAGTACCGGAACCGGAACCAGTACCGGAACCGGAACCAGTACCGGAACCGGAACCAGTACCGGAACCGGAACCAGTACCGGAACCGGAACCGGAACCAGTACCGGAACCGGAACCGGAACCAGTACCGGAACCGGAACCAGTACCGGAACCAGTACCGGAACCGGAACCGGAACCAGTACCGGAACCAGTACCAGTACCGGAACCAGAACCAGTACCGGAACCAGAACCAGTACCGGAACCGGAACCAGTACCGAAACCGGAACCAGTACCGGAACCGGAACCAGTACCGAAACCGGAACCAGTACCGGAACCGGAACCAGTACCGGAACCGGAACCAGTACCGAAACCGGAACCAGTACCGGAACCGGAACCAGTACCGGAACCGGAACCAGTACCGGAACCGGAACCAGTACCGGAACCAGTACCGGAACCGGAACCAGTACCAGTACCGGAACCGGAACCAGTACCGGAACCAGTACCAGTACCGGAACCAGAACCAGTACCGGAACCGGAACCAGTACCGGAAACGGAACCGGAACCGGACACAGAACCAGTACCGGACCCGGAACCGGAACCAGAACCAGTACCAGTACCGGAACCAGAACCGGAATAAGAACCAGTACCGGAACCGGAACCAGTACCGGAACCGGAACCGGTACCGGAACCGGAACCAGTACCGGAACGGGAACCAACACCGGAACCGGAACGAGTACCGGAACCGGAACCAGTACCGGAACCGGAACCAGTACCGGAACCGGAACCAGTACCGGAACCGGAACCAGTACCGGAACCGGAACCAGTACCAACCGGAACCAGTACCGGTACCGGAACCGGAACCAGTACCGGACCCTGAACCAGTACCAATCGGAACCAATACCGGAACCAGTACCGGAACCAATACCGGAACCAGTACCGGAACCGGAACCGGAACCAGTACCAGTACCGGAACCAGAACCAGTACCGGAACCAGTACCAGTACCGGAACCAGAACCAGTACCGGAACCGGAACCAGTACCGGAACCGGAACTGGAACCAGTAACGGAACCAGTACCGGAACCGGAACCAGTACCAGTACCGGAACCGGAACCAGTACCGGAACCAGAACCAGTACCAGTACCGGAACCAGAACCGGAACCGGAATAAAAACCAGAACCGGAACCGGAACCAGTACCGGAACCGGAACCAGTACCAGTACCGGAACCGGAACCAGTACCGGAACCAGTACCAGTACCGGAACCAGTACCAGTACCGGAACCGGAACCAGTACCGGAAACGGAACCGGAACCGGACACAGAACCAGTACCGGACCCGGAACCGGAACCGGAACCAGAACCAGTACCAGTACCGGAACCAGAACCGGAATCAGAACCAGTACCGGAACCGGAACCAGTACCGGAACCGGAACCAGTACCGGAACCGGAACCAGTACCGGAACCGGAACCAACACCGGAACCGGAACCAGTACCGGAACCGGAACCAGTACCGGAACCGGAACCAGTACCGGAACCGGAACCAGTACCGGAACCGGAACCAGTACCGGAACCGGAACCAGTACCGGAACCGGAACCAGTACCGGAACCGGAACCAGTACCGGAACCGGAACCAGTACCGGAACCGGAACCAGTACCGGAACCGGAACCAGTACCAGTACCGGAACCAGAACCGGAACCGGAACCAGTACCGGAACCGGAACCAGTACCGGAACCGGAACCGGAACCAGTACCGGAACCAGTACCGGAACCGGAACCAGTACCAGTACCGGAACCGGAACCAGTACCGGAACCGGAACCGGAACCAGTACCGGAACCGGAACCGGAACCAGTACCGGAACCGGAACCGGAACCAGTACCGGAACCGGAACCGGAACCAGTACCGGAACCGGAACCGGAACCAGTACCGGAACCGGAACCAGTACCGGAACCGGAACCAGTACCGGAACCGGAACCAGTACCAGTACCGGAACCGGAACCAGTACCGGAACCGGAACCAGTACCGGAACCGGAACCAGTACCGGAACCGGAACCAGTACCGGAACCGGAACCAGTACCGGAACCGGAACCAGTACCGGAACCGGAACCAGTACCGGAACCAGTAACGGAACCAGTACCGGAACCGGAACCGGAACCAGTACCGGAACCGGAACCGGAACCAGTACCGGAACCGGAACCAGTACCGGAACCGGAACCAGTACCGGAACCGGAACCAGTACCGGAACCGGAACCAGTACCGGAACCGGAACCAGTACCGGAACCGGAACCAGTACCGGAACCGAAACCAGTACCGGAACCGAAACCAGTACCGGAACCGGAACCGCAACCAGTACCGGAACCGGAACCGGAACCAGTACCGGAACCGGAACCGGAACCGGAACCAGTACCGGAACCGGAACCAGTACCGGAACCGGAACCAGTACCGGAACCGGAACCAGTACCGGAACCGGAACCAGTACCGGAACCGGAACCAGTACCGGAACCGGAACCAGTACCGGAACCGGAACCAGTACCGGAACCGGAACCAGTACCGGAACCAGTAACGGAACCAGTACCGGAACCGGAACCAGTACCAGTACCGGAACCGGAACCAGTACCGGAACCGGAACCAGTACCGGAACCGGAACCGGAACCAGTACCGGAACCGGAACCAGTACCGGAACCGGAACCAGTACCGGAACCAGTACCAGTACCGGAACCGGAACCAGTACCGGAACCGGAACCAGTACCGGAAACGGAACCGGAACCGGACACAGAACCAGTACCGGACCCGGAACCGGAACCGGAACCAGAACCAGTACCAGTACCGGAACCGGAACCGGAACAAGAACCAGAACCGGAACCGGAACCAGTACCGGAACCGGAACCAGTACCAGACGAACCGGACAGTACCGGAACCACCGGAACCAGTACCGGAACCGGAACCAGTACCGGAACCACGGAACCAGTACCGGAACCGGAACCAGTACCGGAACCGGAACCAGTACCGGAACCGGAACCAGTACCGGAACCGGAACCAGTACCGGAACCGGAACCAGTACCGGAACCGGAACCAGTACCGGAACCGGAACCAGTACCGGAACCGGAACCAGTACCGGAACCGGAACCGGAACCGGAACCAGTACCGGAACCGGAACCGGAACCAGTACCGGAACCGGAACCGGAACCAGTACCGGAACCGGAACCGGAACCGGAACCGGAACCGGAACCAGTACCGGAACCGGAACCAGTACCGGAACCGGAACCAGTACCGGAACCGGAACCAGTACCGGAACCGGAACCAGTACCGGAACCGAAACCAGTACCGGAACCGAAACCAGTACCGGAACCGGAACCGGAACCAGTACCGGAACCGGAACCGGAACCAGTACCGGAACCGGAACCGGAACCGGAACCAGTACCGGAACCGGAACCAGTACCGGAACCGGAACCAGTACCGGAACCGGAACCAGTACCGGAACCGGAACCAGTACCGGAACCGGAACCAGTACCGGAACCGGAACCAGTACCGGAACCGGAACCAGTACCGGAACCGGAACCAGTACCGGAACCAGTACCGGAACCAGTACCGGAACCGGAACCAGTACCAGTACCGGAACCGGAACCAGTACCGGAACCGGAACCAGTACCGGAACCGGAACCGGAACCAGTACCGGAACCGGAACCAGTACCGGAACCGGAACCAGTACCGGAACCGGAACCAGTACCGGAACCGGAACCAGTACCGGAACCGGAACCAGTACCGGAAACGGAACCGGAACCGGACACAGAACCAGTACCGGACCCGGAACCGGAACCGGAACCAGAACCAGTACCAGTACCGGAACCGGAACCGGAATAAGAACCAGAACCGGAACCGGAACCAGTACCGGAACCGGAACCAGTACCAGTACCAGAACCGGAACCAGTACCGGAACCGGAACCAGTACCGGAACCGGAACCAGTACCGGAACCACCGGAACCAGTACCGGAACCGGAACCAGTACCGGAACCGGAACCAGTACCGGAACCGGAACCAGTACCGGAACCGGAACCAGTACCGGAACCGGAACCAGTACCGGAACCGGAACCAGTACCGGAACCGGAACCAGTACCGGAACCGGAACCAGTACCGGAACCGGAACCGGAACCGGAACCAGTACCGGAACCGGAACCGGAACCAGTACCGGAACCGGAACCGGAACCAGTACCGGAACCGGAACCGGAACCGGAACCAGTACCGGAACCGGAACCGGAACCAGTACCGGAACCGGAACCGGAACCGGAACCGGAACCGGAACCAGTACCGGAACCGGAACCGGAACCAGTACCGGAACCGGAACCGGAACCAGTACCGGAACCGGAACCGGAACCAGTACCGGAACCGGAACCGGAACCAGTACCGAACCGGAACCGGAACCAGTACCGGAACCGGAACCAGTACCGGAACCAGTACCGGAACCGGAACCGGAACCAGTACCGGAACCAGAACCAGTACCGGAACCGGAACCAGTACCGGAACCAGAACCAGTACCGGAACCGGAACCAGTACCGAAACCGGAACCAGTACCGGAACCGGAACCAGTACCGAAACCGGAACCAGTACCGGAACCGGAACCAGTACCGGAACCGGAACCAGTACCGAAACCGGAACCAGTACCGGACCCGGAACCGGAACCGGACCCGGAACCAGTACCGGACCCGGAACCAGTACCGGAACCGGAACCGGACCCGGAACCAGTACCGGACCCGGAACCAGTACCGGACCCGGAACCAGTACCGGAACCGGAACCAGTACCGGAACCGGAACCAGTACCGGAACCGGAACCAGTACCGGAACCGGAACCAGTACCGGAACCGGAACCAGTACCGGAACCGGAACCAGTACCGGAACCGGAACCGGAACCAGTACCGGAACCGGAACCGGAACCAGTACCGGAACCGGAACCAGTACCGGAACCGGAACCAGTACCGGAACCGGAACCGGAACCGGAACCGGAACCAGTACCGGAACCGGAACCGGAACCAGTACCGGAACCGGAACCGGAACCAGTACCGGAACCGGAACTGGAACCAGTACCGGAACCGGAACCAGTACCGGAACCGGAACCGGAACCGGAACCGGAACCAGTACCGGAACCAGTACCAGTACCGGAACCGGAACCAGTACCGGAACCGGAACCAGTACCGGAACCGGAACCAGTACCGGAACCGGAACCAGTACCGGAACCGGAACCAGTACCGGAACCGGAACCGGAACCGGAACCGGAACCGGAACCAGTACCGGAACCGGAACCAGTACCGGAACCAGAACCAGTACCGGAACCGGAACCAGTACCGGAACCGGAACCAGTACCGGAACCAGTACCAGTACCGGAACCGGAACCAGTACCGGAACCGGAACCAGTACCGGAACCGGAACCAGTACCGGAACCGGAACCAGTACCGGAACCGGAACCGGAACCGGACACAGAACCAGTACCGGACCCGGAACCGGAACCGGAACCAGAACCAGTACCAGTACCGGAACCAGAACCGGAACCGGAATAAGAACCAGAACCGGAACCGGAACCAGTACCGGACCCGGAACCAGTACCGGACCCGGAACCAGTACCGGACCCGGAACCAGTATCGGAACCGGAACCGGACTCGGAACCAGTACCGGACCCGGAACCAGTACCGGAACCGGAACCAGTACCGGAACCAGTACCGGAACCGGAACCAGTACCGGAACCGGAACCAGTACCGGAACCGGAACCAGTACCGGAACCGGAACCAGTACCGGAACCGGAACCGGAACCAGTACCGGAACCGGAACCGGAACCGGAACCAGTACCGGAACCGGAACCGGAACCGGAACCAGTACCGGAACCGGAACCGGAACCGGAACCGGAACCAGTACCGGAACCGGAACCAGTACTGGAACCGGAACCAGTACTGGAACCGGAACCAGTACCGGAACCGGAACCAGTACCGGAACCGGAACCAGTACCGGAACCGGAACCGGAACCAGTACCGGAACCAGTACCGGAACCGGAACCGGAACCAGTACCGGAACCAGTACCGGAACCGGAACCGGAACCGGAACCAGTACCGGAACCGGAACCAGTACCGGAACCGGAACCAGTACCGGAACCGGAACCAGTACCGGAACCGGAACCAGTACCGGAACCGGAACCAGTACCGGAACCGGAACCGGAACCGGAACCAGTACCGGAACCGGAACCGGAACCAGTACCGGAACCGGAACCAGTACCGGAACCGGAACCAGTACCGGAACCGGAACCAGTACCGGAACCGGAACCAGTACCGGAACCGGAACCAGTACCGGAACCAGTACCGGAACCGGAACCGGAACCAGTACCGGAACCGGAACCAGTACCGGAACCGGAACCGGAACCAGTACCGGAACCGGAACCGGAACCAGTACCGGAACCGGAACCGGAAGCAGTACCGGAACCGGAACTGGAACCAGTACCGGATCCGGAACCGGAACCAGTACCGGAACCGGAACCGGAACCAGTACCGGAACCGGAACCGGAACCGCAACCGCAACCGCAACCGGAACCGGAACCGGAACCGGAACCAGTATCGGACCCGGAACCAGTACCGGAACAAGTACCGGACCCGGAACCAGTACCGGAACCAGTACCGGACCCGGAACCAGTACCGGAACCGGAACCAGTACCGGAACCGGAACCAGTACCGGAACCGGAACCGGAACCAGTACCGGACCCGGAACCAGTACTGGACCCGTACCAGTACCAGTACCGGAACCTTAACCGCAACCGGTACCGGAACCGGACCCGGAACCAGTATCGGACCCGGAACCAGTACCGGAACCAGTACCGGACCCGGAACCAGTACCGGAACCAGTACCGGACCCGGAACCAGTACCGGAACCTGTACCGGACCCGGAACCAGTACCGGAACCGGAACCGGAACCAGTACCGGAACCGGAACCGGAACCAGTATTTTACCGGGAACCAGTACCCGACACAGAACCGGAACCAGTACCTTAACCGGAACCAGAACCGGAACCGGAACCGGAACCAGTACCAGTACCGAACCGGAACCGAACCGGACCCGGAAGCGAACCGGTACTAGTACCGAAACCGGAATGGAACCAGTACCGGACCCGGAACCGGACCCGGAACCGGACCCGGAACCGGACCCGGAACCGGACCCGGAACCGGACCCGGAACCGGACCCGGACCCGGAACCGGACCCGGAATCGGACCCGGAACCAGCACCGGACCCGGAACCTGTACCGAAGCTGCAACCAGTACCGGAACCGGAACCAGTACCGGAACCGTAACCAGTACCGGAACCGGAACCAGTACCGGACCCGGAACCAGTATTTTACCGGGAATCAGTACCGGACACAGAACCGGAACCAGTACCTTAACCGAACCAGAACCGGAACCGGAACCGGAACCAGTACCAGTTCCCGAACCGGAACCGAACCGGACCCGGAACCGAACCGGTACTAGTACCGAAACCGGAATGGAACCAGTACCGGACCCGGAACCGGACCCGGAACCGGACCCGGAACCAGCACCGGACCCGGAACCTGTACCGAAGCTGGAACCAGTACCGGAACCGGAACCAGTACCGGAACCGGAACCAGTACCGGAACCGTAACCAGTACCGGAACCGGAACCAGTACTGGACCCGTACCAGTACCAGTACCGGAACCTTAACCGCAACCGGAACCGGAACCGGACCCGGAACCAGTATCGGACCCGGAACCAGTACCGGAACAAGTACCGGACCCGGAACCAGTACCGGAACCAGTACCGGAACCAGTACCGGACCTGGAACCGGAACCGAAACCAGAACCGGAAGCCAGTACTGGAACCGGAACCAGTACCGGAACCGGAACCGGAACCAGTACCGGAACCGGAACCGGAACCGGAACCAGTACCGGAACCGGAACCGGAACCGGAACCAGTACCGGAACCGGAACCGGAACCGGAACCAGTACCGGAACCGGAACCGGAACCGGAACCAGTACCGGAACCGGAACCGGAACCAGTACCGGAACCGGAACCGGAACCAGTACCGGAACCGGAACCGGAACCAGTACCGGAACCGGAACCGGAACCAGTACCGGAACCGGAACCGGAACCAGTACCGGAACCGGAACCGGAAACAGTACCGGAACCGGAACCGGAACCGGAACCGGAACCGGAACCGGAACCGGAACCGGAACCGGAACCGGAACCGGAACCGGAACCGGAACCGGAACCGGAACCGGAACCAGTACCGGAACCGGAACCGGAACCGGAACCGGAACCAGTACCGGAACCGGAACCGGAACCGGAACCGGAACCAGTACCGGAACCGGAACCAGTACCGGAACCGGAACCAGTACCGGAACCGGAACCAGTACCGGACCCGGAACCAGTACTGGACCCGTACCAGTACCAGTACCGGAACCTTAACCGCAACCGGAACCGGAACCGGACCCGGAACCAGTATCGGACCCGGAACCAGTACCGGAACCAGTACCGGACCCGGAACCAGTACCGGAACCAGTACCGGACCCGGAACCAGTACCGGAACCAGTACCGGAACCGGAACCAGTACCGGAACCAGAACCGGAACCAGTACCGGAACCGGAACCGAAACCAGTACCGGAACCAGTACCGGAACCGGAACCAGTACCGGAACCGGAACCGGAACCAGTACCGGAACCGGAACCGGAACCAGTACCGGAACCGGAACCGGAACCGGAACCGGAACCGGAACCGGAACCGGAACCAGTACCGGAACCGGAACCAGTACCGGAACCGGAACCAGTACCGGAACCGGAACCGGAACCAGTACCGGACCCGGAACCAGTACCGGACCGGAACCAGTACCGGAACCGAAACCAGTACCGGAACCGGAACCGAAACCAGTACCGGAACCGGAACCGCAACCAGTACCGGAACCGGAACCGGAACCAGTACCGGAACCGGAACCGGAACCAGTACCGGAACCGGAACCGGAACCAGTACCGGAACCGGAACCGGAACCAGTACCGGAACCGGAACCGGAACCGGAACCAGTACCGGAACCGGAACCAGTACCGGAACCGGAACCAGTACCGGAACCGGAACCAGTACCGGAACCGGAACCAGTACCGGAACCGGAACCAGAACCAGTACCGGAACCGGAACCGGAACCAGTACCGGAACCGGAACCGGAACCAGTACCGGAACCGGAACCGGAACCAGTACCGGAACCGGAACCAGTACCGGAACCGGAACCAGTACCGGAACCGGAACCAGTACCGGAACCGAAACCAGTACCGGAACCAGTACCGGAACCGGAACCAGTACCAGTACCGGAACCGGAACCGGAACCGGAACTGGAACCAGTAACGGAACCAGTACCGGAACCGGAACTGGAACCAGTAACGGAACCAGTACCAGTACCGGAACCGGAACCAGTACCGGAACCAGTACCAGTACCGGAACCAGTACCAGTACCGGAACCAGTACCAGTACCGGAACCAGTACCAGTACCGGAACCGGAACCAGTACCGGAACCGGAACCAGTACCGGAAACGGAACCGGAACCGGACACAGAACCAGTACCGGACCCGGAACCGGAACCGGAACCAGAACCAGTACCGGAACCGGAACCGGAACCAGTACCGGAACCGGAACCGGAACCAGTACCGGAACCGGAACCGGAACCAGTACCGGAACCGGAACCAGTACCGGAACCGGAACCAGTACCGGAACCGGAACCAGTACCGGAACCGAAACCAGTACCGGAACCAGTACCGGAACCGGAACCAGTACCAGTACCGGAACCGGAACCAGTACCGGAACCGGAACCAGTACCGGAACCGGAACCAGTACCGGAACCGGAACCAGTACCGGAACCGGAACCAGTACCGGAACCGGAACCAGTACCGGAACCGGAACCAGTACCGGAACCGGAACCGGAACCAGTACCGGATCCGGAACCAGTACCGGAACCACTACCAGTACCGGAACCGGAACCAGTACCAGTACCGGAACCGGAACCAGTACCGGAACCGGAACCAGTACCGGAACCGGAACCGGAACCGGAACCAGTACCGGAACCGGAACCGGAACCAGTACCGGAACCGGAACCAGTACCGGAACCGGAACCGGAACCAGTACCGGAACCGGAACCGGAACCAGTACCGGAACCGGAACCGGAACCAGTACCGGAACCGGAACCAGTACCGGAACCGGAACCAGTACCGGAACCGGAACCGGAACCAGTACCGGAACCGGAACCGGAACCAGTACCGGAACCGGAACCGGAACCAGTACCGGAACCGGAACCGGAACCAGTACCGGAACCGGAACCAGTACCGGAACCGGAACCGCAACCAGTACCGGATCCGGAACTAGAACCAGACCCGGAACCGGAACCAGTACCGGAACCGGAACCAGTACCGGAACCGGAACCGGAACCGGAACCAGTACCGGAACCGGAACCAGTACCGGAACCAGTACCGGAACCGGAACCAGTACCGGAACCAGTACCGGAACCGGAACCGGTACCAGTACCGGAACCGAAACCGGAACCAGTATCGGAACCGGAACCAGTACCGGAACCGAAACCGGAACCAGTACCGGAACCGGAACCAGTACCGGAACCGGAACCAGTACCGGAACCGGAACCGGAACCGGAACCAGTACCGGAACCGGAACCTGAACCGGAACCAGTACCGGAACCGGAACCGGAACCAGTACCGGACCCGGAACCGGAACCGAAACCAGAACCGGAAGCCAGTACCGGAACCGGAACCAGTACCGGAACCGGAACCAACACCGGAAACCGGAACCGGAACCAAGACCAATACCGGAAGCAAAACCTGGACCGGCACTGGAACCAGTAACGGGACCGGACCCGAAACCAGTACCGGAAACGGAACCAGTACCGGAACCGGAACCGGTACCGGAACCGGAACCAGTACCGGACCCTGAACCAGTACCAACCGGAACCAGTACCGGACCCTGAACCAGTACCAACCGGAACTAGTACCGGAACCGGAACCGGAACCGGAACCAGTACCAGTACCGGAACCGGAACCGGAACCAGTACCGGAACCGGAACCAGTACCGGAACCGGAACCAGTACCGGAACCGGAACCGGAACCAGTACCGGAACCGGAACCGGAACCAGTACCGGAACCGAAACCGGAACCAGTACCGGAACCGGAACCGGAACCAGTACCGGAACCGGAACCAGTACCGGAACCGGAACCGGAACCAGTACCGGAACCGGAACCGGAACCAGTACCGGAACCGGAACCAGTACCGGAACCGGAACCAATACCGGAACCGGAACCGGAACCAGTACCGGAACCGGAACCGGAACCAGTACCGGAACCGGAACCGGAACCAGTACCGGAACCGGAACCGGAACCAGTACCGGAACCGGAACCAGTACCGGAACCGGAACCGCAACCAGTACCGGATCCGGAACTAGAACCAGACCCGGAACCGGAAACAGTACCGGAACCGGAACCAGTACCGGAGCCGGAACCGGAACCGGAACCAGTACCGGAACATTAACAGGAACCGGAACCAGTACCGGAACCGGAACCGGAACCAGTACCGGAACCGGAACAAGTACCGGAACCGGAACCGTAACCAGTACCGGAACCGGAACCGGAACCAGACCCGGAACCGGAACCAGTACCGGAACCGGAACCAGTACCGGAACCGGAACCAGTACCGGAACCAGTACCGGAACCGGATCCGGTACAAGTACCGGAACCGGAACCAGTATCGGAACCGGAACCAGTACCGGTACCGGAACCGGAACCAGAACCAGTACCGGAACCAGAACCAGTACCGGAAC
>JAWNOY010000297.1:3082500-3142661 GCA_035045545.1 Drosophila gaucha | reverse complement strand
CAATTGAGGAGAACAAATTAAAGAAATTTTAAATATTAAAGTAGCTAATATTTGTTAAGCGAGGATATTGCCGGTCTCGTAGTTTATATCGAATTGGGAGAAGAAGCATGAACATTTAATTGCTGATTCTCTAGTTTGCCAGTACACGTGTTTAATTTATAATAAAAACTCATATTTTAGAAGAATGATTAAAGTAAGACTTTAATATATTTATATATATATATATATATATATATATATATATATATATATATATATATATATATATATATATATATATATATATATATATATATATATATATATATATATATATATATATATATATATATATATATATATATATATATATATATAATATGATAAGAGTCTTAAAGTACCCAGGGAACACAACACAATTCGATTCTTCTAAAATATGAGTTTTTTTATTATAAATTAAATTAATAACACGTCTTTACTAACCTAAAATAAGAGAATCAACAATTAAATGTTCATGCTCCTATTCTTCTCCCAATTCGATACTTCAATGCAAACTTGCAAGCTTGTTCAACAATATCCACTATAGCTTAACAAATAATTATACTTTTAATATTTGAAATTCTTTTTAATTTGTTCTCCTTCAATTGACTCAGCTCTTCATCTAAATGTCTTACGATAAGCCGACAGCTGATCTTATTTGATAGTTCTTCATCTTTATCGATATGTGGCATTACCATCAGAACAGCTGATCATTGGAGTCACAAGCTTACGTATATATAAATATATACATATATTAAAAATATACATATACTAAAAATAAACAGGAAAAAAAGCATTCAGAGAATCAAGAAAAAAGTTAAATACATAACATTTCAATAAAAGTTCTAACAGAACCAACTCATAACACAGAATTATATCTTTTAAATCGCAGAAACTGGCCAAGAAACGAAGTTTCATAGATAAATATTAAAGAAAAAAAAATTTAATTGAAAATTAAAAAAAAAAATTAGAAAAGTTTCATTCATAAATAGAAAAGTGGTAAAAAAAGTTTTTTTATTTCATTTTGTGAAAAAATTAAATTTTTTAAAAAAATGTAGGAGAACGTTGGAAAATTCATCCACAAATATAAGTGGTAAAAAAAATATTTTTTCAAATTTTTTCTGACTACACGTTTGACCAAATAAAAAATGATAAAAATAAATTATTTAAATAAATAAATTTCTAAAAATGAAAGAAAACTATTTTAGGACAAAAATTCATCCACAAATACAAAAATATTTTTAAATTGTTTGGGGATTACAAAAACTTTTGACCAAGTAAAAATGGCATAAGTGACAAAGTTAACATAAAAATAAAATAAATAGAACCAAAAATATTGAATTTTGTAAAAAAATGTTGAAAAATTCATCTTCATATATGTATAAGTATTAAAAATATTTTCTTAAATTTTTTTAAATTTTTTTGGGATTACAAAAACTTTCGACCAAGTAAAATTGGCAAGTGATAAAGTTAACATAAAAATAAATAAATAAAAATATATTTCAATTTTTTGGGGATTACAAAACTTTTGACCAAGTAAAAATGGCAAGGGATAAAGTTAACATAAAAATAAAAGGTATAGAACCAAAATATTTAATTTCCTGTAAAAAAATGTTGGAAAATTCATCTTCTTATATATGTATAAGTGGCAAGTGTGTGTGTGTGTGTGTGTGTGTGTGTGTGTGTGTGTGTGTGTGTGTGTGTGTAAAACCCCCCCCCCCCCCCCCCCCCCCCCCCCCCCCCCCCCCCCCCCCCCCCCCCCCCCCCCCCCCCCCCCCCAAAAAAAAAAAAAAAAAAAAAAAAAAAAAAAAAAAAAAAAAAAAAAAAAAAAAAAAAAAAAAAAAAAAAAAAAAAAAAAAAACATTATTTTTTAAATTTTTTAAATTTTTTGATTTTGCTACAAAAACTTTTGACCAAGTAAAACAAGGGATAAAGTTAACATAAAAATAAATGTACAATAGAATCCAAAATATTGAATTTTGAAAAATGTTGGAAAATTCATCTTCTATATATGTATAAGTGGTAAAAAAATATTTTTTTTAAATTTTTTTCAATTTTTTGGGATTACAAAAACTTTTGACCAAGTAAAAATGGCAAGGGATAAAGTTAACATAAAAATAAAATAAATAGAACCAAAATATTGAATTTTGTAAAAAAATGTTGGAAAATTCATCTTCATATATGTATAAGTATTAAAAAAAATATTTTTTTTAAATATTTTGGGATTACAAAAACTTTTGACCAAGTAAAAATGGCAAGGGATAAAGTTAACATAAAAATAAATAAATACTTTTTTCCTACTTTGTAGAACCAAAATATTTTGTAATTTTTGTACCTAAAACTCACCCAATGTTGGAAAATTCATCTTCATATATGTATAAGTGGTAAAAAAATATTTTTTTTCAATTTTTTTCAATTTTTTGGGATTACAAAAACTTTTGACCAAGTAAAAATGGCAAGGGATAAAGTTAACATAAAAATAAAATAAATAGAACCAATATATTGAATTTTGTAAAAAAATGTTGGAAAATTCATCTTCATATATGTATAAGTGGTAAAAAAATATGTTTTTTAAATTTTTTTCAATATTTTGGGATTACAAAAACTTTTGACCAAGTAAAAATGGCAAGGGATAAAGTTAAAATAAAAATAAATAAATAAAAATATTTTTCAATTTTTTGGGATTACAAAAACTTTTGACCAAGTAAAAATGGCAAGGGATAAAGTTAACATAAAAAAATAAATAAAGCAAAAATATTTTTAAATTTTTTGGGATTACAAAAACTTTTGACAAATAAAAATGGCAAGGGATAAAGTTAACATAAAAATAAAAGAAATAGAACCAAAATATTTAATTTTGTAAAAAAATGTTGGAAAATTCATCTTCATATATGTATAAGTGGTAAAAAAATATTTTTTTAAATTTTTTTCAATTTTTTGGGATTACAAAAACTTTTGACCAAGTAAAAATGGCAAGGGATAAAGTTAACATAAAAATAAATAAATAAAAATATTTTTCAATTTTTTGGGATTACAAAAACTTTTGACCAAGTAAAAATGGCAAGGGATAAAGTTAACATAAAAATAAAATAAATAGAACCAAAATATTGAATTTTGTAAAAAAATGTTGGAAAATTCATCTTCATATATGTATAAGTGGTAAAAAAATATTTTTTATAAATTTTTTTCAATTTTTTGGGATTACAAAAACTTTTGACCAAGTAAAAATTGCAAGGGATAAGGTTAATATAAAAATAAAATAAATAGAACCAAAATATTGAATTTTGTAAAAAAATGTTGGAAAATTCGTCTTCTAACATAAAAATAAAATAAATAGAACCAAAATATTGAATTTTATAAAAAAATGTTGGAAAATTCATCTTCATATATGTATAAGTGGTAAAAAAATATTTTTTTTAAATTTTTTTCAATTTTTTGGGATTACAAAAACTTTGGCCAAGTAAAAATGGCAAGGGATAAAGTTAACATAAAAATAAAATAAATAGAACCAAAATATTGAATTTTGTAAAAAAATGTTGGAAAATTCATCTTCATATATGTATAAGTGGTAAAAAAATATTTTTTAAAATTTTTTTGTGAACACAAAAAACGTTTGACCAAATAAAAATGGTTAAAATAAATAATTTAAATAAATAATTAAAAATAAAAGAAAAATATTTAGGACAAACTTCATCCACAAATACAATATATGTAGTAGCTAAAAAAAATATTTTTCAATTTTTTTGTGAGAAATAATTCAGCCACATATAAAAAGTGGTAAAAAAAAGTTTTTTATTTCATTTTGTAAAGTTTTCAAAATGATAAAAAAAAATTACGTAAATAAATAAAATAAAATAAAATAAATTGAAAAAAATGAAATTAAAACAAGTAAGAATGCTCTAGTCGGGTCTGCCCGACTACGAGATCCCCTGAACCAAGTCCGAGACGGTGTTTTAAACAATCTAGCTTACATCTTTTACCGGTACAAATTACCCACTGCGCGCACACACACACGCACACATATACATACACAAGCAAGCGCGCCGCTTACTGCGTACATAATTTAGCGGCTGCGCTTGAGCTGCATTCTGGGCAGCATTATGAGAAATTCATTGTTAGATAACTTCGGTTCTAGACCTACTTTCTTAATGAAATTTTCAGGACATAATATTGACATCTAGAGGTGTATATATACAAAATCCCAACTCTCTAGTATTTGAAATACGTTTTTTCCACTTATGGGGCTAATGGGGGAGGTATCCAAAATTTAAAAAAATTATTATCTATATTTACATCACAGCAACTTACGTAGTCAATTTGGTATCTCTAGCTATCATGGTCTATAAGTTATAGCTTAAAAACAAAGTCAAAATATCGATTGTTATCGATAATAAGGAAATGGGATGAGTTATCGAAAAAAAAAATAAACTTGTACTGCGTATGGTATACAAGAATATATATCTAAAATCTCAAGTCTCTAGCTTTTGTGGTTTACGAGATCACTGCGTTCATACGGACGGACAGACGGACAGACGGACAGACGGACAGACGGACAGACGGACGGACGGACGGACGGACAGACGGACAGACGGACATGGCTAGATCGACTCAGCTCGTCGTCCTGATCAAGAATATATATACTTTATGGGGTCTGCCACGCCTCCTTCTGCCTGTTACATACATTGTCACAAAACCATTATACCCTGAATTCCCATTTTCAATGGGTTCAGGGTATAAAAAAATACAGGAGAATGTAGGAAAATTCATCCACAAATAGAAAAGTGGAAAAAAAATTTTTTTCAATATTTTTGTGACCACAAAAAACTTTTGACCAAATAAAAATGGTAAAATAAAAATGTCTTGTGTAATATAAGTTAAATTCATGCGTAACTCAATGTTACATATGATCTTTATTTAGGTTCATGTGTGACCCAACATCACACGTAATGTCCCCCTCTTAATCCAGTCTCCATCTTAAGGAAAATCCGGCGTGATGATCTGTAGCATGTGGACCCCGTCCCCCAGCTCCTAAAAACTGAACATAGATTCAATCGTTTCTCCCATATTGAAGCTTGAGTTCTCTTCCAACGCCTGCTCGGCTTGTCGACTAGTTTGCGTCTGAATTGCAGGCATCCCAATTCGAACTGGGAGTTGCGCAGCACCAATGCTGAACATTGAGGGGTATTAACTTATATATATATAATTATATAATATAAAAAGAAAAAACAAGAAAAAAAATAAAAACAAATTTTATAAAAAAAATTCACTTATAAATATAAAAGTGGTAGAAAAAATTTTTTTGTGAATAAAATAAAAATAAAAAAAAATTAAGGAGAAAAATGGAAAAGGAATTAGACCTTTCCCAAGTGAGTTCTAATAACGAACTGAGGCAGCAATGCCAAATGGCTGGGGGCCTAAACAAATTGTTGTGAGCTGAGCAGCCTTGCATTGAGAGCGATAACTTCTAGAGATTATATCGATATGTGAGAGACATGCAACCATATGATACTGATACGATATTAGTGCTCATTTGTCGTTGTTTTTTGAATGTTGTTTGAACTTTTGTAGGGTTCTATTCAAATTGTATATAGAATTCATAAGCTTTACGTTGCATAACCCTTTTGGGCTAAAAAATTGTTGACATTATATTTGATGCTTGGCATGTTGATGTTTCCATCAGCAATTTGGATCAGCTAAGTGCCGTTGCTCCCTCATTAACTTGGCTCGTAAATTTGAAAAGCATTCCAACTGCTGCGATAGTTTTTATACTCTTGCAAAAAGGGTATATTCATTTTGGTCAGAAGTTTGCAACGCAGAGAAGGAAGCATCTCTGACTATATAAAGTATATATATTCTTGATCAGGAAGACGAGCTGACTTGAAATAGCCATGTTCGTCTGTCTGCTTGTATGTCTGTCTGTCTGGTTCAACGATCAATCTCCAAGACTATTAGAGCTATAGAGTTGAAACTTTGCACATATTCTCCAATCTGCTGCAGGCATTGTATATCTATGATCGGATGACTATATTCTATAGCTCTCATAGGACACATTAGTTTTAAAACTTCGGCGCTATTGAAGTCTAAAACTTGAAATTTGGAATATATATACTCATGAATCGCACCTCCATACAAAAAGATATGGTATATATAGGTACACTCTTTAGGGGGCGTGGCAAATCAGGTAAGACTGTATCTTCTACAGCTTTAGAGCTAGAAGATCCAAATTTGGAAAGTAATATACTTTTGATCTCCCGTTTAGATAGATCAAAAAGTTATATGTCTACGCCCATTAGGGGTGTGGCAAATCAGGAAAGTCTATATAGTGCTTAACATAAATCCTCCAATATTTTGGATGCCGTTAAAGCCAGGGACTTGAAACTTAAAACATATATTTGTATCAACCACCCTTAGAAAAAATGATATAACATATATATTTATGCCCATTAGGGGCGTGGCAAATCGGAAAAAACTATATCTTCTACAATTTTACACCTAGAGTTCCAAAAATTGACACAGACGTTAGGCTTGACCGTTTTGACAAAATTATGAAAAATTATATATATCCGCCTCTTGGGGGCGTGGCAAATCGGAGAAAACTATATCTTCCAAAGTCTTCAAAATTTGATATATAGGTTACTGTTGCCCTGCTCAATAGATTGCCCAAAAATGATATATATCCAATTGTTGGGGTCGTGGCAAATCGGTATAAATTATAAATTCTACAAATTTACACCTAGAGATCCAAAAATGTTAAAATACTTTAAGCTTGACCTCTTCTTGTCAAGTGAGAGAAAACTTTATCTACATCCTTTACAATTGCAAGGGTATTATTATATTCGGCATGGCCGAATAGTTTTTTCTGCTTGCTGCTTTTTCTACCTCACCTGACCCAGTCTCAGGTGTATTCCGTGGCTAAAAGAAGTTGCCAAGGCACACACACACACACACACAGAGAGAGAGAGAGAGAGTTAGATGTGGGGGAGGCGAGCTTCTGGTTGAGCTGTGCATCTTAAGTATATGCATATACATGTCCCGATGCCGTACTTTAGCACCTATAAATTTTTATGCATACATATTAAAATGGAGCTGGATACAAATGCCTGTCAACTGGCAACGGGTTGAGGGCAGCTTGAGGTATTGCGGAACTGGGATGCGGTTTGAAGTGTGCTTGAAAATTCCATTTTACTACTGACCGTGCGCCTCTTTCGTGTATCCGTCCCGTCAGCCAGTCGTAAAATTATGGAAATTTTTCCTTGTGTCCTTTTTTATCTCCTATTATGCGGTATATATATATATAAATATATATATATATATATTGGTCTTTTATCACCCGAAATATCGGCCAAGTAGATAAGCGAGCGTCTTGCATCTAGGTGCGGACATGTGTTTGCCACCTTTATTATTCTTTATACTCGTTCACGAAGCGAAACGGGTATATTGGTTTTGTTGACCTTCTTTTAAGATAAATCAAATATTATATTCTCTACAGCGACTTGTATAAATCCTATAATATTTTGGTTGCTATAAGAGCTAGAGACTTGAGATATAGAATACTTATCCAAATAGAATACTACGAATAAAAAAAAAATAGTATATATAGTTACGCCCATTAGGAGCGTGGCAAAGCGTATACAGTTGAATGTTCTACTTACCGCTAAAACCCCAAAAATTTAACATAACATTTAATATTCTCCTCCTTTTTAGATTGCCCACAAATTTATAGACATACGCCTGTTGGGGGAGTGGCAAATCCGAAAAATAACTATATCTTTCACAGCTGTAACGCTGGGGTAATCAAATTTTGTTAATAATATTTGATTATATTAAGCTGACTTTTCGATGTGAACGAGTATATATGCAGTCGGTAGCACCCGTTCTGACTTGTCTTTTCTTGCGTTTCTTACAACTGTTTTGAATAGCTTCTGCCAGGCATTGGTGAAACAAAGAGCGGCTGCCAATCAAATGCTAGCTAGGGTTTTCATTTCGCTTGGGTCTTCGATAAACTACGTTCAGAAGTGACGCCCACAATGCGGGCTTAGACTCAACTATTTGTATATGTATATGTGTATGTGTATGTGGATATAACAGTTAACAGTCGCTGACAGTTGCTCAACGAAGACGAAACTCCGAGTCGACAGCTGGAGGGTGGGGCGAGGGGCGAGGGGCGAGGGGCGGTTGTTCACTTGTGGGTGTTTGCTCGCATTGTCATCAACTTTCATCGTTTCTCAATGCGTCCCTCCTGCCTACCGACTGCCACGCCCACAGACATTCGCCTGTCAAGCGTGAATTTTTGTATGCCATTGATAATACGGACAAAGCAATCGGCAAAGATGATGACTGACAAGCTAAACGGAGACAAAGCGAGCGCGAAACTGAAAGAGAGAGAGAGAGAGAGAGAAAGGGAGTGAGGGAGGAAGGGAAGGAGTAAATTGGGTTTTTTTTTTTTAAAACATGCCATTTGTTAATTAACATTGCTCTTGAGCTCTATAAAAAATTAAAATTGGCCCAAGCTTTGTAAGGAACGTCCTCCATGTTCACTTTACTTAGAGAACTCGAAAGCTTATCAGTTGAAATGTCACTTAAATTACGAATTAGAGCAAACATTGATGTCCTCCATGCTCACTTTTAATTTGAAGTAGGATCGCATAGGTATCTCCATGTTAACTTTATCTAATTCAAAATATATAGACAATATAAGTTGAAATGAGTTCAAATCTTCTTCCAAATATGCAGAAGCTGTTATCTATTCGATAGAATAAGAGTAGTTCACCTCCAGCTTCACTTTGAAGTAGAAGATATAAGTCTGACACATCTCCATGCTTACTTCATTTGCATCTTTATGGGCTTGAGCTGAAGTTCGAGGGTTTTCATTGTCATTTTAGGCAGGTGAAGAGATAGGAAGAGAAAGGGGGAAAGAGAGAGAGAGAGAGATAGAGAGGGGGAAAGAGAGAGAGAGAGAAAGGGAAAGGGAAAGAGAAACAGGGAGGGAGAGAGAGAGGAGTTAGAGAGAGGGAATGGGAGATATAGAGAGAGGGAATGTTAGAAAGAGAGAAAGATTACGAGAGAAAGAGAGGGAGAGAGAGAGGGAAAGAGAGAAAGGGAAAGAGAGAGAGGGAAAGAGAAAGTGGAAAGTGGAAAGAGAAAGAGGGAAAGAGAGAAAAAGAGAGAGAAGAGATAAAGAGAGGGAGAAAAGAGAGAGAGGGAATAAAGAGAGTGAGTGAGAAAGAAAGAGAGAGAAAGAGAGGAAATAAAGAAAGGAAGAAAATGAGAGAGAGGAAAAGATGACGAGGGAGAAAAAGAGGGAGAGAAGATAGCGAGAGATAGAGATAGACATAGAAAAAGAGGTAAAGGAAAAAACTGAAAAAGAGAAAAAAGATCAAAAAAGAAAATGAGAAAAAGAGGAAAATAGAGAATGGGAAAAAGAGAGAGAAAGACTAAGAGTGGGAGAGAAAAAGGGAGACACACAGAGACAGATAGAGAGAGAGAGAGAGAGAGAGAGAGAGAGAGAGCTTATTTGCCTCCATGTTAGCTTTACTAGTAAAACTTCAAAGTTCTTCTCCATATGAAGTTCTTAGCCTATTGAAAATCTGCTTATAATTCCTGAGCTTACTTTTAAAGTTTTTCGTGTAGCTGCTGGAAAGTTTTCACCGACATGTTTACTTTGAAGGAAAGTTCTGTTTTGCTTTGCTCTATGTGGCTCTATGTTCACTTTATTTACATTCAAATAAAATCTCACTTGCCGTGGCGCTTGCTTCCGTTCGCTTTGATACCTAATTGGATTACTTGTCCTTGAGGCGTTACCTATGCCAACAGCCAGCTGTCTGTCCTCCATTGTCACATAATATTTATGTGTTCTTAAGCACAATTGAGTGCCAACATTTATCTGCATGCCAGCGAAATTGAAAGGTTGTGCTTCAAATGCGTTCAGATATCATAAACTTTTCTTTTTTCCCACTAAACTTTTACCATATGTGACAGTTATAGATGTGTCTATCTCTATCTCTCTCTCTCTCTGTGTGTGTGTATGTGTGTGTGTGTGTGTCAGGCAGTGACATAATTGCATGCATTTACTGACTTTCACATAGACAGAGACCCGCTTCAAGTTAATTATATGCACCGAAAGCGAAAGAAGGAAAAAAAAATAAGCAAACATGAAAATGAGAAACAAGAAACGTAAAGGGGGTTCCCAACCACATGCAAATTTCATCAGAAACCGCACGTATATATATATATATATATATATATATATATATGTATATATGTGTGTGTGTGTGTGTGTCAAGTAGAGGCAAAAATTGTAAGCCAAGCTTACATTAATTTGTTGATAAATTGTGCAAAAATAGGAAAATAGGTTAAAAGCACTTAACAGCTGTGAGACTTGTGAGCAAAAAAAAAATTTTAAATAAAGATAGCCGACTGCGTGATACTCTGCTTTAAGTTTAATGCGTATCTAATGAGTCTAACTTGTCAAGGATTTCAGCCATATATAGTTAATACACAACCTTTTCATATTGCTTAGTATGGTATACAAAGAACACTCAAACTTGGTGCTGTTCAGCTACTAAATACCCTGTAAAAATGCAATAGGTCTGTGAAACTTTGTCGGAGTCGTATAAATATCTTAATATGTACATTAATATATACATGCGAGTAGAAATACTACTCCTTACAACTACTTAATACCATGTAAATATTCTTTAAAGCTATTTAATACCCTGTAAAAATGCAATAAATAAAATTAAATAAAATATTTTATTTTATACATAAATATATTTATATGCGTGTAAAAATACTACTCTATACAACTATTTAATACCCTGTAAATATTCAGTTCATATACTTAATACCCTGTAAAAATTCAATAGCACTCTGAAACTTAGGCTGATGAAAATTGTAATATATGTATATGAATATACATATATATTTTATCGATATGAGAAAAGATACTACTCATTACAACTACTTTATACCCTGTAAATATTCTGTTCAGCTACTTAATACCCTGTACAAACACAATGCCACTCTGACACTTTGTCTGCGTCGGCTTAATATTGAAATATATATGCATATACATATAATTTTCATCAACTCGAGTAGAAATACTAATCACTACAACTACTAAATACCCTGTAAAAATTTTGGCAATATAGAAAATTTAAGAAAAATGTTTTACATAAGCAAGGCTTATTTCAAGACTGGTAGGCCTTAAGATACCCTGTAAAAAACTTTTTTCTAATTGTAAGAAAAGATAAAAACTATTATATCTATGCATTGCTCACAATCAGGCGCTCTGCAACAAAATTTATGTATATTGGGCACTGCTCGACTTGCGGATACCCTCTACGAGAGTTCTTAGGTATTCGTTAAGAAGAGCTCAAAAAAAGGTTTTATTAAATAAGATTTAAGCTTCACGAAAATGGCGCAAAAATTATTTTTATATACTTTTGAGGTTATGTGAGTGTGTTTAATGTATGCGTGTGTATGTGTGTGTGAGTGTTATGATTGTTGTTGTTTTTTTTTTTGCTGTTATAATGCGCGCGAAATTAGCAAAATAATAAAAATGGCGCAAAACAAGGTCGCGCATAAATAATGAGAAAAGAGCTGCTCGCCGCTCGCTGCTCGCTTTGGTGGGTCGATTGGAGCACTGTTTGTGCACCTCTATGACGTTGCCGAGATGTGCTCGAATAGGGGCTTGCCACGACGGGCTGCCGACTGAAGGCGGGCCAGTGGGAGGCCTGTGCAAAGAGTTTTCCCTCATTGTTTGCGCGTATGTGTGTCAATTGTAGATTAGGCGTTCAGTTTGTTTTCCTTTTGTGTGCACGTGTGTGTGTGTGTCGGTGTGTGTGTCGGTGTGTGTGGGGCCAAGTTATGCGCCAATTAACTGCCAAGGCGCCATTGTTTGTTAGCCGGAGAGGGGCAGGGGGAGGTAAGCAAAAAAAAAAAACAATTTGGCTGCAGAACAATGCGAATTCGTTTTGCAATGATGAGCTAAAAAATATTTAAAAAAAAGAAGAAGAAAAGTTGATAACAGGAATCGGCCAACGAGCTTAAATATGAAACATTCCAATAAGCTATATACAAACTGCAAATATTATCACTTAAGTCACATTTCAATAAGTTTTTTACTGAAATACATTTTTTTTTTTAATGATATGATATGATGTGATCTATATACTCAATAGCATGTCTCTAGCTTTGCTGCTCTTTGTTTTATGCAAAGTCAAAGTATTGATTTTAATCGATATTGTGGAGTTGGAATTGAAAATAATTGATAAGCTCATTATATATTTGAATTTTTTTTGCAAAGTTTCAGTTTCTAGATTTTGTAGTTTTCGAGATAGCTGGGATATGGATTGATAACTGGAAAGACAGATAGACGAATAGACAGATAGATATATAGGTAGATAGATAGATAGATAGATACTAGATAGATAGATAGTTAGATAGATAGATAGATACTAGATAGATAGATAGTTAGATAGAAAGAGATATAGATAAATAGATAGATAGATAAATAGATAGATACTAGAAAGATAGATAAGTAGATAGATAGATAGATAGATACTAGATATATAGATAAGTATATAGATAGATAAATAGATGGATAGATAGCTAGATACTAGATAGATAGATAGGTAGATAGCTAGATAGATAGATAGGTAGATAGCTAGATAATAATATATATCGATTCGGTTCTTTATTCTGATAAAGAATATTCCACCTGCTCAGTCTCCAGACATTAATCTTTATGAAAACGTAGTGGGAGATGTTAAAAGACGTCTAGGAACTGGAAATCCGGTAAACATTGGCCAACTCTTCGAAATGGATGACTTTTAAAGCGTGGTCAGGATTTTAACTTCATTTCCAACTGTACTTTCTTTATGAAATTTTCAGCACATAATATTGTCAACCAAATGTGCATATATGCGAGATCCCAACTCCCTAGTATTTGAAATACCTTTTTTTCAGTTTTGAGGCCATTGCGAGACGGTATCCAATGTTTGAAATATCCATTATCTGTATTTTCATCACAAAAACATACATAGTAAATTTGGTGGCTCTAGCTCTTATGGTTTTTCAGTTATGGCTTAAAAAAGAAGTCAAAATATCGATTTTTATCGATAATAAAGAAATATTATGAGTTATCGAAAAAAGAAATAAACTTCTACTGCGTATGGTATACAAGAATATATATATTTAAAATTTCAAATCTCTAGATTTTGTGGTTTACGAGATCAGAGAGACAGACGGACATGGCTAGATCGACTAAGCTCGTAGTTCTGACCAAGAACATATATACTTTGTGGGGTCTGCCACGCCTCCTGCTGCCTGTTACATACATTGACACAAAACCATAATACTCTGAATTCCCATTTTCAATGGGTTCAGGGTATAAAAAGAACAGATCTGTCCGGAAACTATATGAAAACTTAGCACTTAACTTGACTTGGCTGAATGGGCAACACTGTTTTGAACACAACTGTACATTTTAACATAATATCTTGTATATCCATTTTCAAATTTTGTATAACTCTGCATATATCACCGAAAATACGAAAATCTGAGTATTTAAAGTTAAAAAGTTATTTGGGAATATTTGTAACAGCAGCTTGGTATGGACTTTAGGGTATCTGCTAGTCGGGCACTCTCCACAAGCGAACTCTCACAACTTTCTGCTGCTTTTAGCGCTTAATGCGAAAATGTTATTAGCGCTAAGAGTGCACCCTGAATATGCACCCACACAAATTTATATACATATACAAAACTAAATATATATATATATTTTAGTTTATATACATATGTATATATATATATATATATATATATATATATAGATGTACGCATTTTATATATATTTATGTTTAGTAGCCACTTAGCAAGCGTTGCTAAGTACACAAAAGCCATTTGCCATTTACCGCTGCTGCAGTAATCTTCATTATTAAAACAAAACAAAAAATATTTAAAAAAAAGCTAAATATATATATTCAGAGATATATATATAGTGTAGTAATCAGGCAACTAGCGAAATGTGGCTAATTATGTTACGGGTTTGCAACCAAACAGCAGCAGCTCCTGGCATCGTCATAAATGTGCAGCTGGGAAATCCATAAAAAAAGAATAAAAATCAAAAAGGAGGGAGAAAAAATAGCGAAAAAATAGTTATATTTTAAGCTTAACTGCTAAATAGGTAGATTAAAGAAAATAAATAGCTTAACTATTCTCAGAAAATAGAAACTGTTTTTAGATTAGTGAGATTTGAAAGTTTTGAAACCAAGTGCAAGAGGAGCAGGAAATCAGGAAATATGTATATTGATTATCAACTATCATTATCAATAGAAACTAGTTTTCTATAATATATAAATATAAATTTATATATGTACAATATATATGAATATGTTTTCAACGAATTTTAAGATGTTAGAGATCTGAAAATGTTCTCACTCTCATCTTTTCTTCAAAACGCAAAGCTTACAAGAAGGGTATCTTAATTTGGTCAGAAGTTTGCAATGCATAAAAAGAAGCACCTCCGACTATATAAGGCATATACAATATATTCGAGATTAGTATGAAAAGCTAAGTTGATGTAGCCTTGATCTTCTCTCTGCCGTCTATCTATCAATCCATTTGTTTGTCTGTCTGTCCGTCTCTTCGTCTGTCCGTCCGTCCATTGGTCTATCTGTCCGTCCTTCCGTTGGTCCGTCTGTCCGTTCGTCCGCCCATTTGTCCGTTCGTCCGTTTACCCTACCGTCCGTCCGCCCATCTGTCCATCTGTCCGTCGTCCATCCGTTCGTCCCTCTGTTTATTCTTCCGTCCGTCAGCCCATCTATCCATCTGTCCGTCTGTCCATCTGTCCGTCCATCCGTCCATCCGTCCGTTTATCCTTCCGTCCGTCCGCCCATCTGTCCGTCTGTCTGTTAATCTGTCTGTCCATCTGTCCGTCCGTCTGTCTGTCCATCCGTCCGTCAGCCCATCTGTCCATCAGTCCGACCATCTGTCCGTCCATCTGTCCGTCCGTCCCTCCGTCAGTCCGTTTATCCTTCCGTCTGTCCGCCTATCTGTCCGTGTGTTCATCTGTCTGTCCATCTATCCGTCTGTCTGTCCATCAGTCCGTTCGTCCATCCGTTCGTCCGTCCGTTCGTCCGTCCGTTCTTCCGTCTGTCTGGATCAAGGAAAACTCTTTTCAGACTTTTAAAGCTATCGAGCTGAAATTTCGCACATAGACATAATTTCACTAAAAGGATTGTATAGCCCGGAATTGTCCATATTGGACGACTGTATCATAGAGCTTCCATAACACTTTTTGGGTTAACGAATGTTGTTAGTAGGGAAAACCTGTTTGTTTCTTGAACATGATCGGTATTTGTTATATAGACGAGATGTTGAATTTACCAGGGTATACAAAGATCGCCTTTTAGTTTTTTTTTCTCAGCCTCTTCAAAATTTTTTTTAAGATTTAGTTGTCTTTGAGAACATCTAAAGATATTTTAAGTAAGGCTGTAAAAAATGGCCATAAGAGTTAGTCTATATAGCATAAGATACAAAATGAGCAATATGCTATGTTTGTGTGTGTGTGTGTGTGTGTGCCAATGGCAGCCATATTTAATATTTTGTTTTTAATTTTTGTCAAACGCGTCAAATGTACAAATGTTAAAAACTGAATTTTCATTTGCGAGCTGTCAGCGTGCGCAGAGCACGTAATCTGATCTCTATGTGCTGGGCACAAACACACACACACACACACACACACACACACACACACACACACACACACACATAGACAGACACCAATACATAAGCAGAGTCTAAGACTTAGCATTGTCTATGGGAGAAGAAATGTCTAAGCTGTTGGCTCGCCTGCTGTAAATCCAATATAAAATATAAGAAAGGCTTTCTATTATGTGCGTATTATAAGACGACAAGACACGGCGGCTTATAAACAGGCATAAACAGATGCGCAGACATGATAAACCACCCCAGATCCACAATCCCCAAACCCCAGGCCCATCCCTCTAGCCGACGTATATGAAAATGTGAGTGTGGATTTTTCTCGGCTGATTTCTTATGCACAGCTGCACAAGAAGTGCATTAAAATCGCATTCAATGCAGGCCCAACACACACACGCACACCGACATAGAGGAACACCTACACACACACACACACGCACGCAATTTGAGAGCCTGTGGCAAGGACGCAGCTACCTCAATTATTTAAACACATTGGCCGCACGGCAATGGCAACACTCAAGAAATAGTCAAATTGAAAGCTGAATGCATACAAAGAGAGAGAGAGAGGGAGAGAGAGTGAGAGAGGGAGAAGTAGATAATGAGTTAGCTGCATGCCAAATACAAATATGAATTGAAATATAATGCTTTGACTACAGCTAAATATGAGAATCGCATAGAGAGGCTCAGACTGCAAGAATCATATTTCACACGAGAAGCAACTAGAAGAGACAGAGAGAGAATGGTGCAAAGCTAGCTGAATGCAAACTATAAATATTAATTACAACAGCTGCTCTTCCATTTGAGAATCGCATAGAGAGATGCAGACTGCATGAATCGAATTTCAAAGGAGAATCAACTAGGAGAGACAGAGAAGGAGAAAGAGAGAGAGAGAGAGAGAGAGAGATATGCGAAGCTAGCTGAATACAAACTATAAATATTATATTTAAGCTCCTCTTCAACTTGAGAATCACTGAGAGAGGCTTATTCACTTACTATATGAAAATCAAATATATATTTAATATCTTGTCAATTTGCTTTACCAAAGCTCAAAGTATTTGTTCTAGCTAGTAAACTAGAATCAGACTATATTTTTCTGTAGATTTTTGAAACGCTAAACCTGAATATGAAAGCAAGAAGGGTCTATCATATTTTCATATTTTCAAGAAATGCTAACTTTAGAGAGTGAAAGAAACTCTTTTTTTTTGCGCATTTAAGATCGTTTCCAGTTTGTTCTTTCAAAAATATAGTTATTTTATCTGAAAATACTAGTTATCTTCTTCAAATCCCTTTTTTAATTTATAAAAAATCTTTATACTTCAGCAAGAAATTCTCTGTTGAAATAAAGTCATAAGAGAAAGTGAAAGCGGGTTAGAGTTGGGACGGACTGAAGTACGGACGGACGGATGGGAGGATTGACCAAAGGACGGACGGAAGAAAGGAAGGAAGGACGGAGGGTCGGAAAAACGGACGGACGGACGGACGGAAGGACGGACAGACAGACAGACAGACAGGGCTAGATCTCAGGACTCAGCTCGTCGTGATGATCAAGAATATATATACCTTATGGGATCTGCCACGCCTCCTTCTGCCTAGTACATACGTTTTGCAAATCCATTAAACCCTGATTTCCCTTTTTAAATGAGTTCAGGGTATACCATTAGTAGAAACTCAATCTAGTTTTACATAGTTAATAATTAGATTCGAAATTAGTTAGTCTAAAACTTTCAAAAGAAAAGTCTTGACTAAGTCTTAGTTAACTGAAAGTCGACTAACATTTGTGAGGTAAGCAAGCTAAGCGTTACGAGTAGATACACATACGTATATATATATATATATATATATATATATATGTATATATTTAAATGTGCTTGTACACGTATTTAAAGACTAACTCTTTTCATTTATTTGCAGGTAATTGACAAGAATGCACCACAAAATTCCTGCATACCCCATTTAGCGAAAACGCGGTAAGTGCTGTGAAAACAAATTAAGTAAATAACTCAGTTAGGAAACGTGACGCAGGAACAAACTGCCGACAGTTGTGCCAGCCAGCTAAACAGTTGGCTTTCGCAATTCCATTTTACACAACATTTCGAATAGAGTTGGGCCAAGTTGAGCTAACTATTTGTTTAGTTGACTCATTTAATTTTCAAATATATTCCTGCTGCTGTCGAAGACCTTAAGCATTTGACTCTTTGGACAGATTATTGTGCTGCAGTTATATCGTTCTCAATTGAGCTCTCGCACCTGGCGTCAAAGCAATTGTAATTGATACGAACTTCGGCCTCTTCATAAACACCCAATCGAGGAGACAGGAATTTATCTACATGTTGTTTGACGGGACTCCTTATGCTATATGCACCCAGCGTTGACCTGCCAATTAACACTGAAACATTATCACACACATGCAGGCGCATATGTGTGTCTGTGTCGATGTGTGTGTGTGTGTGTCTTGGCCAGTTGAAGCACTTCTTTGGCCAAGTGAAACGGCGGCTCAGCCAACAACATCAATTAACCCCGTAAAGGCATTTCCACACATCGCTTGCCTTTTCTTTTACTCTTTTTTCCCGTTGCTTGTCCATTGCACAGTGGTACGAAAATGCATCATTTTAGGCGAATTTGCAACTGAAATGCATATGCTTTGCAATTTAAAAGTTTGAGTTTAACAATGTTAACTAACAGCTGTTAAGACTCACAAAAACTGTTAAGTTAACAGCTGTTAAAGAGAGCTGCTCTAGAGTAAGTTTTTATATTTTAATAATATCATAACAACTTAAATACATATGCTTTAGAACTTAAAAACTATTGTCAAACAATGTTAACTAACAGCTGTTAAAACTAGCAAAAACTGTTAAGTTCACAGCTGTTAAAGAGAGCTGCTCTAGAGTAAGTTTTTATATTTTAATAATATCATAACAACTTAAATACATATGCTTTAGAATTTAAAAACTATTGTCAAACAATGTTAACTAACAGCTGTTAAGACTCACAAAAACTGTTAAGTTAACAGCTGTTAAAGAGAGCTGCTCTAGAGTAAGTCTTTATATTTTAATAATATCATAACAACTTAAATACATATGCTTTGGAATTTAAAAACTATTGTCAAACAATGTTAACTAACAGCTGTTAAAACTAGCAAATACTGTTAAGTTAACAGCTGTACAAAAGATCTGCAGTTTACCAACTTTTTGGTACATTTCCTGAGGCAAAAATATATAGAATCTTTATTTGAATAATTTCATAAAAAAATCATATTTTTACTCAAACTTACATTTTTTTAAAGCAATGTTAACTAATAGCTATTAAAGAGAGCTGGTATATATCCAGTTTTTGTACATTTCTTGAGTCAAAAATATATAGAATATTTATTTGGATAACTCCATAAAAAAACTACTCAAATGAAACTTTTTTTTACAAGCAATGTTAACTAGCTGCTGTTAAAGTTCACACAGAATGTAATATTAACGCCTGTTAAAGAGAGCTGCTAGAAATCAAGTTTTTGGTACATTTTTCGACAAAAAATTCATATAGATTTTTATTTGGATAATTATAAGAAAAATAAAATATAACAATAAAAAAAATTATAATTTTACTCAAATGAAACTGAAATGTAAATGCTTTGTAATTAAACAGTTTTTTTAAGCAATGTTAACTAACAGACAGCTGCTATATATTAAGTTTTTGATATATTTCTTGGTGAATAAAATACATCAAATATATATATATATGAATAATTTCACTAGCATAATTTGCCTAAAATTTGTCTTCTCTTCTTCATTGACTTTTATTTTAGACACTTTTAAAGTCGTATTTCTCCCTGTGCACACATACATATGCAGCATGGGCTTGTGTGCGTGCGTGTGGATGATTATTATGCCTGTTCGTAGTTTTTAGAGACAAGGACATGGAGCGACATACGCATTGGAATCGAAAGGCTATTCCTGTTGCTGTTCCTATCCCTGTCAATGTCTCTGTCCGTCTTTCTGTCCCTCTGTCTCTTCGTCTCTCCAACTGTGAGTGTCCGTGGGTGTCCGTTCTTCATCTTGGGCAAATAAACAATCAATGTTCATTATTTATTTACGTCTGTTTACGTTAGCATTTTACGTTTTTTTCTCTTTTTGCTCCCTTCTTTCTTTCGTTCGTCGTCTCTGCTTCTTTTCACGCTATTACGCACGACCATTTGCCTTTAGGCTAATGAAATTTCCTCCACGGATTGGTTACCATTAAGGATTGTAGCTTCCTTCGACGGAGCTTTATCAACGGCGTTTTCGTCGGCCTGCCAAGTGGGCTAAGCCCGCAACTTAATGAAAATAGCACACACAAATCCAATTGATTAACCAAATTCGTTATGTATTAGTGGGCGATATTAAAAAAGCAATTGCCTGACTACAAATATAAATATACATATACAATTCAATTAAATTTAGAATATTTGCTATATAAGTTGCTTCTGGTAATTAAAGCTGTTAATTTAAAAAGGGTAAAAGGTATTCGAACCGAAAAGTAGTCTTATAGCTTGACTTTAAGAAAAAAATATTAAAAAAAACAGTAAAAAATATTTAGAAATTAAAAAATCATTCAATTTTTATACATGATAAATCTAGAAAATAAAGATAGAAAAAAATTTCAATATCAATCAGTTTTAAGAAAGTTTTTAAATTCCAAGACAATAATAAAAATATTTTAGGGTTTTTACAAATCAACAATTTTATCATGAAAATTTATCAAAATTTCAATAATCCTCAACTAGTTTTTAAAGTTTAAAGTTTTAATAAAAATTTTACAAAACAAAAATTAAACAAAAAATAAAAAAAAATTAAATTTAATAACAAAAATTTTTTTTTTTTATTCTGAAAAAGTTTTACATATCAATTTCACTAACAAAATTTTAATAGCCTCAGAATAGTATTTGAACTTACTTTTTATACTAATTTTAAAGAACGAAATCGATAAAAATGTAAATTTAAATTAAATATGATTTTTTTCTCAAAAAAATTGGAAAAAACGAATATTCAATTATCAATAAAATTTGGATGCAGAATCGAACTGGAAGAGAAGTTATAAGGGAAATGATGCAGTTCATGAAAATCGCTTGAGTTTTAACCAAGATATATAGCTTTGAAGTTAAGAACTGGAGATTTAGAAAGTCCTATAGTCGAAATCTGTACTGTCTGCGAATCCATTCTATAGTTAAGAGAAGAAAAAACCAGCTAAGCTTCTTATACTATTTGAACACATATTAGTATAATTTATCTTAATTAGTAAAACTAATTGCTGATAATATCAGCAATAATAACAGTATTACTTTGACAGCCATGTCGTGTTGACTTGAATCCATTTTCCTACTCTCCTTCCTTTATGTTTTGTGTTGAAATTCCATTTGATATTAAGCTGATGATGCACTCAATTTGAATGCGAATTGCAAACCGAATCGAATCTGTAGTTTCGTATAGCTCTTAGCCAAGCTATAAAAGCTATAAAATGTCAATTGAGTTACGCGCACGCCCTCCGTCCGCTTAAGCTGTTGATTTTATAATGAAAATAAAAAGGAAAACACGAAATAATAATAAAATAATACAATTTAACACACAATGCAGCTTTACATGGTTGAATTGTGTTCGCTACGCAAATTGCATTTTCGCAATTTCTGTTGATGGTCGACGATTTGATTTATATTCCATAAAGCTGCGTCCTATGCATGTCATCGCTCAATTAGCTCCGACACAGACAATGCCACGCAAATAGAAACACAAAACAAACAAAAAACAAAATACCCACATTAAATTAAAAATAGGCAGGCACTGGGGAATACCCTAACGTTGGCATAGGGCCCATCAGCTGGCGATTGATCGAAACAATTTGTCAAACATTAATTTATGAGAGAATGCGACAGAAAGAGAGAGAGAGAGAGAGATAGAGAGAGAGCTGTTAAAGGAAGTTTTGGAATACCGTTTCTTTTAGGTTTATCAGCTGTCGATGTGGCCAAGGCTTTTATTTTTATATGAAATGTTGGAATTCCCTTAGTTTTCCCTTGTCAATTTGGAAATTATCAGGAGACAAGGTCTGAGTTTGTAAAGGAAATGTTGGAATATCCTTACTTTGCCTTAGATTCATCAGCTGTCGAATTGGTAGTTATCACATTCAAGGTTTGGCAGCGAGAATACCCTTACTTTGCCTTACACAAAACAAATCCCATACTAAATAAGCTCAGATATAAGCTCATTGAAGGAATACCCTTATCGATGGAATACCCTTATTTTATATTATATGATGGAATACCCCTACTTTTTCCTTTGTCAATTTGAAAATTATCAGAGACAATGCTTGAGTTCGTTACGGAAATGTTGGAATATCCTTAATATGCCAGAGGAATTTCAACTGTGGATTCAAGAATTTTGTAAAGCAAATGTTGGAGTACCCTTAATATTCCTTTGAGCACTCAGCTCAGCTGTTGACCTAGGAATTTTGTAATGGAAATTTTGGAATACCCTTAAGCCATCAACTGTCGACAGCGGGAATACCCTTACTTTTCCATATACAAAATAAACTAGGAAAGCGAAGATTTGCATAGATGGAATGCCATTACTTTATGATAGTACATACTCGGATATATATGTATATGAATAAAATCTAGAACTGTTTAAGCCGTGGAATAACAAATCCACTTCCGTAGTCGATATACCCTATATGCAGTTGCTTATTTAGAGCATTTGGTAAAGCTATTTAAAACGCACTTTGCCATGTCGTATTTATGCCATATTTATAATACAAACACACACATACATATATGTATGTATATGTGACATATAGTCAAATATGTCAAATATATATATATATATATATATATGTGTATGTGCATATATGTGTACATGTATATATGCAAATGACGGACTATAATTGCATTTGCTTCCACGCATGACTGTCTCCCTCTCCCCCTCTCTCTCTCTCTTTTTCTCTCTCCTTCTCTCTCTGTCTCTGTCTGCGTGCGTGCGTATTACGATTCAATTAATGCCTTTTTAATAGCGAGTGTCGCCAAAAAAAATATAAGAACTCTCAATGCACAATTTATAAACGCATAACATTTGCCTATTCTGATGATTTTAGGCGTTTTTCATTTATTGTTTTAATTACATTTGTGTTTTGCGTAATATAAACAAAATAATATGCTAAATATTTAATGAACTCTAATAGATATTTAATTACCAACTTATTGTTCGCAGGGCGCAGCTTTAACTGGTTAATTGCTGTCGTGATTGTTGCATAAATATTCTGCAGTACTCAAGGTCTTAAGAGCTTAAGTAGTAGCTTCATAGTTATATGCCCTAGAATATATATCTTTAGCTGAGCTAGCTGTCAAATACTATTTATACTCGCTCAAATATAGAAAAGAGTATATTAGGTTTGCTGTCCATCCGTCTGTATGTGAGAAAGCAAAACTTTTCCAGACATGAAACTTGGTTTAGGTATGTTATTCCTGCATCTTCTATAGTTTTTAAGTTAGAAATGTAAAATGTAATAACTTTTTGTTTTTGGACGTATAAGGTGAGTATTTCATACTAACTGAAATTTCTGATCACATTAGAGTCTTTTTCGCTTAAAATAACCATAAATGCACTCGTTTTCTGATCATAGATAATTATTTTCTCTTGATGAGCCGCTTATGATCCCTTCTTTTGAACAGTTTCTCAGTCATATTTTCAAGCATTTGCTTTTATTTATAATTAGTTAAACTCTCCAGAATTATATTAATAAATTGTATAGATATACTTTATATACTTTTGTATAATTTTGAATATCAAATTGTTGACTCAATTTATAAGCATTAAAAGTACTTTGGCTAGATCCTCAGACAAATTGACTTCAGTGCCATTATCAGAAGAACAGCTATCACTGGAATTTTCGCCAAAAAAGTTATTTCTTATAAGCCTAGCTGCTAGGGCCTTCGACTGTTGACTTCCTTTACAAGTCAGCCAAAAATTATATATATATGCCCATTGGAGGCGTGGGAAAGCTGAAAAGATTCGAACTACTACAGCACATTCACCAAGATTCCCCAGGATTCACCATTCAATTCACAATAGATTCACCAAGTAAATTAGTTGAGCTACTCTACTTAGAAAATCGGATAGATTTTTGAAGAAAAAAAAGTAAAAATGCAACTGTTTTTAGAATCTTAGACAAGTATTATACAGTCAGTAGTGCCCGATGGCAACTTTCATTACTAATATTTGAATTAAAAGAGAATACTTTCAAACACTCTTTCAGAACACTCTTAAGCACAGCTTGATTTTGTTTTGAAGAAAGCTTACTAAATGAACATGCTTTCAATGCTTTTTAAAGAAAGTCCCGTTAGACTTCCAGAAAAACCCGATTTGCCATTAGAAAGAATGTACATTTAAGTCACAATTTATTTAGATTTTTTCTAAATATATTATTCTAAATATTATTAGGGTTCGAACCCTACTGAGCTCTACTGAGCTTAATGTCATAAACAACAGTTGCAAAACAGGAGGAAAATAATATAAAAAATGGCAATAAAACAAAAAATTATTAATGAATAATAATCAATATTCGGTCTCTGGGTTTTCATTAGTATTATCATTACTATTATTACTTTTACTGGTCTATCGTAGCTATGAATGTAAGTTTGAGTAAGCTTTGCTGAGCTTCTGGTTCCTTAAGCTCTACTTTTTTTACTGACTGAAAATCAATTGAGGCACTTTTCGAATCAAGTGTTGAGTAACGAAACAAGTTTACAGTGAATCCAACTGAAAGTTGGCTTTGACCTTGTTTTCGTTTTGGGGCTAGTTAAAAGCTGATAACTTGCTGTCTAAGTTGATTGATTAGTCGGTTTAAGCTTGATAAAACAGATTTTTACAGCAGCAGCGGCAAGCGGGATGCCGAGCGACCGAATGCATCATTTATGATTAGCCTCTGGCCTTTTCAACTACTTCTTTCCAGCACACACACACACACACACACACGCACATACACACACATACACAATGGCAGGAATTGTAGATGATTTTTATGCTCGTTCAGCAAGTGAAAAAAGAGAGTATATGGGTTTTGTGTAAGGACTTGAAACTAAACTTCTGTATTTTGTGCTTTGATCTTGAGATCTGAAATAAATATAGATCAAAATAATGATAGTATATATAGATAATATGGTATATATATAAGAGCTGAAGGCTTAAGCTGCCATTGGCAAAAAAAAACACACGCTAGCGTATAATTTTAATTATAAGTTTGCCCTAAAATAAATAATTAAATAAATAAATATAGTGTATATATCGATTATAGTAATATATATATATATATAAAATTTCGATTATAGTTTTCAGGCTGGGATCACTGGTGACCTCCTCTATAGATAGACTTGTCAGATATATATATATATAAGATATATAGTTTTGCTTGAAGGCCTTTGCTGCTCTGACTTTATAATATATTGTTATTTCGAATTAATTCTCTGTAACAATTAAATAAATAAATAAATAAATAAGATATGCATCAAATCGGTTATCATTAATTTTCGCTATAAATTTAGCTATTTTTCTACCCTGAGCGAGTATTAGAAAGTCGATTATGCTCGACTGCAATATTCTTACATGTTTCTGTTTGATTTCGTCTTCTTTTTTTTCAATTGTTGCCCTTTTGTTAGATGGCTTCAGCTTACACACACAGACTTACACACACTTACACACACACACAAACTCACACACACATGGAGCACACGTAGAGCTTGCGTCGTGTATCCTTTGGCCCGTTTCAGTTCCTGTTCCTGGCTTTGCTTTTGCGTTCTGCACTCGTTTAAGCCGCAATGCAAATTGACTTGTTTCCGTTCCCCCTCATTTTGTATTTCTTATTTTTTTTCTGTGTTGTACCTGTGCTCTCTCCATTTTTTATGTACATGGTATAAAAAACGAATCACTTTCACCGTTCACTACGTTCAGGGGTCGTTCATGAGGTTCTTCTTGAAAATGGTTTCGATTCTCTCTCTGCTCTATTGAGCTGGCTTGCAAAGTGCCTGACAAAGTAGCTGATAAACTTAAAGCTTAGTTTAGGGTTAGCTAGATCTATGCGTAAAACTTAGCTGAAGATTTTGAGTTGAAGTTAGTGTTAAATATGATTTTCATGTTAACTTTTTTATAGGGTATTTCCGCTTCGGTGTATTTCCTGTTCTCGTGTTTGCCTTTTGTTTTGTGCTGCCTTCCACTTTTGCCATTTGGTTTAAGTTTGCAATTTTAAGCTAATTCCTGCGCCTTTTGTGTGTGCGCTGCTTCGCGTCGCCAACTTTTGCCCAGCTCCAGCTCCGACACCCTCTTAGTTTGTTTAGCTGGGAAACAGCGCCAACTACCCCTACCCCTAGCCCTACCCCTACCCCTACCCCTAACTGACTGTTGCTCGTTCCGCAGCTGTTCTTAAATATTGCTCGATTTTGAGATTTATGCGTTGTCCTGGCAACGCTCCGAGTCCTTAGTCCTTCACAGTCGAGTCAGAGTCTCGGTCTCTTATAAAGATTTATTATTGTTTCACTCTAATTACAATATAGCATTTTGCCATTTGCCATTCGCCGACTGCAATCGCTGTGAAGCGCACTCAGAAATTGAATTTAAATGAGTTTTTAATTTTCCTCCTTCTGCTGACTCGATTAATTCCTTGAAATTGCATTTCATTGAGGCCGTAGACCTTTTTTTTTGTTTGCTCTTTAATAAACCCACTCAAATATCAGCGGAATGAATGTGGTTAAGCGAAGTCAAGGCAAACGCCAGATGCGAAAAGTAACGAATTCTGAACTTTCAGCTATTCAGCTTGTTAAATTATAGATATTTATGCTCTGAACCCATTGAAAATGGGATTTCTGGGTATATTGGTTTTGTGACAATGTATGTAACAGGCAGGGCCGTCGCTTTGAGTCTATTTAGCTTTGTTTGTCCATCTGTTCGTTCGTACGTGATTATCCATCTGCCTGGCCGTCCGTCCGTATGAAAGCAACGATCTCGTAAGCCACAAAAGCTAGAGATGTGCAGTTTTAAATATATATTCGTGTATACCATACTCAGTACAAGTTTTTTTTTTTTTTTGATAACTCATCCTATTTCCTTATTATCGATAACAATCGATATTTTGAACTCGTTTTTAAGCTATAACTTGAAGACGAAAATAGCTAGAGACACCGAATTGACTATATAGGTTTTTGTGATTAAAATACAGATAATGAACTTTAAAAATTTGGAATACCTCCCCCCATTAGCCCATAAAATGGAAAAAACGTATTTCAAATACTAGGGAGTTGGGATTTCGCATATATACACCTTTAGATGTCAATATTATGTCCTGAAAATTTCATAATGAAAGTACATTTTAAACATAAGTTATTTAACAATCAATTTCTTATAGTGCTGCCCAGAATGCAGCCCAAGAGCAGACGCTAAATCATCTACGCAGTAAGCGGCGCGCTTGCTTGTATGTACATGTATATGTGTGCGTGTGTGTGTTCGCGCATAGGATATGTATGTATAGATAAGAGATTGCTCAAAACTTCACCTCGGAGTTATTTCAGGGGATCTCCTAGTCGGGCAGACCCGACCCGTTCTTGTTTCTTTTTTCGATAACTCATCCTATTTCCTTATTATAGATAAAAATCGATATTTTGACTTTGTTAAGCGTCGAAGCTAGAGACACGAAATTGAGTATATACAGATTATGAATATGTCAGATTTTAGGAGGCCTCCTTCGATCAGTCTCAAAACTGAGAAAAATAGTATTTCAAATACTACTAGAGCGTTCTTACTTTTGGTTTTGGTATGCTCTCTATTGATAGCTAGGCTTTGCGTTTAACTTCATTTGGTGTCATTTGCAAGAGCACAACATAACATGTTATTCTCAAACTATAAACAAAACAAACAGTAACAAAAGTAACAAGAAAAAACGATCCATAAATAAGACGCAATTCGACTAGATAAACTACACACAAAATGTTGGCTCTGATCACGCAGTCGACGATGCCGAGATGGTTGCACTTATTCAACAAAAATATACCTCTGAAACGCTCTGAGGCGGTGAGTGTGCTACCCGAAGAGCCTTCAGCAACCATCAAGCCGAAGCGCATGAGCTCTCGTATACCCAGAATTATAAAGTCACAACTGAAGCTCGAACAACAGGAAGTGAAACCAAAGACAGTCGGGATAATACAAAAAACTGAAGGCAAACAATTGAGATCAGGCTCAAAAATAGCTAGGTGGTGCAATGGGAAAGCAACGAGCCCAATTCGAAAGTTGTAGAGCGTGAAAAGCCCATAGTCCTTGAGCCAAGAGCTGTCAAGGCCAAAGCAGTCGGCGCCAAGGGAAATTCGTTTAATGGCCTTGGCATGATCAAAGCCGAACATTCAGAGTTGGTACGTGCTGGATTTGGGGTTTTAGGGAAAGCAGCTGTGCCTGTGGTGCGTGGCACTCGAACTTGCGGCTGTCGCAAAAAGCTGGCGTATCCCGAAAGGCCAGTCGCAATGAGGCCTAGACCCACAGCCATACCCACAGCCATACCCACACTTACATCTAAGACGCTTGCATATCGACGCACGTTGAAGAAACCGCAAGAGGAGCAACCGCTCTTTCAATTCCATAAACGCAAATGTAATACGGAGTTGGAGCTGAAACGTTCGATGCCCACAACTTCTAAGGAGTTGCTCTTGCATTTCGTTTGTAATGATCAGAAGCAAATCTATGTGCCCTGCAAGCTTATCAATCATTTTTCGACGCGTTTGTGCCAACGCCAAAAGGAGCCACAATTCAACTTCAGCCAGGCCATGCCCCTGGACACGATAAGCTCGACGACGCTGGAACGCCTCGTTCTCTGGATGCAACATCATCGCAACGATGATCTCAAGCAGCTGCAAAAGACGCCGCCGACGCTGTCAAATGCCATCAGCGAGAAACGGACTTGGGATGAGCATTTCCTTGGCTCCGATCTGGACGAGGTGCTCCAGCTGCTTTTGGCAGCCAATTGCTTGGGCATCTTTCCGCTGATGGAGCATACAATGCTCTTCTTCATCGAGATGATCGAGGAGAGTAATTATGCCGAACGCATCTGTATGCGGCAGATATCTGAAACACTCTCCACTCTGCCGCCCGTGGAGAAGACTAGCGCCAATGCCGACTACAGTGGGTCGGCATTGAATTGAATTGAATTGAAAGAAAACAAATGAAAAAGAAAAAAAAAAACACAACTTTACGCGCTCTCAACAAATATTTCAATGTATGAAGGCACAAGAGAAAGAAAAGAGGAAAAAGAGCGAGTGAAATACTTTTTTTTTTGTTTTGTATAACCCTGGCACACACCTTGAATACCATATCAATTAAGGGTGATTCGAACGATGGGCAACATTTTGCCACCCTCAACATAAAGATTTGCAGACACAGGGCACACCCTGGCGCAGCTATCACTAATAACTATCTATTTTTGTACACCTGTGCAGGTGAGCAATACAATTCAAGTTTCGAAGTCTCAATTGCCAGCAGTTAAACTCTTTTTAGTCACTCGGTCCGTTATTTTTTCCTTTTTTTTCAAGCACTACAAAAATTGAATAAATAAATAAGTAAAGAGTCTCGATAGTTTTTTTTTTGTGTTTTGCTAAATAGAGAGCTGTAAGATGGAACTGGAATTGAAGTCACGGCCTCGACACGGTCTATGGCCAAAAACACAACTTAAAGGCTTATGGCCGAAGCCCACGCAAAGTCACTCGAAAACTTTTTGGCATTCGCGGCAATGACATCAAAAATTGATGCGCGCCCCTAACCCCAACCCCCAAACGCCCCCGTCCGCTCGACCTTTTTTGGCAAGTCGAGTGGCAACTTGTCGGAAACTTTGTTTAAGAAATCAACCTGTGGCCTACCCCAACCCCATTAGCCCACGCCCACAACCCATCATCGACCCGAGCCATGATAAATTTTGCACAGGCAATTGGCATGTGGTGGGCGTGGCTAAATGATCTCGGTACTCTATTTTTTTATGCCCTGGAATCCATTGATGGGCATAGAGCTCGAGACTTAACTTTAAAGTCCTTCTATAGGAAGTCCTCAGATCAAGTTGGTTGTTAATCATAGATAACTTTTTCCAAATCAATTAAAATCGATATTTAACTTCATTAAATTGAGCATATCTGTAATAGTCCGAGTCAACGTCTTAGGTATATAAATAGAGTACACAGATAGTGAGTACTACTCTGAATGTTTTCTGCATTCTCCATTCTCAAATCTCATCTAAAGGTATCCTTAACATTTCACATTCCGAAAATCGAACTAAACTAGAAGATTCTTTATAAGAGCAACTCATTACTATGTACAGGGTATCTCCTAGTCGCTCGCATCCGCCTTTTTTTTGGGTAGGTGGAAATTTTGGTTGTTGGTCTACCAAGATGAAGTATTTAATGTGCGCATAATTGGCTTGCTGCATATTTTATCGCTTAATTGCCCCGCATTATGTGAGTGTGCGTGCGTGTATGTGTATGTGTGTATGTGTGTGCACAATAATAAACTTGACTACATTAGTTTGATAAGCTAAATACGTGCAAATATCCATCAAGCAGCTGACTAGCCCTGTGCTCACCTTTTGTCTGTCCTAATGCTACCTCATCAAAATCGTTGCTCCCACTGCCCCACGTTGAGCGCCATTTGCGCTAGCTCCAAATATATATATATATATATATATATATATATATATATATATATATATTTGTATTTGTTTGTATACAAACAAATATGCATTAAGCATATTATATATAAGTATTAAAAATTGTCTGGTTAAACATAAATTATTTATGCTTTGCGCTCTTCGAGTATCCCACGTTGGGCGCCATTTGCACTAGGCGAGCGTAAGCTCGCTTCATTTCCATTATATTTTATATTGCATTTAGTTTTTTAAGTATATGTGCTTTATGCTATATGCAACCATATACTTATAGCAAAAACGGTCATTTTAGCAAGTCGATACCCTATAATCAATTTGTGATTGGCCTGATTCAATATTCAGCTGTCGCACGTTGGGAGCCATTTTTCATTTTTCATTTGCCATTTCTCTTCTCTTTCTATTTGCTTATTTTCTTTGCATTTCTCTCCAGTTCCATTCTCTTCTCTTCTTATCTCTTTTCTTTTCTTCACTAGCTCTCCAATCTATTCTCTTATTTATTCTTTCCCTATTTTACAAAGTTTAGCTTCTTCTCTTATACCTTATTAATTTATACTTTTTTCATATCTATTCTCATCAGTTCACTACTATACAATTCTCTTTACTGTTCTACTTTTACTTTCTCTCTGATTTCTTTTATACTCTTCAACTTTATGTTAATCCTTTTCTCTTTTCGTTTCTTGTTTTTTCTTCATACTTTTTATTTATATGCTCCTCTCTTCTGTGTATTCTCTTCTCCTTTTCTTGTATTGCATTTTTCTCTTTTCTTGGTCTTTTTTATTATCCTTTTCTTCTATTTTCTGTTCATCTGTGCCTTCTCTTCACTTTTCAGTCTGTTGCCTTTTTCTCTTTTCTTCTCTCTTTTCTTCTTTCTTCTTTCTTTTCTCTGTTTTCTTCTTCACTTCTCTTCAATACTCTTCAACTCTATGCTATTCTCTTCTCTTCGCCCTTGCTCTTTCTCTCATTAGCACTCCACTTCTCTGGTCTAAGCTATTCTTTTCGCTCTCTTTCTCATCTCTCCCCGTTTTTCCTTATTTTCCTCTTCTTTGTCCTACTTTTCGCGTTATTTGTTATTTCTTGTAGCTGATTTTATGGCTTTTCGTCTTGCTCGCGGCGTCTCAGGGGCACAATTCGAAGCACACAACACCTAATCGCAGTCACCATCATCGTCACAGTCACCGTCACAGTCACACTTAAAGTAACAGTTACAGTCACGCCTCCTTCTGCTAGCTAGTGCCATTTCTGTGAAGTTCAAGGACCTGGTCGACTTGCTCGTAACTAAAAATACAAAAAAAAGAAGAAATATTAATGTACGTCATAATGAGTAGCTAACACACAGGAAACTGGGTGTGTGTGTGTGCACCCATTTTTATTTTTATAACACGCACAAGCCATATAGCCAGCCAGCCAGCCAGCCAGCCAGCTATAGCTTCAGCTTTGGGCTGAGAATTAGTATTGTGAGTTTCACTTGGGGTTGGCTCCATTTCTAGATGGTTTCTGGAAATGGGGCCGAGCACCCAGCAACCCAGTCAAGTTTTCTTGACAGTCGCGTGAGCGCCTTAAATGTTGTTATAAATTTATTTGGCCCGCTGAGCAGCGGCGTCAAATCGACTTCGATTGCCGTTCGACATTTGGTTCGCAACAGGTAAAAGCCTGCTCGATGTGGTCTCTGGTACTTTTCGAAGCGTTTCATTTATTTGATTTCGTTTTATTGCCGGCCATTGGCGCCGCTAATGAAAATCTACACGAAACTGTTAGACAACAACTATTTCGTCTTTCGTTTTCAGTCATTTACTGCCAAACAGCGAAAAGAATCCACACCACGCCACCCCACCCCACCCATTAGTGTACACACTAAAGCAGGACTTAAGTACCCCATTGCCCGTTCAGCCATATCCACAAATTGGCTAAAAAATAAAAAAAAAATAACTTGAAGTAAAACTTCTGCAATCGTCCATTGAACTGCATCTGACCTCTTTGCGGGTTCATATTTCTTAATTCTTTGGTATACCTCTATGTGTTTATCCTCCTCTTCCTCTCTCTCTCCCTATTTCATTTTTTCCTTTTTCGATTTCCGTCATTTGATACATTTCATTCAACATTGTTTTCCTTTTGATTTTATGTAAATGTTCTCGCTTTCTCTGAAGTGTAAAGCTAAAGTCGATTTGTTATATCAATTTCACTGTGCTTAGCTGAGAGAGAGAGAGAGTGAGAGAGAGAGGGGGAGAGAGGGAGGGAGTGAGAGAGTGAGAGAGAGCGAGAGCATTAAATGACATGGAATTTGCAAGTTTACGAATAGCTATCACTTTAAAAAAATATCCTATAATAAATGTTATAAGCGAATATGATGGAAAATCGGGAGTGATGGACTAGGAGATACCCTCCATAAATATGACAATATTAGATAAGAGGAAGGTATCAAAATTTGGAATATTTATAATATGTGCATAGAGATCTAATTCGCTTTCTCTAGCTTTTATGGTCTTCAAGTTAAGCTTTAAAAACCTAGTGAGAATATTGATATTTAATCGGAAATCGGAAATGAGATAAAGCTTTCGATAAAAATAGAGCTAGTGATGCAAATGATATAGACAAGAATATATACTTGAAGCTTCAAACCTTTGGCTACTGAAGTTCACGAAATCATTGCATGCAGAAAGACAGAAAGACAGAAAAAGAGATATCACTTACAGACTTACGGAGTTGAGAGTACGAATAAGAGATGGGCGTCGGGATCGGGATTTTTGGGAATCCCGCGGGCACAACTTGCGCCCTGATGTTCCAACATCTTCGATAACGAATGCGAGGGTGTATTCTATTTCTAGTAGAATTTTGGAAGAAAGGAGAGCACATCTTAGAGAAGAAAATTTTGAGAAAATATTATTTTTAAGTAAAAAACTGTATCTATCATAAGAGCTCTAAATGTTGATGAAAAATTTCGGGAAATGTCGGGATCCGCGGGAAAAAGGAAAAATTTGTCGGGACAATCGGGCGGGAAAATAAAAATTATTTCAGGACGGGATGGGTCGGGCACGAATTTCTTTCCCGATCCCATCTCTGGTACGAATAGATCGACTTAGCTCGAAATACAGATATCACTTACGGACTTACGGAGTTAAGAGCAGGAATAGATAGAGTCAGCTCATTTTCGTGATTATGATTGTGAATACTATGCGGAATCGGCTACTTCTGTTTTTGTTTTAAGAAAACAATCTAGGCCAGTCTGCATGCCAGAGCATAATTACATATCGAATTGAGGTTCAGAGCAGACGAGTTTAATAGAGAATATAAATTTGTAGAATAAGCATAAAAAATGTTAAATTGATTAAGAAGCTCTTACGAAAGACAGCGTAAACAAGGTGAACGCACGGGAATGTCATTAATGAGAGTTACTTATGCTATTGAGGGTATGCTGTGCAACTATAAACTGTTGTGGACATTAAGTGCCAGCATATTTATGGCATATGCATTACAATGTGACTTACTTAAGAGCTCCTTCTCCTTCGGCTTTTTCTGCCTGTGGTCAATTTACCAAAAGAAAAACATTGCCTATGCTTGAGTGGGAGGCAATTGTATTCACAAGTTGCTTTACAGCTTTTTATGCTCAATTACTTTTGTTCAAGCTTTCAATTTATGATGCACACACACACACACACACACACACACACACCCACATGTTGTTGTGCCTGGGCATCTTGCAACGGCTCTGGCTATACAACATAATTAAGTTTAATTGACAACCGCTGACTGTTTGATTGGCTGTACAAGGGGCCTCATGTGGCGGCACCAGCTGTCTGTCTCTATCTCCCACGCCCTCGCCCTCGCTCTTGCCCTCTCTTTCTTTCCCTTTCACTTGCGCCTTTTGTTTATTCATGAACAGCAATTGTTGCTTCAGCTGTGCTCTGTTCTGTGGTCAACGGCGGCGTATACTTAATGCCTCCCCCAGCCCAAATGTATGCAACACACACACACGCACACATATATACTATATGTATATATACAGTTGTTAAATTCCACATTTGGTAAATAATTCATGCCGCAAATCCAATACGCAAAAGCCGCAACTGCATTTTCCATGCGTTGCTCTAAATAAGTAAATAAATTGATTCGATTATGCCCTGTAGCGATGTGAAATTGAGTTGCACTTAAGAGTTATTAACGCCTATAAGCTATGCCAACAATATTTATCAATCTAGCAATATCAAATCAACAGTTTAACTAGTTGCGAATTAGAACGAAAGAGAGATAAAGCTTAAGATAAGATCTCTGCTCTGTCTTGAGTCTATTTATAGGGATTATGGTTTATTGTTTCAAGCAAATTGGTTTTATATCTTCTATAATCAAGAAAATATGACTATGATTGATCATGATTGATGATGATGAAGTTTAATTACTCTTCTATATGACTGCTTTGAGCTGTGGCTTTTCATCTTACTTTAATCATATTTATGCTATAATCAAGAATAGTTGAAATTGATTGATTATGATTAATTTTGATTGATGATGATTGACGGTCTAATTATTCTGTTATATGACTGCTTTGAGCTGTGGCTTTTTATCTTACTTTAATCATATTTATGCTATAATCATGAAGATTTGAAAATGATTGATAGTGATTCATCTTAATTGATGATGATTGTCGATTAAATGACGCTTCTATATGATTGCTTTAAACAGTTAATCATATTTATTCTATAATCAAGAAGATTTGATGATGATTGATCATGATTGATAATAATTGATAGTTAAATTATGTTTCTATAACCCTGCTTTAAGCTATGATAAGAGATAAAGAATGTGTTAGGCAGTCTAAATTGATTATTTTAGTTCTATAAGTATAAAGGGTAACTGTTAGTCGAGCATAGATATTCAAGAAGAAAATGAGAATAATGCTCGTTGAATATAAAAAGAGTATAAAAATATTTAAATTTTTTTTTTATATTAAATTGTTATACTTTCTTTTTCCTCTATAAGTTTACAGGGTAACTGCTAGTTGATCATACACAATCACTATGCGACTTGTGAAAGTTGCGTAAAATTTTAACAATCATTAAAATGTATTTTGCATTATATAAAAATAAAAAAAAATTTGTAAATATGAGTTTATAGGGAAGCTGAAGAACAGTAAGAAAGTAAGAACTCAACGAGCACAACAAAAATTTAAAAAAATACAATATATTTTTGGAGTATATAAATATAAATCATAACATTTTATTTTTGCGTCTAGAAGCTTACAGAGTAGCTGCCAAGTCGAGCATGCTCATTCACAAAAAAAGTATATAATTCAACGAATACAATAAAAAGGTTTATAAAAATATATAAAAGTTTATTTTAAGTATAATATTTAAGTATAAAGATGTATTTTTTCTGTTTATAAGTTTACAGGGTATCTGCTAGTCGAGCATGGTCATTCATAAACATGCACTTGTGCATTATATTTATTTAATTATAACTTTTTTTTATTTATTTACTTTCGTCTTAATTAATATATTTATTTATGCTTTATTTAAGCTCAATATATAGATGTTTGTGTATATATGTGTGTGTGTTTGTGTCAGTATGTGCATGTGTGTGTGTGTGTATGGCCCTGATAATTGCTGTAATTGCTGTACATAAATTAATTTATGTCACAGCATGTGCTCCCAATTCGTTGTTGTTGGGCTTTCCACTTGCACCTTTTCGTTGTTGTTGTTGTTGTTGTTTGTTGTTGTTTGTTGTTGTTGTTGTTGTTTGTTTCCATTCGACCAAAAATTGTGCAAGAATTTTGCATGCAATTTTATCAATGATCGTGATTGCATGGCCGCTGCCCATTATCTAACTGTCAATTCGAAACGAAATAATTGCCAATGCGAGGCGGCTAAATGGGTTCGAAGGGCGGTGGGGGCGTGGCGCCAGAGGCATAAACGGCATTCATTAACCGGACCTAAGCTGGCACCGACAAATTGTGTGACTGTGTGTGTATGTGTGCAAACGTAATTAATTGCACACACACACACACAGACAGAGAGTAAAGAGAGAGAGAGAGAGAGGGAGAGAAAGAGAGCCTCTGCTGTAGAGGAGGCAAAAGGAAGCAGAGAAATAGTTAACAAGTGTTGCACAGCCACTTTGAAATATTCAGCTGAAAATGCCATGATGGCCACATGCCACTTGCCACATGCCACAAAACTCTGTCTCTCTCTCTCTCTCTCTCTCTCTCTCTCTCTTTCTCTTGCTCTGTCCCTTGTTCGAGTGGCAAAAATAAGATTAATAAATACAGGTCAGACAAAGCAGCATGAAAAAGTGAAGCTACAAAATGCATGCAGAAAAAAAATGAAAAAGAAGTTAACATGGATGTTGCACAATGAATTTCAAACAATATTGCGAGTCATCATATCATATATACCAAAAAAATGGAGTGAACTTATATACATCTGCACGAGTTTACATGTTTTTAAAGTGACCATGGAGACGACCTCCAAGGCAAAGCAATTATAGCAATGGAGATTGCACGAAAGTTTCAAGATTTTCTTTTTCCTTTTGTTAAAAATGAGCTTGAAAACTATGATAATTGAGAGAAATGCAACAACAAAGTGACCATGGAGGTGCAAGTTTTGCACTTAATGTGACCATGGAGATGTGAGATCTAGATGAAGATGTTGAATGTATAGAAAAACAACAAGAAAATATAATAATGTGCAGAAGAAAACTGGGCTCAGTTATCATAAAAGTTAACATGGAGGTGATAGGTATATAAGTAGTATATATGTACATACATATATGGGGGACTTCTAGGACATTAAAGCCATTTTAAATTGAATCATAGCGCGAATTTGTTGGCTTGTTTTATATTAACATCATCAACTTTTCTTAAAGTGCGCTTTAAAGTGACCATGGAGGTGCACATAAAATTAAGAAAAAAAAACTGAACATGGAGTCAGGCTTCTTTTGATAGCTAATTAGCGAGCATTTGGCTAATTTTTAAAAGTATGCCATTTAATAAAATATATTTAAAAGTCAAAAAAAGTGAACAGGGAGGTGTTCGATACATGAAGAACATCGATTTTCAGTCTGCTTCCATTTTAAAGGGAAGCGGAGAGCAAATTGTTAAATTTCGTAATATGGTATAAAGTGAGCATGGAGGTGATAAATACTTAACGTATACTCATTTTCAATCAGGCCCCATTTAAAAATGAATAAGTGAGCAGAATTTTAAGTTTTGTAACTATCTAATATAAAGTGGCCATGGAGGTACATTTGAAATGGAAAAAAAGTGAACATGGAGGCGCATACAGTAGATAAATTTTCAGTCAGGCCTTATTTTCAAGTGAATCCTCGACAGATTGTTAAGTTATGTAAGAATCTGATATAAAGTGACCATGGTACATTTTAAGTGGAAAAAAGTGAACATGGAGGTGCATGCAGCAGTTCAATTTTCAGGCAGACCTCACTTTATAGTGAATCCTCGACAGATTGTTAAGTTATGTAAGAATCTGATATAAAGTGACCATGGAGGTACATTTGAAATGGAAAAAAGTGAACATGGAGGTGCATACAGTAGATAAATTTTCAGTCAGGCCTTACTTTCAAGTGAATCCTCTACAGATTGTTAAGTTATGTAAGAATCTGATATAAAGTGACCATGGAGGTACATTTTAAGTGGAAAAAAGTGAACATGGAGGTGCATGCAGCAGTTAAATTTTCAGGCAGACCTCACTTTATAGTGAATCCTCGAACAGATTGTTAAGTTATGTGAAATTGTGTCCTAAAAAGTGACCATGGAGGCGCACTTAAATGCCATTACAGTTGACGGCAATGGCAAGCCCGGAAAATGCAAACAATTTGGCAATAGAACGAACATCGAGCTGCCAAAAGGATTTAAGTTATGCAAACTTTAAAATTCTCCAGAGCTCAAATCCATTGTTGGGCATTTATAAATGCATTTTGGATAAACTGAGATGAAATGCCAAAATTGAATTGACATGCTCACATGTGTGAGTGTGCGTATGCGTGTGTATGTGTCGAGTTGAAACTTCAACTGAATGTCGAGTGCAAGCAAATTACATTCTAATGCCATTTGCCACACCAGAACTGCAAATATAATTTGAGGCTCGGTTACTCAATGGCAGCAGCAAGAGCTTTGACTCCTTTCCCCTCCTCTCCTCTCCTCCTCTCTCTCTAGAGCTGACCGGGAGCAGTTGGACAAGGTGCTTCGCTGGCCGGTTCAGGATATGCAAATAACAATTTTCGGGCCGGGTTGCGTGGCATTGCGTTGAACGGAAACAATTTTATGGACTAATAGTATGTAAATCTTATAAAACAAGTTTTTACATTGCACGAGGAGAGAGTGGGGGTGGGGGAGAGGGTTGCCAGAAATTAAAATCGTTTGGCTACAAATTGACATTAAATATCGTTAAGTCATGTCCTTGCCGTGGGCCAACGGAGCGCCAGGGTTGCCAGTGTTGCCAGAGTTGCCAGCTTATTGTTGTTGTCGTTGCCACTGGTAAGCTACTTGTTTATGATATGAAACTCAAGTAGTAGTGGGTATTATAAACAGGTCAGTCAATATGTAAAGCAGACCTTTAGGCAGTTAGGTATATGTGTTCTAGTTCGTCTGTCTCTCAAATATATGAAAGAGGGTATGAAATGATCTTTATCTATGAAATCTTATAAATATATATTTATATACATATATATGTGGGATAGTTATTATGTATCCCTTATACTTATTAATTATGATTATATTATATTATATTAAGTTTTGGTAATTAGAATCTCGGCTTCCAGCTTTCTTAATCTATATCATGTAAACCATCATACATATCTCTGTATATAAACCATTTCCTTTATATATATCGAACTACTTTATCATATATTATATATATTCTTGATCTACATCAGTCGACCTATAATATTTTCTCTCTATCTTGTAGATCATCATATATATCTCTATATATAAAGCATTTCCTTCATATATATCCAAGTACTACATCATATATTATTTATATTCTTGACCTATATCAATCGATCTATGCCAATTTCTTTATATCATGTTTATCACTATATATATATATATGTATATCTAAATATATATAAACCATTTTCCTTATATAATCAAAGTACTATATCATATATGGTTTTCATGTAGTTAGAATCCTTTTTTATATGAAAAGTTTTTGTTCTTTTCTTTAGATATTTTACTCAATAAAATATATTGATGAAAGGCTGTATAAAATGGGCATACTATATTATATGACTATATATGATATATATACAGCCGAATCTCAATAATTCGAGGGGATCTGTTTAGAAATTACTCAGAAATTCGATTTGTCGAACAGGAATATATATAATATATATATATATATATATAAATTGATATATCTATCTCAACTATAGTTATTTGAGTTAAGACTTATATTGAGAAGGAAAAGCATATATCTCATATTCGCATAGTCATATCAACCTAGGTAATCTTTATAATCTAACTAAACTCTATTGAGATCATTTTAAGAGACTTTAAGATATTTATGAATTAGTCTTATACAAATACCGACTGGGAACTTTATACATATAAAATCTAATCCACCTTTGCTATATATGACTGTATTTCTATATCTACATATAGCTAACCAACTGCCAGAGCATTTAATCTTCGGCATTTGCCAGCAAAGTTTTTATTTTTTATTTTCTTTTTGCTTTTGTCTTTTTCTCTCTCAATTTTTGCTGGCTCACTTGGCTCGACGCGTGTGTGGGTGTGAGTGTGAGTGTCTGTTGTCGCCTGTAGCGTTGTTTCATGCTTGCCACAGGCAGCGACAGCAACAGCAACAGCAAAAGCAACAACAACAAGAACAAGAGCCAGGCAATTTTGGCGAGTTAGTTGCGCTGCAAAATTGACATTTATTGTTTTTAGAATTTTTATGAGCTCGAGTGGACGATGAGGACGACGACGACGACAATGCAGGTAGAAACAGAGCTTGCAGCACAGGTGCTAATTGATTTCACTTGTTACCTGCGAAGCGTTCGTATATTCTCCACAGCTCGCCACACTTCCGTTTCCTTTCATTACAATTTCTGTTGCCTACTTATCGGGGCACTGAGCACTTAAGGCGAGTTAAGCTAATGCTAACAAAAGCCGCGCAGCAAATTGTGGCTTAAAAGCAATTTACCGAGCTTACAGAAAGTCGAAATTAAAATAGCGAGCTATACACAACATATATATATATATATATATATATATATATATATATATATAAGTATATATATCTATAAAATCTTAGTTTATTGATTTTTTTATGATTAGTTTAGGCAACTTAAGTTAATCTGAGATGGTTTTATATAAAATTAGAATACAAAGTTTTAAGAGAGAGTTGAAGGGTGGTCAGGTAAGGTAAAATAGTTGAGAATATATATATATATATAAGACTTTAAGTCAAAAGCTGTGCCAGTAGCTCTTAAAAGTGGAAACGTCTTTTTTTCTCTCTTTAACTGAACATCTTAAATTAAGAATAGCCAGCTCAGGGAAGGAAGGGCTATTTTCGATCAAGCCGAAGTTTGGTAATACCCTTACAGTTGTAAAGGATATCAGCATTGTTTTTATGATTAGCCAAGAAGAGATCTAGATTGACATATTTACTAATTGTAGAAGGTAGAGTTTTTTTTTACCGATTTGCCATGCCTTTAATGAGCGTAGCTATATATAATATATGTTTTTGTATGGGGGCGTTTCATGCAACTACAGTGAAAGCTCTAGTCGCAGACAGCTTCCGCAGGCGGACAAAACTACTGTAACCATGGCTGTCGGCCCACGGGAGCTTTGACTGTATATGTTTTAAGTTTCAAGACTCTAACAGCGTCCAAAATATAAGAGGATTTATGTTAAGCACTAAATAGACTTCCCGATTAGAGTGAATATATAACTTTTTGATCGCTCTTAAGGAGATACAGACTACTTGTCTAATTTGGCTGCTCTAGCTCTTAAACTGTTTAGATATAGTTTTAAGCGATTTGCCACGCCTCCAATTGACATAGCTCCATATACTATATATGTTTGTGGGATACTCAAGCATATGGTCCACATTTAAAGTCTCTGACCTTAATAACGTCGAAATTTTCCCACTAAAATGTTTCTTAAAACCCATCTGCCCTTTGGAAGCTATATGATATAGTCGTTCGATCCGGATGATTCCAAAATATACAACGCCTGCAGCAGATTGGAGAATATGTGCAAAGTTTCAGTTCTGTAGCTCTAATAGTCTCGGAGGAGATTGCGTTGATCCAGACAGATAGACAGATGGACGGACAGACGGACATGGCTATATCAACTCAACTCGTCTTACTGATCATGAATTTATATACTTTATTTAGTCAGAGATGCTTCCTTCTCTGCGTTGCAAACTTCTGGCCAAAAAGAATATAACTATTGCAGTACTTGGAATGCTTTTCAAATTTACGAGCCAAGTTAATGAGGGAGCAACGGCACTTAGCTGATCCAAATTGCTGATGGAAACATCAACATGCCAAGCATCAAATATAATGTCAACAATTTTTTAGCCCAAAAGGGTTATGCAACGCAAAGCTTATGAATTCTATATACAATTTGAATAGAACCCTACAAAAGTTCAAACAACATTCAAAAAACAACGACAAATGAGCACTAATATCGTATCAGTATCATATGGTTGCATGTCTCTCACATATCGATATAATCTCTAGAAGTTATCGCTCTCAATGCAAGCCTGCTCAGCTCACAACAATTTGTTTAGGCCCCCAGCCATTTGGCATTGCTGCCTCAGTTCGTTATTAGAACTCACTTGGGAAAGGTCTAATTCCTTTTCCATATTTCTCCTTAATTTTTTTTTATTTTTATTTTATTCACAAAAAAATTTATATTTATAAGTGAATTTTTTTTTATAAAATTTTTTTTATTTTTTTTTCTTGTTTTTTCTTTTTATATTATATAATTATATATATATATTACACAAGACATTTTGACCATTTTTATTTGGTCAAAAGTTTTTTGTGGTCACAAAAAAATTGAAAACTATTTTTTTTCGACTTTTCTATTTGTGGATGAATTTCACTACATTCTCCTTTATTTTTTTTTAAATTTATTTTTTTTCTTTTTATTTTATTTATTTACGTAATTTTTCTTATCATTTTGAAAACTATTTAACAAAATGAAATAAAAAAACTTTTTTTTTACCACTTTTTTATTTGTGGCTGAATTATTTGTCACAAAAAAATTGAAAAATATTTTTTTTAGCATCTACATATATTGTATTTGTGGTTGAATTTTGTCCTAAATATTTTGGTTTCATTTTAAATTATTTAAAATTATTTATTTTTACTATTTTTATTTGGCCAAACGTTGTTTGTGGTCACAAAAAAATAAAAATATATTTTTTTACCACATATATTTGTGAATATTTTTATTTTATTTATTTAACTTTTATATGAATATTTTCCATTTCCATTTTTACTTGGTCAAAAGTTTTTGAAATCCCAAAAAATTGAAAAATATTTTTTTACCTACTACATATTTATTTATTAGGCTGCCATTATCTTAATTTTGCTAGCTAAGCAAGCTACATTTACATTATTTAATAGCTATACAACAAAATGATTATTATCGTGAATTTTAGCTACTGGATAGGTTATTTCTTAGTTTAATACAACATTGAGTTGGCCGGTATAAGTATTTATTTTGTTTATAGCAAGGCAAATTATACAAAGGCTAACTAAAACTAGGTAGCTTAATAATATATACGAGATATATACAATGTGTATATATTTAATTTAAAATGTTTCTATCTTTTATTTAAATTTTAAGATCGAATATTTTTCTGACTACCCTTTTCTATTGTGCTCTATATCTAGTACTATCAATATCGGGTTCGAGCTCAGTAGGCGCTGTCCATGGAGCACAAGTAAAGCTAAGCATATGCGTCTTATCATCATCTTACAATCCATATCCAATTAAAAATGTTTCTATCTTTTATTTAAATTTTAAGATCGAATATTTTTCTGACTACCCTTTTCTATTGTGCTCTATATCTCGTATTGTCAATATCGGGTTCGATCTCAATAAACGATGTCCATGGAGCACAAGTAAAGCTAAGCATATGCGTCTTATCATCATCTTACAATCCATATCCAATTAAAAATGTTTCTATCTTTTATTTAAATTTTAAGATCGAATATTTTTCTGACTACCCTTTTCAATTGTGCTCTATATCTAGTACTATCAATATCGGGTTCGAGCTCAGTAGGCGCTATCCATGGAGCACAAGTAAAGCTAAGCATATGCGTCTTATCATCATCTTACAATCCATATCCAATTAAAAATGTTTCTATCTTTTATTTAAATTTTAAGATCGAATATTTTTCTGACTACCCTTTTCTATTGTGCTCTATATCTCGTATTGTCAATATCGGGTTCGATCTCAATAAACGATGTCCATGGAGCACAAGTAAAGCTAAGCATATGCGTCTTATCATCATCTTACAATCCATATCCAATTAAAAATGTTTCTATCTTTTATTTAAATTTTAAGATCGAATATTTTTCTGACTACCCTTTTCTATTGTGCTCTATATCTCGTATTGTCAATATCGGGTTCGATCGCAATAAACGATGTCCATGGAGCACAAGTAAAGCTAAGCATATGCGTCTTATCATCATCTTACAATCCATATCCAATTAAAAATGTTTCTATCTTTTATTTAAATTTTAGATCGAATATTTTTCTGACTACCCTTTTCTATTGTGCTCTATATCTAGTACTATCAATATCGGGTTCGAGCTCAGTAGGCGCTGTCCATGGAGCACAAGTAAAGCTAAGCATATGCGTCTTATCATCATCTTACAATCCATATCCAATTAAAAATGTTTCTATCTTTTATTTAAATTTTAAGATCGAATATTTTTCTGACTACCCTTTTCTATTGTGCTCTATATCTAGTACTATCAATATCGGGTTCGAGCTCAGTAGGCGCTGTCCATGGAGCACAAGTAAAGCTAAGCATATGCGTCTTATCATCATCTTACAATCCATATCCAATTAAAAATGTTTCTATCTTTTATTTAAATTTTAAGATCGAATATTTTTCTGACTACCCTTTTCTATTGTGCTCTATATCTCGTATTGTCAATATCGGGTTCGATCTCAATAAACGATGTCCATGGAGCACAAGTAAAGCTAAGCATATGCGTCTTATCATCATAGAGACACGAGGAGCTGGGCGATGAGGCGCGTACATCCCACAGACGTGCACAGCCGCTACGATCGCAGGTGACCAAGTGGTTGGCATCTGTCGTCGAAGTAGTCAATCCTGTTAATTTGTTGGTGTGTGCAGAGCGTGCACGATACGTGCTGCTTAAATCGGCGCCAGAGAGACCCCAGACATTGAGCGTATTGTCCAGGCAGGTGGTAGCAGTTTGCTGTGGCTGAGATTTGAACACGCTGAGCTGGTTGATGGCAGGAACAGACAGTATGGTGCCTTGGGATTGCGCACAGTGGAGTATATACATTGCTATCAGCATAACGTAGGACGTTAACAGTGTGTTCGCACTGTAGCTTAAATTCCGCATTATCAACAGACATATGTTCCGTTTGATTGTAGCTAAAAAGCATTCCCCACCAGTCCAGGTGAGAGGTTCTCCAGGCGGGCATTCATATCCGCCACATTGAGATTGGGCCAATTCTTTGCCTGGTGGCGGCTGGCGGGGGCTGGTGGGAGGCGGGCGTGCGATATGTTACCGAACTTTTTTGAGGAAACATGTTAAATGCTGAAAATCAATGAAAAATCAAAATAATTAATTTAAACAACAAGGCAACGCGTGCCGGTAGACGACGGAGGAAACCAATCTTGTATTTGTGGATGAATTTTGTCCAAAATATTTTTCTTTCCATATACATATTTTTTTACATATTTAATATTTTTCTTCTATTTATTTAACTTTTATAAGAATATTTTCCACTTCCATTTTTACTTGGTCAAAAGTTTTTGTAATCCCAAAAATATTAAAAATATTTGCTTACCACATATATATTGTATTTGTGGATGAATTTTGTGCTAAATATTTTTCTTTCATTTTAAATTATTGATTTTAATAATTTATTATTACCATATTTATTTGGTCAAACGTTTTTTGTAGTCACAAGAAATTAAACAAAAATATTTTTTACCACTTATATTTGTGGATGAATTTTCCTACGTTCTCCTACATTTTTTTAAAAAATTTAAGTTTTTCACAAAATGAAATAAAAAATTTTTTTTCCCACTTTTCTATTTGTGGATGAGATTTTTCTAATTTTTTTTTTTAATTTACAATTTAATTTTTTTTTTCTTAAATATTTATCTATGAAACTTCGTTTCTTGGCGAGTTTCTGCGATTTAAAAGATATAATTCTATGTTATGATTTGGTTCTGTTAGAACTTTTATTGAAGTGTTATGTATTTAACTTTTTTCTTGATTCTCTGAATGCGTTTTTCCTGTATATTTTTAATATATATATATATTTATATGTATATATATATTTGATAAAAATGCTATCCTCTCCTAATCATCTGCCATAAAATGCTGTGCTGTGCATGCGATCTGTGATTTGTTTAAGAAATTTGACTGACAAATAGAACAATATAAGCAGCTTCTCTCTGATACTTTGTATCTTAGGAACTCTTTCTTTTTCTTGAGAGAAACTAAGAAAGAGAATTGTTATTCAACTATGTTTATGAAAGAGGACTTCGTTTTCTTTGATACTTCGTTTCTTGCCTGCCTGAGATTTAATATCAATATTTTATCTATAGCTCTTAAATATATAATTCTATATAATGAATGTGGTTCTACTGGAACTTTTATCAAACTGTTTTGTATTATTTTATTCTCGGTACGATTTCTATTATTTTTCTGCATATTTGCAAAAAAATTTTATTCTTTTCAAGTAATTTCTCTGGAAATTGATATTAGAATAAGAAATCGATTTGATTTGTTTGACTAAGCCGAGGAAAGCTTTTTCATCTTATGCAGTTGGAAAAGATACTGTATTAAATCCTTCAGCTACATCTTCTTTGAGTGTGTTTCTGTTTTGGGCAAGCTCTATATGAAGAATTTATTGTTTTCAATAGAGCTGAATTCTAATAACCTAGAATAAGCCAATTTAAATCTATTTTTATAGATCTTTGGCTAACATTTGTGTCTTTTAATGACAGTTTACATCATTTGTGAGACAAAATGAAGTATTTGCTAAGCATAATGAATTATTAACATATTCTTGAAAATTCATATCGATACTAAGACTAAACACGCATAGACAAATGCTTTTTGTTTACTCAACTCATATTCCTTTCAAATGCATTTTCATCTTCATTAAATTAATGCAATTTTTATGCGTTGACTCGGCCTGTATATGTATGCCTGTGTGTGCGTGTGAAAATCATAGCTCGCAATGCGTTAAAGTGCATCTAAAAACATTTATAGCCTCCCTTCGCTTAGGCGCTCATTAAATGACTTGCGCCCAGACGCAGCAAAGGCTTGCAGGATTGGCCCAAGGCTTTCGTCCTTGTCTGACCCCAAAACCGTATAATGATGAATTGTATTTCACACACACACACACACACACACGCACACACGCACACAACTAACTGTGCTGCAGTTAGCTGAGCATTTATGATATCAATTTCTTTGCTAGCTGCTTTAAGGCAACTTTAACATAAAATCAGATGCGTGAGATGACTTTCCTGAACTTAAAGCATCTTGTTCGATAATTTTTCCTGTTTCACTGATATCGAATAAAAACGTTATCAAGATTCAGTTTCTTAAGCATATCTTTTACATCTTTTAAGCTAAAGTTACCAAATTTTACACTAAACTTTTTGTAAATAGAAACATTTTCTATTTTTTGATATTTTTGATACTGGCTCCACATTTTACAAAATTAGTTTTTCCAAAAAAAAAATTATCCAAGCCACAATTTCTTTTAATTTCTTAAGCAAAACCGTATTTTCAATAAAATAAAAGCATCCAATGCTGAGAATTTTATCAAAATCCGTTTAGTAAAACAGAAGTTATTAAAGAATCCTTTTTGTCAATTGTCAAAAGCACGCGGCAGCATTTTCTCTATACGTATGCACACATACATTCAAATCAACAATGCAGTAATCGGCGCGCTTGCTTGTGTGTGCATGTGCGAGCAGAGGGTAATATGTATAGATAAAAGATGTAAGCTAGGTTGTTTAAAACATCACCTCGGACATGGTTCAGGGGATCTCGTAGTCGGGCAGACCCGATTAAAGAGTTCTTAATTGTTTTTAATATATTTTTTTTCTTAATTTTTGTATAATTTTAATTTTTAAACCAATTTTTTAAAATGGAATTGATTGTATAATTACGAACTGAATTTAGTAGGGTTCGAACCCTTATAAACATCAACTACATCAAGAAATGTAAAATTGAACAGGATTGTTCAAAGTTCATTCAAATTATTCAACTATCGAAGCTTGAATCCAGCAAATTGCAAAAAAATACTTCAAGCGACAGGATTCTCCAGACCCTATAACTGCTACCCCCTGCACGAGTACCAGAAGAGTCAGCTGCCTCCACCCTCAAGAGCTACTGGAACGGATCCTGGCTTAAATTGATTGAAGCTTTAATAGGCTGAACTCAAAGCAACCCTATTGCCTTATTCCCTGGGAATTGCCTTAAGTTCTGGTAACTTTTAATTCTAGCTGTCTAGCTGAATATAGATAAAAAATTTATAAAACATACGAATACACTTTTTATTTGAAAACTAGAGGGATGGGCTAACTTTGGTAATATCCTTGTAATTGTCAAGGATATAAGTATTGTTCTTCTGATTTGTCAAGAAAAGTAAAGATTGACGTATTTACTAGTTTTTGATCGATATGTCAAATTTTCGGGCTTTAGCTGTACAACTTTTGTATATATACATAGTTCTCTTCCATTTGCTACGCCACAAAGAGGCGAATGTATATAATTTGTTTTTCAATTTTGTCGAAGCAGTTGAGCTGAGGGAATTCGTTAATTTTGGGTTTTTACCTATTTGGCACGCTTCTAATGGGCTTATGTTTATATACTATATGTTTCTGTATGGGGGTGGTTCATACAAATATATGTTTTAAGTTTCAAGACTCTGGATCTAACAGCGCCCAAAATATTACATGATTTATTTTAAGCACTAGATAAACTTCCCGATTTGCCGCGCCCCTAGTGGGCGTGGATATATAACTAATTGATTAATCTTAAGAAGAGGTCGACAGTAGCCTACTTGCCAAATTTGGATTCTCTAGCTCTTAAACTGTAGAAGATATATTTTTACGCGATTTGCCAGGCCCCCAATCGACATAGCTCTATGTAATATATATGTTTGTATGAAGGTGGGATACTCAAGCATATGCACACATTTAAAGTCTCTGACCTTAATAACGTCGAAATTTTCCCCCTAAAAGGTTTCTTAAAACCCATCTGCCCTATGGAAGCTATATGATATAGTCGTTCGATCCGGATGATTCCAAAATATACAACGCCTGCAGCAGATTGGAGAATATGTGCAAAGTTTCAGTTCTGTAGCTCTAATAGTCTCGGAGGTTGATCGTTGATCTAGACAGACGGAACATACCAACTCAGCTCATCTTGCTGATCAAGAATATATATACTTTATATAGTCGGAGATTCTTCCTTCTCTGCGTTGCACTCTTCTTACCAAAATGAATATATCCTTTTTGCAAGGGTATAAAAACCTACTATAATAACCTATAAAATATATATATATATATATATATATATATATGAAACTATAGCAAATAAATATATATAAAATTCTTGAAAATATTTTACGACCAAGAAAACATTTGTTTGTGCAGTAAAATTGGCATTTATTTTCGAATTTTCAAAGTCTTAGTTAATTTGTGAAATGTGGAAACTTTTCGGTTCCTTAAGCAGGTGGAAATTTGTGTGTTTGTGGCATATCGAGGCAGCTTTTGTAGCGAGCTTTGATTTCTGCTGGAGACAGACACATAAACGAATGAATAAATAAATGTAAAATAAAACGAATGCGAGACAAACAGACCAAAATTTAAATCGAAATCAAGAGAAATGTGAAAACATTTTTGTTGTCAAGTGGATTTCGAGCTGAATTCATATTTGATATTTATTTGCGCAAACGTTTTGCGTCTCGGCTCTATTTATGGCTCAAATATAAATATAATATATATATATATATATATATATTGGTATATATGTGTGTAAAAGGGCGAAACCCCTTTGTGTGTGTGTGTGTGTGTGTGTTTTTTTTATGATTGTCTTGAGGATTTTCGTTTTACATTTTATATGAATTTTTAATATGCAGAACAACGAAATAGCAAACAGCCAAAAGCGAAAAAAAACCGAATCCGAATCCGAATCAAAATCAAAATCAGCAAAAAACATAGAGCCACATGGCGAGAGGGAGCGAAAGAGAGAGGGAAGAAAATATATATTATATATGTATGTGTATGTATATAAAAAGATAAAAAGGAATATCAAGTCAAATAAACCTTAAGGACATTGTAATATTAATTCAAACGGACATATACAAAAGTCAAAATACATATGTACACCCATTCACTCATATATGTATGTATGTGTGTGTGTGTGTGTGTGTGTGTGTGCGTGCGTCTTTTTGCCAACTTAAAGCGTTTTCTGCTTGGCTTCTTTCATATCTGTTGTTCAGCTTTTTGTGGCTTCATCTCTTGCTTTTTGGGCAATTTTACATGCACATACATACACATACATACATATGTATATACATATGAAATACTATACATACATAATTAAAAATTTTAAAGTTAGAATCGTGTACAAAAGAAAACTTTCTATTATTTAAATGCAAATTATTGCTGAAAGACAAACAATTAGCAGCCGCGAGAACAGTCAGTCAGAAGAGAACAGTTGGGTGTGCTCGACTTGTAGTTACCCTGCATAGATCAGTTGCTTTGATTCCTCTATGCTCTTCGTGTATGTATATCAAAATTTGTGCCTCTAGCTTTCAGAGTCTTCGAGTTCTGCTTCAAATACAAAGTCAAATTATCGATATTAATCGATTTTCAGGAATAAAAAAAAATGTTCAAATTAGCAGTTATTTGTTGGAATATAAATGTAAATTTGAAGTCTCCAACTTGTAGTTCGATGTTGCTGAAATTCAGGATTTCAGGCAGACGGATGGAAAGACGGATAGACGGACGGATGGACAGGCAGGCAGATAGATGGATGAATATATGGATAGATGGAAATATAGATAGTCGGACAGACAGGAAGTCGGACAGACAGAAAGTCGAATAGACAGAAAGTCAAATAGACAAATAGTCAGACGGACAGACAGATAGATAGACAGACAGATGGAAAGACAGACAGAAAGTCATACCGAGGGATAAACAGATGGATAGATAGATCTAAAGACAGACGGAAAGGCTGACGGATAGTCAGACGGATGGACAGGCGGATGGAAAGACAGAAAGTCATACAGATGGATAGACAGACAAATAGACAGATAGAAAGTCAAGCGGACGGATAGACAGATGGATATATAGATCTATAGATCTATAGACAGACGGGTGGATAGACGGACGAACAGATGGATATATAGACATAGACAGATGGACAGACAGGCGGATAGACGGACATATAGACAGACGGATAGATAGATGGATAGAAAGATCTTTAGATAGACGGATAGTCAGACGGATTTACAGACAGACAGACAGACGGCTAGACCGACGGAGAGAGAGATGGATAGACAGATCTGTTGACATGTTTATCCGTCTGGCTATAGATCTGTCTATCCGTCTGTCCATCCATCTATAGACAGTTGGATATATATGTCAATCTATTCGTCTGTCTGTCCATCCGACAGTCTATCTATCTGTCCGTCAAATAGACAGTCGGATAGAAAGACAAACAGAGTGACGGAGTGACAGATAGATAGACGGATATACAAGATCCGCTCAGCTCGTCGTCCTGATCAAGTATGTGAAAGATACTTTATGGTGTCAGCCACGCCTTCTACTGCCTCTTCTATACCTTTTCAATGGTTTCCAGTGCATAAAAAGTATAATATTGCATAGTTTTTTGGTAAAACTTATCTGCACATAAATGTTGAATAGTATATAGTATTTCGGGTATACATATTCATACAGAATGTAGCATTAGCTTAATACATTTGAGTCTGAAAGATGGTAAGACATTCCCGGATCTATTTGACTTAACAGAATATCAACTGCTCTGGCAGTCAACGCTCAAGCGCTCTACCTTGTATTTAAATAGCAATTTCACTGAGAAAATTAAACTGGCTGCAAAAAAAGAAGAAAAAGAGCATATGAAGAGCAGAGAAAAGGCCCCACTCAGCTATTATGATGATGGTACAAAAAATGGCATCTGCGATTGCAGCTCTCATTTATTTTTGTATTTTTTTTTTTTTGCATATTTTTTTCATACTGCGGTTGCAATTTTTTCGCATTCAATATTTTAATAACATTTCGTTTGGCAAAAGCAATTTTGCTCACTTTGTTTCACAAAATAATATCAATATTAATACAAATACAAACACAAATATATATTCGAATTTAGTTTAGATTGGTGAAAGGCGCAGCAAAGGCGCAGCAAACTGAAGAATTTTCGCAGCTCTCCAAAGACTCACAAACGACAAACGGAACTCAATTATGGAAATAAATTAGCATATACTATATAAAATTCAATTAAATTCCAGATGCTGCCAACTATCGACGTTTTAGTTTGGCTCAAAGGAGTCAAAGCTTCAGTTAATCTAAGATTTTGATCAAGTGTTTGAAAATGCTGAAAGATTAAAGAAAAGTTAAGAAGTTGGTCTCTTTGCGAGTCTAATTTCAATTGGAGTCAAGAATTTCTCTATTTATAATAATAATATAATAATATAAATCTTATCAAGTCACAGCATAAGCATGCTAAACAGTGTTGGCAAACACTTTAACAGTATATTAACAGTGTTGGATATATGTAGATACATTAAAGAGGAGTTGATAAGTTGGCTTCTTAGTCAGTTCAATTTCTATTCGGCTCAAGAATTTCTATATTTATAGCCACAATCTTATCAACTCACAGCTGAAGTATGCTAAACAGTGTTGCTAAACACTTTAACAATACAATAAAACTTTTTACAAACTCTTAGAGCTATCAAAGAGTTCAATTTCAATTCAAGTCAAGAAATTTCATCAATTTATATTCAAAAGCTCATTTGATATCAGAAAACGTAGTGCATAGAAATTCTAAACAGTGTTGTAAAACACTTAACCAATGCTTTTAAGAAGATTTTAAGCTGAAAAAGAACTTCATTCCACATCTAATCAATGTACAATCTAAATCTTATGGTATATCGAAAAACTCAGAGCATAAACATTCTGAATAGTGTTGCATAACACTTTAACAATATGAAATACTACTTAAAGAACACTTTGAGCTGTTATAGAATATCATTTTAGTTCGAGTCGAGCATTACTTTATTAAACTACATTTATTGTCACTATCTTATTGCCTCAAAGCATAACCATTCACAACAGTGTTGGATAACACTTTTTCAAAACGATATACAAATACTTGAGGAACACTGCGAGCTATCTATTCCATTTCAAATACAGTGTTGGATAACACTCAAACTGTACGATACTTTTGCTAAAATCGATTGCAAACACAAACAAAATTCCGACTCTCATAATGAGAAAGTATCACAAGTGAGTCAAGGCTTAGCTTTTGCTTCAGCTTTTCTTTTCTAGCATCTATGTAGATGCTACTTCTGCAGCAATTGTAATCCTCTCTAAGAGTCGCCCTCAAATGCTTAAGACCCCACTTTGGGGGCATTTTTGCTCTTCGTTGAGTATGTGCAAATGATAATTTCTGCTGAAATGAAATGAAATGAAATGCTGTATGCTCTATGCTGTGTGCTATATAATTTGCATTGTTTTTTGAACTCTCTGACCGTCACCCACACACACACACGCACACGCACACACACACGCACACTTATGCGCACAGTAAAGCGCTTAAGTGTGTAATAAGGATAACAATTTCCCATGGCACTAAAACTGACCTTTCTCAAGTGCCACACACACACACACATACACACACATAACTAACACACATACACGCGGGACTCATCGCTGTGGGGCAAAAGAAATGGAGACACACACTCACACACATACTCTTACAGCAAGTCTCACATGAAACCACAAATGTGGAGGACATTCGCATTTTGTAACTAAATATATATTTATATATATATATACCCTAACAAGGGTTATATGTGTTATGTATACATGTATAATATCTGTATATGTATCTTTTAACTTTTTTTCATATTTGAAATACATATGTTTAAATATATATTTCTATATCAAAAAAAAATTTCATATTTGACAATTTTTTTTTTATGAATAATATTTCTTTATCTTCCTTTGTCTCTCTTCCTCCCTCTATATACTATATATATGCACTATTAAGATTCAGAAAAATTATAAATGACTTAACAGTTTTTATAGTTCTACAATTCTCACTTATCTTCATATACTACTATGTATATCTATATATATTTTCTTTACTACCCAAAAAGCGTATTTAATATTCCACATTTCCCACTTAACTTTTCTCACCACAATATTTTGTTACATTTTTTCGTTCAGCTAACCCGAGTTAGTCAAAAAAAAAAAAAAATACCCACAATAAAATCAAAAAAAAAAGAAAAAGGTGAAGGCTCTCAAAAATGAAAACAAAAACCCAAGAGAGGCAAAAGTTGTTCGTCAAAACAATAAAAAGAACCCTCGAAAAACCTCTCGCTGTTGTTATTCTTACATTAGCTTCGCCCAATTAACTCTGAACAACTTTTTTTTTGCCACAATTTATTGTATATTTTGTATTTATTTTTAAAATTAATTATAGAGTAGAAGCTCGCCTTTGAATTCGGAACAATTGAAATAGAAATTGAAAAGAAATCCAAATTCATTGAATTTCATATTTATTTTGTTATAAAATTTATAAAATTTAGAATGCAAACAAATTTTTAAATAATTTTATAAATATTTCAAAATTATGTATTTCTTAAATTTGGATTATTATTATTAAAAATAAAATGTATTTTAATATTTAGTTTTATATATGAGGATTAGAATGCAAAGCTTTTCAGGCAAAGCTAGATGTTTTTTTTTTCAATGGAAAACGCTATACTCTGCTTTGCAACTAGCTTAAAATAAGTTCATAATGAAATCATCTCTAAATATTTGGTCTTATTTATCATACTTCATCTGTATCTTCAGCATTTTTTTCTATATTCACTTGATTTGTTAGGCATAACTCGAAAACTTTAAGAGCCACAGACATATAATTTGCTATGTGACTTCCCTTAAAGTGAAGACAGATCATAAAAATTTTGTTAACTACTTTTAATATTTTTTAAAAAATAAAAAAAAAATTAGTTTATATATATATAGCATATATATATAATATATATATAGTAAATTGGTTCTTTATAGAAAAAAAACTAATCAATTTACAAACATCTCTTTTATTTGCAGGTACTATATACATACATATATATCAAAGTAACCCAGTTCGTCTACCTATGTATATCATATAGACCTATCGAAAATATAGCTCGAAAACTACAAAATTTGTAAGTGCAATTTTTCAGCTTTTACCTTTGCTGTGTGAAATTCCCAGCAATATACTTATATATAAATACTATAGAAAGTATAGTTTGAAAGCTAGAGGCTTTTCTGCTTTTTCTTTTCGTATAATCTCATAAAACTTGTATCCTATACCTTTGCTATATTGATCTCTTATTAAAATATATATTTATAAAAGTATCCCAAATCATCTTTATATTTCATATAGATCTATAGAAAGTATAGCTCGAAATTTAAATTTTTTTAAATAATTTTTGTACTCCTAATTTATTAATCTATTCAAATCAGATATTGCAAACTTATATTTTATAACTTATGTTAATCTCCCAACAATATATATCCATATATATATATACTATAGTATCCTGGCTCATCTATCTATATCATATAGATCTATAGAAATAATTGCTCTATTTTTTACTACTTTTTTTGTCAGCAAAGTATAATCTCATCAAACATATATCTTTTATCTTGGACTATGTTAATCTCCCAGATATTTACATTTATATACTATGTATAAGATTTTGCCAGATCTATACTTTATATCTCTCTATCGTTTAGCTCTCTTAAAGCAATCTCTCGCAGTTTTAGCTTATATATTAAAAGACTTTCAGCTCTTCAGAAAGAAACTCAACAAATTTAGCAACAAACTTGATTGAATACATACATACATTTATCTATATACATATACATATATACATATATATATATATCTTTAAAAAATCTTTGCTAGAGTATTGTTTGCTTCGTCATTATCCAGTTCTTTAGCCATTGTTTTGTTGCTCTTCTGTTTTATTTGCTGTGGTGCTGTTTTGTCCCGTTGAGTGGCAGCGCACAGCTGGAGTGGTGTAAAACCCGCTGCTGTACATCATTTTGTGGTTCCCTGCTGCCCTGCTGCCCTCTGCCTTTGCCCCCTGCCCAACCGTTCTAGCTGCAGTATATTCGCCATTTTGTTGGCTGAGTGCACAGCGGGCGAGCGATTCGGAACAGAATCCAAATCGAGTTGACCCGCTGCGCTGCAATCGCCCGACGCTTATTGGTGGCTTTATCTTTATCTTTGGCATAGTCCTTGGTTGCCTGCGCTGCCTGTGCTGCCTGCCAGCTATTGGCGTTGCCTTTTGGCCCATGGATTTCAGCGTCGCATTTCCGCATTTCCCTTAAAAGGGAAATTGCTACACACACACTAGCACACACACACACACACACACACACGTATTCTCTCGCCCATCATATGCCAAATGCAGCTTAATTTTAGAACTTTGTTTGCCTCGATGAGCTTTGGCTTTCGACCACACATCTGCAATACTCCTTTCGGTAAATGCCGAACCGCAGCCATGGTCAGTTACCCTTTAAAAACTAGTATAAACAGTCGGGACTGCCCGACTACGATATTCCTTAAACTTTTCTTGAGCTTCTATTCCTTCATATTATAAGTGCGTATACGTATAGAGCTAATGCTTGCGCTTGGCGCTAGCTGACAAAATGTTTTCTTCAATAACTTCTATGTTACTTAACGGATTCGGATGAAATTTTCAGCATTGAATCGTTTTACTTCATTGAAAATGTGATAATACCCAAAAAAGTCAAAATGTTCAAAATTGTGACTATATTTGCATTTGAACTTCAATTAAATTGATTTTGTAACGTTTGGAGACGGGATCCGAAATATAATAAAACCGAAATTGCATTTCACATACAAAAATGCAAAATTTGGGGACTTTAGCTTAAAAGATGTAAAAGATATACTCAAAAAACTGAAACTCGATAAAGATTTTAATCAATATCATGGATACGGAAAAACTTATCGATTACCTGAAAGCAAATTAATATGCGCAATGTATAGGAAGATCTTTGTGCAAGATTTCAAGTCTCTAGCTCTTATAGGTTCAGAGATAGACGCCTTCATACATACGGACGAATGGAAGGACAGACGGAAGGACGAAAGGAAGGACGGACGGATGGACAGACGTACTTCGTCAAATCGACTCAGCTCATCCTCCTGCTCAAGAATTTATATGCTTTATGGGGTCTGCCACGCCTTCTTTTGTCTGTAACATATCCTGATTTACCATTTTCAATGGGAAAGAAGAAGCAAGTGAGGTCAAGTGAGTCTTAAAATGTGTCTTAAGCAGATCGCAGAGATTTCTCCCCTTCTAAAGCTAGTCAGCTTAGCTTTTCTAGTCTTCAACTCAGACTCTCTGTAGAGTCTATTTTGCTCTCTCTCTCTGCTTGGTTTGCTCAAAGTAGGCTTTTGAAATGCCATCCCATAGCAGCTGACTTTGAACTATTCGAAGAGCCATTCGTAGAAATCTTAGTTTTAAGTTAAGTTCTATTCGAATTTTGCTAAATTTGTTTCGTTTTTGTTTTTGTGAAGAGCCGATCGCCATCGAAGAAATGGATGTGGTCAACTTGATGTTGCAGCGGCTGCGCGTGGACACCGAAGATTTCCTATGCGCCCTTGGCCTGGCGATTGTCCTCCACTTTGGCGGGATCGTCTGGATGCCATTGAAGACACATGAGCCGGACGCGAGCTCGGGCTTGTATATCTGCGCGGTGCTATTGCTGCTGATGCAACCCTTGAGCCGCCAGCGGGACAGAGAGGAATTTGTTAGCATCTGTGATTTGATTTGGCCCAGTTCACTGAAGATGACTGTGGCGCTGATGTTGCTGCAGCATGTGGCACTGCTGGGACTGTGGGATAACATGGTCTGGCTGTTGGACTGCACTCTCTATCGCTGGTCGGACAATGCTCGCCTCCTGCTCGCCACAGCTCTGCTCAGCTTTGGCACACTCCGCTGGCTCTACCAGCTGCGGGACGATGCTGATGCAGCTGAAGCAGTTGCCAATGGCAAGGTTGTCGAAAAGTCCGCTGTCGGCAAACAGCCGCGCTGTCCCTATTGCACCTCCATCTTGACCAAGCCCCTAAAGACTGAGTCGTCAGCGGTGAAGGATGAGCTCCGCAAGCTGGTTGTCTCTATGCTGAAGGAGCCCGGCTACTCTGACGACGCAGCGAGCGAATCGAAACCTCCCAAAGATGAATCTGTTGCTTGACAGGGTAGCTCTATATACTTATAATATTCAGAAAGTTAAAGCTAGTTCCATATTTAGTTTATGATTTGTTTTAGTTAGTTTCGATACTTCCACTTCTCCAATTATGCAACAATAAGTAAAAAAAAATGAATGTTAAAAATCTTCTCTTATTATTTTCTATTTAATAGTTGAAAGCTAAGCTGGGTTCGTGAGAAAATCCTGAAAATCTTTTAAAAGATGATTACTTAAAGAACATTTTTTAATACAGAGCAGTTGAGTTTCAGCAGTTTCAGGCAATCAATGTGATTGATGATTAAAATTTCTATGCTCAATCAATAGGAATTTCTGACTTTCCTTTTTATAGGGTAACTGCTCGTCTCATTTGAGGAATTCTCCATACATCATTTCCTGGCAACATTCCTTATTGATTTTTAGAAGGTATCAATCAATTTGATTGTTGACCACAATTTCTATGCTCAATCAATAGCTATTACTGAAACTTTTGCTTTTTACAGGGTAACTGCTCGTCTCTTTTAAGAACTAATTCCCCCAAAACCCATTTCAAGGTATCATCACTTATCAAGTTCTAGAAGCTATCAATCAATTTGATTGATGACCACAATTTCTACGCTCAATCAACAGGAATTTCTTACTTTCAAGATCTTTGCTATATTCTAAAGCAAGTTCCTGTTTTTACAGGGTAACTGCTCGTCGTGCTTGTGCGCTTTAAACAAATTTTTGTGTTTTTCTTGTTGCAGGGCGAATTGGTTTTTCGTGTAAGTGCATTAAGTACACAGAGCACAATTGCTGTGCCTCTCTCTCTGTGTGTGTGTGTGTGTGTGGATTGTGTGTACATCAGTCAGTCAATCAGTCAATCAGTCAGTCTGTCAGTCAGTTATTGCTGCATCATAAAGAGCTGTACGCACATCATGCGAGCTGCCAATTTGAGTTAACAAGAAAAATCGCTTTATTTCAGACCAAGACTGAATTGGCCCGCTGTGTATTTGTGTGTGTGTGTGTGTGTGTGTGTGTGTGTGTGTGTATGTGATGTAGGTGTATGCTTGTGTGTGTTTGGTCTTTAATTGAATTGCAAAAGCTAGCTGATGTCGCGCCTACAACACATTTAGCACATTGAGCTAAATAGTTTGCTTTAGCTGTTTTGTTATGCTTTCATGCTCGTTCAGTGCTGCTCGAGAAGAGTATATTGGCTTTTTGAAAGAATATGCTTAAGCTAGGCACATGATATTGCCATTAAATATATCTACTTCTAGACAATTCAGTTGAGCAAGCTTTTAGAAATATGGAATAGTTAGGGAATTACTATATAGTACTTATATAGTAGTCCAGATTCGACTATATAGAGAAATTTATTTATTTTAGTTAGAAACATCTACAGTTATTGAAGGCATATCGCATATATTATGTGTTTTCTCGAAAACTTTTCAGTTAAAAAAAAATTTAATAATTATTTGAAAGTAGATCTCTTTTAGAATGTGGTTTAACTTCTCTAAAGATAAATTGGAAAACTTTTTAATTACAAATAAATATATAGAATTTTTTATTTAATATTAGCTATGATACACAAGAATACTAAAGCTAAGTAAATTATAGAGCGATAGCGTCCAGGCCTTCAGCTCACATAGAATTTTTGTAATTAGAGGCCTTTTGGAATGTGATTTACCTAGTCCATCTTTAGATGGACTCAAAAACTTTTCAATAAAAAAAAAAACAGGAATTTTATTATTTTTTTAAAAATTTTTTTTTGTTATGCTGAGCGAGTGTTAAGCAGTCGTTACTGGCCGTTTCTCTTTCTCTTTTTTTGTCTAACGCTATCGCTGTTTATCTGCAACATCATTTTCATTCTCCGTTTTCCTTTGTCTCGCCGTTTGCTGCTGCTGGCCTTTCGCAGTGACAATGCCGCTGCAGGATATTGTGCGTTCAAATCTGTCAACAGAAATTCAATTACTTTTTTGCGCTTACAGCGCACAGCGACCCAATCCCAAGGACTAAGCGCGCCAACC
>JAWNOY010000297.1:2950000-3077500 GCA_035045545.1 Drosophila gaucha | reverse complement strand
GTCTTCCCTTCTGTCTCTGTCTCTGTCTCTCACAGTTGTAGAGCCATTAATTGTGTGGCCCGGCGAGGCCCAAGCAGCAGCAGGTAAGCAGCTGCGATAACTCAACGACATTTCATTAGACCATTAACTGTCAACTGCATGAACATGAGAGAGACCCGTAGGTCATATCCAGCAAGGACTCGGAATGTGTTTTCGGTCTTTCTTTTTATACCCTGAACCCAATGAAAATGCCAAATCAGGGTATAATGGTTTTTCAAAAAGTGTGCAACAGACACTATATATATTCTTGATCAGGGCGAAGAGCTGGATCGATTTAGCCCTGCCTGACTGTGCGTCCTTCCGTCCGTCCGTTCATTCGCCCGTTCATCCATCCTGCCGTCCGTATGTATGAGCGTGTCGATCACAGAACCTATAAGACTTGCTAGAGACTTGAAATGTGCGCAGATTAGGTTTGCTTCAGATAATCGATAACTTCTTCCGTTTTCATGATATCGATTGAAAACGTTATCGAAATTCAGTTTTTTAGCATATCTTTTACATCTTTTAAGCTAAAGTCAACACTTTTTGCATTTAGCATTATGTATATAAAATAAAATTTTGATTTTTCTTAAATTTTCAATAACGGATTCTTACAAATTTTACAAAATCAATTTTATTGAAGTTCAGCTGCAAATAAAGCCACAATTTGGAAAATTTGGATTTGTATGGATATTATTGCATGTTTAATAAACTCAATGAAAATTTCATCAAAATCCGTTAAGTAACACTGAAGTTATTAAAGAAAATATTGTGTGAATCCGCAAAATTTTTAAAGTTTACTTAAATATAAAATTTTGTTTTTTCACAAAAAGATTTTAATTTTATACTTTTATGTTTCTAAGTAAATACATATAAGTATGAAAAATGCAAGGTCGATCAAACGTTCAGGGTATCTTGTAGTCGGGCAGTCCCGACTAGAGAGCTTTCGATTCGGTCAGAATTCCGCCTTCACACACAGAGTGAACAAATTGGCCAGGAAACATGATTTATGCTTAAGCATACAGAGGTGTACGACTTTTGCTTAAAAGCTTTCTCAAACTGATTGCATTGACAGCGATTGGGCAAAGTAGATTTGAAAGCTACCAGTGTTGGTAAACGGCTTACGAGGCAAAGTCAGTGCGAAATCTGTACGCATCGGACATTAACTAGGCAGCAATTATCTTATATGTAATATTAAGTGCTTTGAACCAACTAGTTTTAGTGTTGAGCAGCGCCTCTGTGTGTGTGTGTGTGTGTGTGTGTGTGTGTGTGTCGTTAACCAACACACTTTGTGGCAAATGTTGCTTCAATTGGCCCAACATGAAATCAAGCAGCATTTAAAAGGGATCCAAACAATAATCCATGTTCTACATGCCCACACACGCAATATGTGCAAAATTTTACATGTGTGTGGGAGTACGTCTACGTGTGTGTGTGTCTGTGTGTGTGTGTGTGTGAGCTCGTGTACAGTTGTAACAATGTTGTAACTGGTAACTGTCAAATTGGCTGACAGAGCAGCAGGCGTAAAGTCAGTCAGAGCATGGGCTAGCAAATGTCGACTGGTTATGGGCCTCAAATGCCAGAGAGTACACAAATACATACACACACATACACCCACACACAGACACACACATACGTACATACAAAGTGAGGCTGTCAAACAAATAGTTTGCGTTTTGTTTACTCGGCTTGCTTTTTGGCCAAGAAGTTGCCCACTTGCCTTCCTGTCTGCATGCGTGTGTGTGTGTGTGTGTGTGTGTGTGTGTATATATAGTATATATCTGTGTGTGTGTGTGCGACTGTTTGTGACTTTTGATTAGGCCGAATGTTTGCATGGCGGTTACAACGTCCGACTCTGCGTCCTCGGCAAATACATTTGATCCAGGAAAGCGACCGAGCGACCGACCGAACGTCAGCTGCCGTCTACAGGAGCGCACTGCGGTCACAATGTGGCCCAAATTGCGGGTTTGCCGACAGACAGTTAAGCCCCTTGCGCTCAGCATGCAGCGTCGTTTAGTTACTCTTGACAGACTTGGTCCAAATTTAATTGTTTCTCCACTTAAGTCGATCAAAGTGTTGAAAGCACTTAACATAAATTGTGAATGAATATATATAGCTCGAGTGGCAGCAGACCTAGGCAGGCCAGGATAGAATAGATGTCTAGTAGATGTCCAAAAAGTATGCTATTGGAGTCGATTTTAATAGAGCTACTACGATAATTTGAAGTTTCTTAAAAGTGTTGACCAACACTGTTCCAATATTATGTGAATTTCAATAAAATTTAAATATATAAAATAAATATAAAATATTTAATATGATATAATAAAAGAATTCTTACTGAACAACGAGCAAATGCGTTCGAATCCCAGGCTATGCATAGTTAGTTCTCAGTAAAGTTCTCTTAACTTAACTCTAGTATTACTTCAGTTTAATTTTCTATATATCTTTAAGAATATAAATACAAATCTATATAGGAAATTCAACAAAAACTTGTTGATGGCAAAACATGGGAAAAAAAAAGAAACAAAACTTTTGCTCTTCAGCAAATTAAAACTTTTCTTTCACCTTACTTTCATTGCAATGCGAATGGAGGAAAAAAACGAAGGAAATGCAATTTAATTAATAGAGTATTTCTAATAAAACAAAAGTGTTGAGCAGCGATGAGAAAAAAATATATAATTGAGTTTATTTCAATTGCGTAGTTACAATGCGAGATATGTATTTTGTGACTTGCTCAGGTGAATTGCTCTGCTGCTGCCTCTGCTTCTTCTTCTTCTCTTTTTGTTATGTAAGTGTCTGTGTGTGTGTGTGTGTTTATCTGCTGGCAAATATTGTCTTTATTTGCTGGGCAGCAGCTCAATTTTTCCTTTTGCACAACAAACACAACACAAAATTGTCAAAACTGTTATTTTTATGGCCTTGCCAAAAAGGGTATATTCATTTTGGTCACAAGTTTGCAATGTATAGAAGGAAATAGCTCGAACAATATATATGAGTATATGTATTCTGGATCTGCATGACGAGCTGAGTTCATAGAATATGCCCTACCGTCCCTTAGTCTGCCTGTTCCTAATTTCGTCGGTCCGCCCTTCCGTCTGCCCGTCCGTCCGCCCGTCCGTCCGCCCGTCCGTCCTTCCCTCCGCCTGCTTGTTCATTCTTCTGTCTATCCCTCCGTCTATATGTCCCTCCTTCCGTCCGCCCGTTTGTCTCTTCGTCCATCAATCCCTCCTTCTGCGTGTTTCTCCTTCCGTCTGTCCCTCCGTCCGTATGTCCCTTCGTCCATTTGTCCCTCTGTCCGTATATCCTTCCGTCCCTCTGATCGTCTGTTCTTCCGTCCCTCTGTCCCATTTTCCTTCCGTCCTTTAATCCATTCGCCCGTCCATCCTTCTGTGTGCCTGTTCTCCATCCGTCTATTCCTTCGTCCTTTTATTCCACTGTCCCTCCATCCTTCCGTTCCTCTGATCATCTGTCCTTCCGTCCTTCTATCCCTCCGCCCGTTCGTCCATCCTTCCGTCCATCCTTCTGTCTGCCTGTTCCTTCTTTCGTCTGTTCCTCCGTCCTACTGTCCCTCCGTCCGTCAGTTTATCTGCATCAAAACAAACTCCTCCGATTGGGCATGGACTTCTCTTATACAGCAGTCACTGTATATCTCGAGATCATCCTGATCTGCCGACTATATCATATAACTTCCCATAGGATTGATCGGTAAAAAACATGTTTTAATTAGGTAAAAGTTGTTTGTTTCCTCAGCTTGAATATCGGTTCTCAACATATTGAATTTGTCAGGGTATACAAACTTCGGTAAGTGCGAATTTCTTGTTATTTTATACGTTTTCTTCTGCCTTCTGCGGCTCACATTTTTTGCTTGTTGTTTATCTTGCGGACATTTCATTTGACTCACAGCTATCATCATTTGTTTTGCCACGTTGACACGTTGACCACGTACCATCTGCTGCTGCTGCTGTCCCTCTTTGTGTGTGTGTGTGTGTGTGTGTGTGTGTGTGTGTTCGCGTGTATCTTATGTTCATTTGTGCGGAGTCCCTCGTGCAGCCATCATCTCGTCCAGCTTATGTCACCGATGTATCCATCAACCTACCTCACTTTGTCTTTTTGATTAATTTTCCTTTTATTTAATTGAAAGTTTAGTTTAGCCCATTTACTGAGATTAACTGTAAATGCAATTCATTTGTGAAACGTCCTCAAATATAAACGAGAGATTAACACACGGAAATTGTTGAAATTGTTTGAATATATGAGAGCTCTCAAGAGCTGGAAGACAGTGTTGCAAAGCGTAATTTTTTGTGTTATTCACGTAGCTTGGCGAAAAAAACAGTGTTGAAATAGGTTAAGCTGAAGAGAATCATATTGTCTGAATAGTGTTGTAAGGTGTCAAATTGGGAGAATCACATAGCTGTGTACTATGCAACAGTGTTGTAGAAAGTCAATATCTGATAGATACGAAGTGTTGTAAAATGTCGAGCTGGAAGAGTTACATAGCTTTGCCAAAAGCAGTGTTGTAAAGTGTCAAACTGGGAGAAGCACATGGTCTGACCGAAATAGTATTGAGCTGTGTCGAAAACAGTGTTGCAAAATGTCAATATCTGAGAGAATCACATTGCCATACAATAAGCAGTGTTGTAAAATGTCGAGCTGGAAGAGTTACAAAACTTTCCCAAAAGCAGTGTTGTAAAGTGTCAAACTGAGAGAATCACATAGCTGTGCCCTAAACAGTGTTGCAAAATGTCAAATTCTATGAGAATTCTGTGACAATCACGTAGCTAGTCGATAAACAGTGTTGTATAACTCGAACTGAGAAAGTTGTTTAGCTTAGCCAAAACCAATGTGTTAAACTAGAAGAATCCCATAGCGGTACCCAAAACCGTAATATATATTTTGTCAAACTGTAAGAGTCACAGCTTAAGCTATACGAATATTACATAGGCAGCCAATAAGCAGTGTTGTAAAATATCAAACAGCTTTCGTTTGCAGATGTAAAAGGGAAAAATTGTATAAATTGATATTGCTTGAAATCTGTCAGAAATTTTGAGCGAACTTCAATCAATTCGCTTTGCAATTTTCCTTTGGAAAAATCTCATTTGAAATTGCTTTTCAGGTTTTCGCCATAAGTATTTCAATTTGTAATTATTCAAAGAAATGCCATTCATATTTTGTTGATACTTTTTACACAAATGTGGTTAAAGCAAATAGGATAGCTATTTATTTTACAGATATTAAGATTCTTGGAAATGTGCAATCGCAAATTGCTTTCGATGTCAACATTTCATGGGACTGCATCAATTGCGCATTCCTCTGCTTACTTTAAGCTGTCAACTGTCAATTCCAGATATAAAACGATTGCTTAAAGATTTTATTATTTTTTCTTGATGAAAATCGCTTTAGTTCTTGGCCCGAAAAATTGGTTTAGTTTCAACAAAATATTGTTGCAAATATAAATGCAATTTGCTTATTGATTAAAAAACATTTTAAAAAAAAACCATTTGAATATACAAATAAAAAGTTTGTGGCTTGATTAATGTTTACCTGCAACCGAAGCGAAAACATATTTCCAACATTTGTTGATAGTTTATGAAATTGCAGAAGTTTTCAAACGCAATTCCTTGCTCGAGCATAGAAAGTAAACATAGAGCAGAGGGAGAGAGGGAGAGAGCTTTATAGAGTAGACTAAATTTCGCGTATTTATGCTATTGCAGCTAGCGCCATCTAGCGGCCGGTGGACGCTGAACACTTGTCATAAGGCCGGAACTATTGCTGCTAATTGCGTGTTGAGCTGTTCTTCTTCTTCTTGATGTTGTTGTTGCTGCTGCTGGTGTTAATTAGCTATGTTGTGACCTGGGAATTGGAATTGGCTGGAAAGCACACGTACAAAAAATTTAGAAAAAGGTAACAGCGCGTGTGTGTGTGTGTGTGTGTCTGGCTTCACATCCTATGTGGAGTAGCCACAGGCGTCGCTTGTTTACTCGACTTATTTATAGATTGTCAGGGATTGCGCTCAGAGCTTGACATTGCATGGAAAGCCCCTCTTTCTCTCCCCCTCTCTATCTCGCTGGAATAGTAATTTCCATATTGAGGCACAAACACACAAAAGCAGATAATAAATAAAATGAAGGTGTTGAAAACAGAGTTCAAAACAAGTTGCTGCAAAATAAAATACTCTTTTTGGAACAAACCTATATATCATAAATAATATTATCAAATGCGCTTTATTAGCCTTTAAGAGTAGGCCAGGTCAGTAAATAAAAATATACCATCCTTAACATTATCAGTATCATCACTAGATAATAATAAGAAGAACAATAAAAAGTCTGTCGATAAGACATTAAAGCACGAATAAAGTACAGATAGACTATTTCCCGACTAAACCAGGTTCCTTAAGCGATTTTGAAATACAGAATTTTGCAGAGTTTTAGCAGTTTGGTTTTCTACATCGATATTTTTATGCCCTGAACCCACTGAAAATGGGAAATTAAAATATAATGGTTTTGCAAAAAGTATGTAACAGGCAGAAGGAGGCGTGGCAGACCCCATAAAGTATATATATTCTTGATCAGGACGACGAGCTAAGTCTATTTAGCCCTGTCCGTCCGTCCGTCCGGATGTATGAACGCGTCGATCTCAGAACCTATAAGAGCTAGAGACTTGAAATCTTACATTTTCTTATTTTTTAGTTACTCGATAACTTTCCCCGTTTGCATGGTATCGATTAAAAGCGTTATCGAGATTCAGTTTTTTGAGCATATCTTTTACATCTTTTAAGCTAACGTCACCAAATTTTGCTTTATGTATATTAAATATAATTTTGATATTTTTTATATTTTAGATAACGGCACGAAATGTTAAAAAAATATTTTAATTGAAGTTGAGTATCAAATATAGCCACAACTTAAATGTTTTTGACTTATTTAGAAAGAATATTGCTGTCCATAAAATAAAAGGATACAATACTGAAATTTTCATGATAATCTGTTAATAAACACAGAAGTTATTAATGAAAACATTTTGTCAATCGGCAAAAACACGCTACAATTAGGGCCAAGCGATCAAACGTTCAGGGGGTCTCGAAGTCGGGCAGTCCCGACTAGAGCGCTTTTACTTGACTTCATATGGGATAAGGGCTGGATATACGCTACATTAATATAGGAAGTAAGGTTTGGGTTTTGGTTTTGAATAAAATGAGTTTGCTGGCTATAAAAGTTTTGATTTTCGCTTGATTATATACTAGAGATATATACCGAACGGGTATCTCTAGAGTCCCGCGGATCTCAGAGCATATCTCTAGAATCTCTCACCATGATCTGGAAATCAATCACTTATCCGACCGTCCTGAACCTTTTTTAGAATCTTTACCAACCCGTCCAAACCCTACAATTGTGTCGGGACAATTTCGGGTTCCAAAAATCCTTATCTCTATTGGCAAGTTGAGTGGCAAATTGAAAATACCCCATTGCAAAAAGGGCGCAGTAGGAAACTAAAAACTAAGGTGCTATGCATAGTTGGCAAATGGAAAATGTCTGTCTGCCAAATGCAAAGCCAAAGCGACCAAGAAAAGGCAAAGTGCTCTAGCTATCTCTTTTCCTGTTGCTATCTCTGTCTGTCTAAAAGAAAGAGAGTGAGAGAGGGAGACTTTTGATTTATCACCTTAATAAGCGGCAAAGGATCCTGTGGGTAACATTATTTACAACTAGCTTGAATGATGAATGATGCCACCTTCGTCTACAGAGTCCTGCAGCCAGGTGAGACAGGTGGACACACACACACACAGAGGTAAACAAAGGCAAAGAATACCCCAAGACATACACACACACACACTGTAGCAATGGCATCATCAGCAGCACATTATTGACATGAAATAGAAATTAAAAACCCACACACACACACTCGCACACACACTCACACATACTCACACACACACATAGAGAGAGATTGGCAAATCTAAAAATCAGTTGGTAAAGTAACTTTGGTCGGTCGTCGTCCGTTTGACATCTCCGTGTCCTGCATCCGGTGCCACGCCTTCCGCCTCCAACCGCCACACATCCTGCTTGGCTCGTCCGCTCGTTTATGTTTATTTTATACGGTTCGTTGCCTTTGCTTTTAACCACGCGCATTCACTCGCTCTTCCTCTCTCCTTCTCTCTCTCTTCCTCACTCTCTCTCCCTCTCTCTCTCTTCATATCTTTCGGTCTGTGTGTTTGCGCTTAGTTTGATTGAGCGCCAATGTCCCCATCGTCCTGTTTAAGTGTATTAATGCGTTCGCCAGCGGCATCAGCGCAATGTCAAGGCATCAGACAACACTGCTCTGTCCAGTGTTGATAAACTGAAATCAAATCACTAAGCAAACAGCTTTCACCTATTTCAGTGAATGTCAAGCATTAAAAGTTAGATATGTTCTGGCTAATAGTGAAGAGATTTGTAGAACAATTAAAAAGCAACAGAAAATACTGTTTTCAGTGTTGGTAAAGAGAATTGAAATCGCTTAGCAAAAAGTTTCCACCTATTTCAAACAATTTCACGCACTGAAACTATCGAAAATGGTAACACTTCTGATAAGTGGTAAGATATATGCTATGAAAAGAAACAGACAACACTATCGACCAGTGTTGATAAAGTGGATTTAAATCAGTGTGCTTAGAGTTTCCAAGAATTGAAGACCATCGTGAAATGCGATAGGTCTAGGTCTAGGCTGGAATATCATAAGACAATACCCAATACTATTTTCCAGTGTTGGTAAAGGTAATTAAAATCGAGTTTCCAACTATTTCAACAGTTGACAATAGTCTCGAGAAATATTTTAGATAAGTCTAACGAGATATGCTCAAAGATCAACTGACAACACTATTTTCCAGTGTTGAAAAGGTGCAGTGAAATCGCTTGTCAAAGAGGCTCCACATATTTTAAAGAATTTCAAGCATTGAAAACTAGCAACAATCGTAATAAGTGTAAAGAAATATGTTTAAAAAGAGACAAATAACTCTATCGACCAGTGTTGGTAAAGTGAATACAAATCGGTTAGCACAAAGTTGAAACCTTTGTCCATATTTTTCAATATATAACAACAATCGACAAGTATTTTAAATAAGTCTAAAGAGATGTGCCGAAAAATGATAAGGCATCAAACAACACTCTTGTCCAGTGTTGATAAAGTGAATTGAAATAGCTTAGCAAACAGTTTCTAACTATTTCAATGAATATCAAAAATTAGTTAGTAAGTGAAACGAGATATCAGATATATAAATAAAATAAAAGTCGAATGGTTCCTGACTTTTATTTTATTTTATTATATAATTTATTTATTTTAATTTATTTATTTAAGTAAATCAATTCTGTATACAAAATATATCAATAAATCTATATATATAAAAATGAATGTCTGTCTGTATGTAATCGATGAACTCAAAAGCTACTGTACCAATTATTACGAAAATTGGTATATTTACATATGTATTTTGCCACGGAGGAGGTTTGTGTGATATGCTCGTTGATGCCACTCGCCACCAGGTGGCACTGCACAGTAGCAACTTCTGCCCCGTTCAACCGATTGTTCTAAAAATTAGTATGCCATGTATTTTTGAAACAAAAAGCGAACGATAGTTGATATTTCGAGTCGAGAGTGACACAAGAATTTGTGAGATTGTGAAATTCCTCACATCAAACAGACAATATTGTGCGTATTTTTAAATTTAGAAGTGTTTCTCGAATAATTTTGTGCATTTCATCGCATCACATCGTTCCGGTATAATTATGCCTCCAAAGCGACGAGCAATTGGCCGATCTACACCTCAAGCGATCTACGAGCCTAAGAAACAGACGAACAACGAGCATCAAGGCTGGAAAATATTCGAGTACACGTCTGAATCGTCTGAACAACGAGAAGTAAGGTTGATCGAATACGTACGCGCGCCGGGTACAGCTAGTATGATATAAAAGCTATAAGATATAAGCAATAAAAGTCTTATATGTGTACGTAAAGATTCTAGTCTTAAAAGATGGATAGGTAAGTTTGAAAAGAATACGAAAAGTTAATGAACTCTTTATGAAACCCAACCCAAGACAAAGCAAAATTATAAAATTTTAATAAAAATACATTAAAGAACTACGGAAATAAGATAAACTAGTCACAATTGATAGAAAAAACTATCGAGTAATCGAAATGTCGCTCTTCTAGCTACTCTGCTTCTTTCTTTTGTGTGTTAACAAGTGCCGAAAAAAAGGAAGAAATTGCATTTAATTAGCTGCAGCTTAGCCCGAACCAAGAATAGCTGCGACCAGATCCTGTCGCAGGATGCTGCGAGGGGGGAGGAGGCGGAGTTGATGCCGCTTAAGCGATTTCCGTTGTGGGATTGAATATTTTTGCGCTGTCTGTGTGTGTGTGTGTGTGTGTGTGTGTGTGCGTGTTGTGCGTGAGTGTCTGGCATATTTCTATTTTAAGCAAATGCACAATGCAGCACACACACACAGACACAATAGCACACACACACACACACACACACACGTACATAAGCTGTCAACTATAGAAAAAGAATAGTTAAAAGAGCAGACGAAGCTTTGCTCAGTCGCAGCTTAAATACACTAACAAAAATAGTATAGATAAAACTTTTATAAATTTATTTTAGCTGTTTTACAAATGCTTTTAATTGCTAGACTTGGCTATATATTGTGTATGGCTATATCGATTAGAGCTCGTCTTAACTAAAATACTAAAATACCCTCTGCTTCTAGAGTATTTTAGGGTGGCCCATAAAAGCAAATACACACACATACACAGAAAGAGACTTGCAGCTGGCAAATAAAACGTTTGCCAACCGCACGCCATTTTCATGTTGCATCCTGCTATTACACACACACACACACACACACACACACACACACGTACGTAGTAGCCGGTTTCACGGTTTCTCTCTGGCCGCATATGCAAAAACAGCTCGTTTATTCAACAACATAAACATTGTTGTGCACATAAATTTATACAAAGTTCTAGTTTACATACCAACACATAAATACACAAACACACACACTCACACACACACACACACACACTCGCTGAGCTGGCACAGTTAAACGTACCGAATCGATATTCATATCAACCGCAAAATGTGTGTCGACGTCGCTGCCGCAGCAGCAATTCAACTTTTTTCCTTTGCTGTTCCAATTTTTTTTCTTTTTTTTTATATAAAAAAAAGTGGGGTCTTTTCGCTAAATGATGGAGTATGTTACAATTGGGGGAAATTTGATAATAATTTTTTAGATTTTTTCTAGATTTTTTTTAGATTTTTGTTTTGCTATTTTCAAAGAACTTTTTGCTGGATCTTTATGTTAAGCTATCTGTATATATACACTATATATATATGTATTTAATCGGGTATTTTAGCTAAGTAACATGGTATGTTACACTTGTGGAAATTTTGATAAGAATTTCTAGATTTTTTCTAGATTTATGTTTTGCTACAAACTACTTTTTGCTGGATCTGTATGTCTATATATCTGCTTATACAGAATATATATATGTATTTTATCTGTGCTTTTCTGCTTTAAGTACGCTTCAGGCGGGTATTAAAGCTAAGTGATGGAGTATATTACACTTGTTGAAATTTTTTTTTTTTTCAAACTATTTTTTGCGCAATTCTTGGATAGTTATGGCTAGATATCATATATTTATATATATATATAAAAATATACTATATATGTTTCTTATAGAAATTTTAGTTTTGCTTTTAAGGTCTCTATATATATACATATATACACATATATCTCTCTCTCTCTCTTTAGTCTATTCAGCTCTCACTTTGTTTGTTCTCTCATCTCATTTGCTTTCACTCTCAACTTCACAGAACTCACTTTGAAATATAGCTTATATATCTTACATACTATATATGTACAAGTATTTTTTGCAGTGTATTCCACTTTCCACCAGTTCGTTTCGGCTTTGCTATGCTCGTTTCGGGTTATGCGGGCGCTTCGCCTAAATGTAGGCTGCACAATTGATGCATTTAAAGCACCTGCACATTGCCAGGGCCGACACGCCCACTGGCCAAAAACGCCCCCTTAATGGCGCAGGATTGAAAGCCTGTAATTTGTCAATCAATGCGTCAGTCAGTCACTCAATGTGCCACGCCCCCGAGCGGCTTTCGCTCGTTCGCTCTTTCGCAACGATTGTGAATTTCTAACTGAATAATAGAGCAGCCCAACTCAACCCAACTCAACTCAACTCGCATTTGCTTCTATTATTTTCGCTTTTTAATTACTTTCACGCAACACGGCATATTTCATAGTTAATTGTGATGCCTAACACCTTTTTTTTAATAGAAAATGGTTAGATATAGATACTTGTAGATATAGATAGCTATAGTATAGATACTGAAAGTATAGATACTTATATTCTAGATACTCAAAGTATAGATACTCAAAGTATAGATACTTATAGTATAGATACTAATAGTATAGATACTAATAGTATAGATACTCGAAGTATAGATACTTATAGTATACATATAGTTAGTTATATACTATATACATAAGAAACTAAAAGTAGCAATAAAACGAGGTGGCAACGCCATGCCACGCAGAGTTGCATACAACGAAGATCATCGATAGATGATAGAAGTAGAAGAAAGCGTTGAAAGATCAGAAGTGAAACTCGAAGTTGTTAAAGAGTTAAGCAAAGAGCTGAAAAAACATGGATGTTTTCGATTGTTTCAAGGAAAAAATCAATACATTCGATGGTTTAGCATAGAGCAAAGTCAGCTTTAGAATTAGCTTTACATATAAACTGCTCTTTTTTTGGTTTTCATAGAATTCAAGCAGATACTTTGGTTTAAACAGGCACTTAAGAAATAATATATAATATCAGAAGAATTTGGATATGTTGTTAGTTTCAAGCAGATGAGTTAGCTCAGTTACTGAAAGTTCTAAGTAAGGCTTGAGATGAACTGTGAAAATTTGAAGAAAAATGCATGCAGAAATTTTAGTAATAATATTGAGTCAATTTTACTTCACGTTCCACATTTAAGAATTGCTAGAGCGAAATTTATAAACTTCAGCTGTACAGCCTCATAAAAGCTTTTAGTTAAGCACAATACTTTAATTTCTTTGCATATAGCATTTGTACTTGGAGTATTTCATCATAGATATAGGGTTCGAACCCTGAGTTCTGAGTTCAGTTTATCATAATACAATAATTTCTATAAACAGAAAATTGGCTTGATGTCATAAAATAAAGTTGTAAATAAATAAAAATATATAAAAAAAACTAAAAAATAAATGAAAGATAATATGAAAAGAAAAATTAAAATAAAAAAAATTTTTTAAAATCAAAAATTTAAAAAAAATTAGAATAATATTTAAATGTTAAATTGCTCATTCAAATTTTTGAGAAACATTCGGGATCGGGCGGGTTGGGAAAGATTTTAAAAATGATAAAAATGATTGACATAATAACATTAATAATCGATAAAATTCCATTATTTTTTCAAGAGCAGAAGAATGATATTGATGAGGAAATAAATTATTATATAAATCATGAGAAACTTAAGACGAGTTCAAATATTTTAGTATTTTGACAACAATGCAATGAATTGCCATTGTTACAATTGCCTGCTAAGCAACTACTTGATGTTCCAACATCTTTAGCAACGAGTAAGAGGGAGTATTCTACTTCTAGTAGAATTTCGGAAGAAAGGAGATTTTTTATTTTTATTTTTATATGATTTTTAAATAGAAAAGTTCATCTATCATAAGACCTCTAAATGTTGGAAAAGAAATGTCGGGAAATGTCGGGACCTGGGAATCAATCTCTTTCCCGACCCCAGCTCTAATACAGGGTAACCGCTAGTCGAGCATTTTTGTCCTTAACCTGCTAAGCCGAAGCTTATTAAAAAATATTTAATTTCATTTGCTGCTGTTTTCATAAATACATACATTTTTTTTGCTTCCCTCCATTTGTACGTAAATAAATAAAATGGCAAACAGCAGCAGCGACAGCAACAACTACAACAACAACAACAGCAACAACAGCAGCAGAAGCAACAACAGCAGCAACAGCAGCAACTTGGCAAACGCCCAAAATTTGTTGCCATTCAACAGTTGGCCACATTCATTGAGGTTGTCTGGGCTCTCAGGGTGGTGGGCGTGGCTGGTGTGGGGTTTTTTGACAGAGATGAGGGCGACCTGATGAGGGTGCCGAGGGGGGTGGGGTGGGGGGTTGAGCTGAGGCGGAGGGGTGCGCTCATTGCTGGCGTGTTTTGGATACGAAGCCGCATTTGCGTTCTCGGCGGTTTCTGTTTGCGTTTGCGTTTTGTCAGCCATATGACAGCAACGTTCAGCACAGCAGCGCCACCTGCGGCTCAATATTGACACTTTTGCAATGTCTCTGTCTGTGTGTGTGTGTGTGTGCCATTTTGTTGAAGAGCTTTAATCAAATAGCCTATAATTAAATGTAACAAGTTTGCAGCAACAAACAAACAACACTATCTCTATCTCTATCTCTCTCTCTCTCTCTCTCTCTCTCTCTCTCTCTCTGTCTTTACTATAAGCTGTCAGCCATTCATCCATCTAACTGTCTGTCTGTCTGTCTTACCTGCTTCTATTTGCTATATTGTATTTATTTTTTCTTTGCTCTCTCAGCCAGTTGCCAGCACAGCAAATATATATAAAGAGGGAGGCAGCCACGCCCCCTTCCGCCCCCTCGTCCCTTCGTGTAGCACGTTAACACGGCTCGCAATGCGTTCGGAATTCGAAGCCAATCGAAATATTTCTTCAGCTCGATAGTTGAGTGTGCCGTAGGAATTGTGATAACGAGCCTGATTCTAATGAATGATTGATTGCCCGCTTGATTGAATGATTGATTCAGCAGCATAGCAATCGGCATCAGGCTATTTCCAATTCTAAATATTTCAATAGACATTCACTCCATACATAGTATATATTTTATTGAAAGTACTCAAAAGTTTACATTTCAAGCGAATTTCATGAATAAATAAGTCAAGTGGGGAGTGCTCGACTAGCAGCTGCCCTGCACTTCATATTCGTATTCTTTCACTTTGTATCTCATTCGTAAAGCACCAATATACTCTATCTGCTCATCATTCAATGTTCTCATTGTATAAAAATCTAAACAAATTTGTTATATTCAATAGAATTTGCTATTCATACAGCATAAAGAGGGTTTTTTTTATTGTAGCTATAAAAACTGCTTTGAAATGCCTTTTGAATAGTTTGTTCAATCTTTTCATTGATTGTTGTTGTGTTTAAGTTTATTAAAGTTATAAAAATTGAGGTTTTATGAATTATACTGCTACAAAAGTAGCAATTACAGGGTATCTAAGAGTCGTGTCATACACTCTTAGCTTGTAAAAAATAATAAAGTTTGGATAAAACCTAACTCTTATCTTCTATAACCAATCAAACTTCTCACAATTTTTAATATTTTGCATATACACGGTATCTTGCAGTTGAGTTAGGCCTAAAAAAAATTTGATTTGTTTAAGATCTTATTAGAAAAGCTTAAATTTCAACTTCAGCATATGAGGCGCTTACTAAAAACTTGACAGGGTATCTAGCATATCATATTCTTTAACTGCTACAGGGTATTTAACAGTCGAGCAAGCAATACCAAACTATTAGTTGCAGTTTTTAAGTTATATCTCATATATAAAGCTTTGACGCCTAACTACATTCACAGATTCTCTCGAAAATTAGCTACAGGGTATATGCCAGTTGTGTATACCCTGCGAAAAATGAAAGTTCTTCGATTTTCCTTTGCAATTACTCTAAGCGCTTCAAAAGTTTTGACATGCCTGCAATATAGAGTAGCTATTGTACGTATATACCTTAAAACTGCACTGCTGTGCGTGTAGATGTATGTGTGTGTGTGTACGTGTGTGTGTGTAGGTGTATGTGTGTGTGTGTGCGGTAAGCACCGTGTGGCATTCTGCCTTGGCGCTTTGTCTTGTGGACACACGAGCTGCCAACAAAGATACTGCATGATAGAGGGACGTATAGCGCTAGCTATACCCTGTACACACACACACACACGCACACACACACACATGCACACACACACATACACATGTGAGTTGCACTTAAAGGACTGAAGTCAGGCGCCATGGGGAAGCAACTGTTTGACATTTGCTGTCATTGCGAATGTCCTCGACATTTGTTCTTGCTGTTGTTGTTGTTGTTGTTGTAACCGCCTGCGTTGGCATTGTCGGAACTGGCCGTTGTTTATCGAGAGCCTTTTGGCCAGCAGCCGCTTTGTCTTCGGCATCGCAACGCAAAGCTAGCTATCGCAGGGCTTTCAATGTCCCGTTCCCATACCACAATAAACAAGCTTTATGCAGTGTTGGAAAATACGTTTTTAAAATGTATTCGCGTTTATCGCAGGGAATTTGCCATTGCCATTGATATTTTTAACATTCTGTCAATCCATCAATTTGATAAATGTCTGCACAACATTTTTGTCGTTGCGATTTGATTTGATTTGAGTTGACAGCTGAGTATTTGCATTATTCGATTATTTTTGCGATTTATCGATGAATTTTAATGGCTTTCAATTTGGTGCTGAGAAGGCTTTCAGACATTTTGGCATTAATGGCATAAATCGATTGCAGATATGCAATGAATTTGTTATTTGTTAGCTTAGCGAGGAAGTCTGATGTGTTATCGATAAATATCGATCATTTATCGATTTTCAGTTTATGTTTTATTTGATTTCATAGAAACTCAAAGCTAGATGTAGTCAAAGACAGCTTTTCTGAGCGGAGTATTTGCATTATTCGATTATTTTTGCGATTTATCGATAAATTTTAATGGCTTTCAATTTAGGGTTGAAAAGGTTTTCAGACATTTTGATATTGATGGCAGAGATAGTCATTTCAGATATGCTATGAATACCATTTTCTTAGCTTGCCATAGGAGTTTGAAGAGTTATCGATAAATATCTTTAAATTATCGATTTTCGATTTATGTCTTACATGAGTTTAAAAAAAAATCAAATTACAAATATTTCATTAAAAAATGTTCATGTAGTCAAAAACAGCTTTTCTGAGCTGAGTATTTAAATTATTCGATTAATTTTGCAGTTTGGCGATTAATTTTTATGACTTTCCATTTTGTTTTTAGGAGGTTTTTAGACATTTTGATATTGCTGGCAGATATTGCTATCAGATATGCCATGAATATCTACTTTTTTATTGCCAAATATGACTGATGTGTTATCGATAAACATTGATAAATATCGATAAATTATCGATTTTCAGCTTATGTTTGATTTGATTAGAGAAACTCAAAATTAGACTATTTCATTTTCGTTTCATGCGGAAAATTTGATGTGAACTTTTCATTCGACTATGAAAATTCTAAATTAATCGAATATGAAAAGCCAACTGCTATAAAATACTATTGTTAATAACAGTTAATATATATATATATATATTGTATAATATATTAAGCACAGCTAATTACTATTGAAGTCTATTCTAATCAATTTTGAATGCATTTGCTTTTTTTATTGCAGCGACAACTGACAGCAGCAGCAGCAGCTCGAAGGACTTGTGATTATTTGAAAACGGAAACGGAAGTCGAAAGAGCAGCAGGAGTCGGAGAAGAAGAAGAAGTAGTAGAAAATAGTCGCCAGACGACAGTTGAAAACAATGCAAATTAAAATACAATAAAATGTAAAACACGGCGGCAGCAACAGCAGCTGTACAACAAATCTAAAGCAGAAAGAGAGAGCGAGAGAGAGAGAGAGAGAGAGCGAGAGAGAGAGGAGAGAGTTGGGTGTGCGTTAGGGTGTGAATACTGTGGTTGCAGCCCGTCAAATGGAAATGAGAAGCGCGCGCGAAGTGGCGGCAACTTTTCCACTGAATTGATTCGCACAGAAGTCACACAGAAAACGCGCTGTAGACAGCAGCAACAGCAGCAGCAGCAATTTGCATAATTTTCAGCAACGGACACGCCGGCAACATAAGCAACAAATTGCACATAAAAAGGCGCCAAAACAATGTGGCTCCATACTTTTTTTCAAATACTTAACATATGCAAAGGCAAAAATTAAAAAAAAATAAAAACGGAAAAAGTAACAACAAAAAAACGCTAGCAAAACGCCAGCGAAACGCGCGTAAAACGCCAACAATAAGAGAGAATCTGCCGCAAAGCTTCGCCTATAAATGTACCAGGACAGCAGCTGCAGCAGCAGTAGTCGACGTGCCAGCGCAGCAGCAGCAACAGCAACAACAACAGCAGCAGCAGCAGCAGCAGCAACTACGACGACTGCAGCAGCAGCAACAGCAACAACAACTGGGAATGCGGATGACAATTCTTTTGAGGCGCTGACAATAATTACAACAACAACAACTATAACGACGACAGCCGATGCTAAGCTGGGCGTTGGCGAGGCGACAACAACAACAACAACACTAATCACAGCAGCAGCAGCAGTAACAACAGCCGCCATCGACAGCACAGCGAACAGCAACAGCAGCAACAGCAGCAGCAGCAGCAACAGCAGCGACGACGACGACGACGTTTATACCTCGGCGGATGCAGAAATAGATATCGAGTGCTCTCGCTTGCCAACGAGCAACAGCAGCAACAGCAACAGCAACAGCTGCAGCAGCAGCTGCGGAAATGCCGCGCTGTTCTGCAGCGCACGACAGCAACAACAGCAGCAGCAGCAGCAACAGCAGCAACAGCAGCAACAGCAGCAGCAACAGCAACAGTTGCAGCAACGTGCCGCTGCTGCCTTAAGCGCCGATGTACGATTGCTGCGAAAAATTGGTTATATTGCATCGCGCGTGCGCTGCCTGGCGAAATACTACAACGACTTCCGATTGGTCAATCCTTACAGCGCGCAGCGGCAGCGACGCCAGCTGCAGGAGATCTTGCTAAAGCACTCGATATTCGATCCGGGGCGCGAGCGCGAACGGGCATTGCTGTTGGCTGCGGCAGCGGCGGCCGTGGGTGCAGCGACAGCAGCAACTGTTGCCACAGCAACAGCGACAACAACAACAATTGTTAGTCGCAGCCAGAGCTGCAGCAGCAGCTTCGAGCCGCGTGAGCCAGAAACCGAATTTGATACAGACATTGACAAAGAGCAGCTGGCCCTAGTCACAGCAGCAACAGCAACAGCAGCAGCAACATTGCGCCGCAAGTCGTCGGCTAGCAGCACAGGCAGTGGCCCAGTTGCTGCATCGGCATCAGCATCGGCTGGTGCCTCGACCAGCGCTTCGGCGTCGCTTTTGAACGCGGCCACGCCCATTGCGCTGCTGGAGGAGTTGCTCATACAGTTCTACGAGGATCAGGATCAGTGCGGCGGGGGCGGCGGGGGCAAGTTGACTGTGATCAGGCGACGCATTGCTTGCGCTGACAACTTGAATACTCTCAACAACAACAACCATAATAATAACAACAACAACAACAACAACAACAATAACAACAGCAACAGCAACAGCAACAGCAGCAGCCACAACATCAACAGCATCAGCAACCGGGGCAACAACAACAGCAACAGCAACAGCAGCAGCAACAGCGGCCACAGCCTGACCATGTCCACATCGATGTCGAACATGGTCGAAGCAGCAGCAGCAGCAGCAGCAGCTGCCACAGCTGCCAGCGATATTGCTGTCGTGCTGCCGGCGAGCAGCAGCAGCACTAGTCAACAGCAACACCAACAGACGCTCGCCTATTTGCAGCCGGCGCTCGATCCGGACAATCCGCGTCGGCGTCGCGCCAGCGACTGCTCCGCGGTGCAGGCAGCTGCCGCTTTGTCCAATCAGCTGCACTGCATCACGCTGAAGAACAACAATTGCACAGCGGTTGCAGCAGCAGCAGCAGCAACAGCTGCCGCCGGCAAGTTGCCCTTCCATCGGGGCAGCTGCGGCGCGGCGGGCGAACATTTGCTGGCAGCCAATTCGATTGCCAACAGAGCGACCATCATACTGAGCAAGTCCTGTAGCAACGTCGACGGCGACGTCAGCCTGACGGCAACTGTTGGCGGCAACAAGCTGCGCGCCAGCGCCACTGACATCGAGAGCAACTCGAACGCCCTAAACGGCGGCCGCATCGATGCCGTGCAGCAGGCGATCGCCGATGTTGCCTCGAACAACGGCAACAACGAGTACAGCATTCTCCAACTGAACAACACGATCATCCAATGTCATTTCAATGACGACGACTTTCGCGCCCTGGTCAAGGATCTCAAGCGCAAGGTTGAGTACACCGAGCGCATGAATTGGCTATGTGAGTACAAAGATCAATGATTATTATCCTAATTTATAGCATATAATATTATATTATATTATATATTGCTATCAATAATGCTGATTGTCCTACTGCACAGATTGCAAGTAAAAACTTAATAAAAAAAAAAAAAAAAAAAAAAAATGGAACAATTTAGAGTTCAACAACTGTAGGTAATAGCCTGAAGCCCCTGAAAATGGTTATTACACGGTATATATATATAGCATATATATATATATATATATAGCATATAATATTATTGCTATCAATATTTCTGATTGTGCTACTGCACAGATTGCAAGCACAAACTTGATATAAAAAAATAAATAAAAAAAAAAAACAAAAAAAAAATGGAACAATTAAGAGTTCAAGATCAGTAGATAATATCCTGAAGCCCCTGAAAATGGTTATTACAGGGTATTTTTTTTATATAGTTAAAGCTTATGTAATAGGCAGAAGGAAGCGTCAGAGATTCTTCTTCAGGCTCAAACTGTCTTCTACTGCAGCAGATCAAGCTTGTTTCAAAATAATCGATAACTTTTTCGATTTGCCTGATATCGATATTAAACTTCAGGGTATATTAGCTTTATTACAATCTATGTAACAAGTAGGCGTCACATTCCAGATTCCAGATTGAAATCGGGATCAGTAGGTAAGGCGCTTTGTCTCGTCTGTACTACTTTACTCAAAATTATCGGAATAATCGATAACTTTTTCGATTTGCATGATATCGATATCTAACTTCAGCTGAAAATGGTTGTAGCAGGGTATATGAGCTTTACTACAATCTATTGGGTTGCTCACTAAATAATATCGTTTTTTTTAGTGCAATTGAAACACGATTTTTTTTATTTTATAAAAGATTTTATGAAATTATGTATTCTTCATTTTGATCTAATACCTTTTGCCATCTTTCGGGCAAGATATTGATTTTACGCTTATAAAATTTTTGATTCTTGCTGGCAAAAAACTGGTTCAAGTGGTTTTTGAAATAATGATTTGAGGTGAAGGTTGTACCATCCAAAAAATTCTGCAGAAACCGGAACAAGTAATAGTCCAAAGGTGCCAAGAGGCTTCACGAAGCCTTCCAGGACGTGGTGCATTCTCAAGATTGAAATTGCCGGAACGAAATTTTGCAAACCAATTTTGACATTGCGACGCAATGTGTAACAAACAGGCGTGACAGATTCCAGTTTCAAATCGGAAACAGTAGATAAGGCATCTTGTGCCGTTTGTACTACTAATCGATAACTTTTCCGATATGCATGATATCGATATCTAACTTCAGTTAAAATTGGGAATATTGGCTTTATTACAATCTATATAACAGGTTGTAGGAAGCGTGACAGAACCCATATCAAAATCAGAAACAATAGCCTAGGTGATCTAGCCTTGTCCGTCTGTCTTAATGTACCGAAATTATCGACAACCTTTATATCAATATCAGACTTTAATTGAAAATGGTTACAACAGTGTAAAGTAGCTTTGTTGAAGTCTATGAATCGATCCTAAATCAGAATAACTAGCCGAGGTAATTTAGCCTTGTACCGTCTGTACTACTGTACCAGAATTATTGAAATTATTGATAACTTTTTTCCATTTGCATGAAGTCGAATGCTTATAGCAGGGTATATTAGTTTAGTTAAAGTCTATATTAGAAGCAATTGCAGGCGCAACAGACCCCAAATCAGAACTAGAATCAATAGCCAAGGCGAACTAGCCTCATCCTTCTATCCAACTGTACCAAAATGATAGAAATTATCGATAACTTTCCGTCGATATTATGATATCAATTAGAAATCTACATCAAATTTTAATCATATTAGCAAACCTCGTTCGTTTTAACAGCTAGAGTCAGCAAATCTGTTATTTAGATTCTTCTAGAATTTACACAAATATTTAATACTCCCATTCCTATTCCTTGTTAAGTTTTGCTTTTCACATGCATCAATTAAATTTGTATTTCTGCATAAATGAAATTTGAAATTTATGAAATTTTGCCAACTGCAAATAGTTCATTATTCACACAATTAGGCCAAAAATCAAAACTTGTATTTCACAACTAAGATTAAATTACATGAAAATTACAAGGCAGAGCTAGCGTTGGTCGTGCCGCAGTTTGTATACCCTGGCAAAGTCAAAACATGTGCGAGTATGCGAAAATTTAAAAGAAATCTATGTATAATGGGAGAAGTTTCCATAGAAGAAGGACGGACAAACAAAAGGACAGACGGAAGGACGGATCAAGGGACGGACGGAGAGATGGACGGATGGACGGAGGGACAGACGGACGGAGGGACGGTCGGATAAATGGACGGACGGAGGAATAGACGGACGGACGGACGGTCGGATAAATGGACGGACGGAGGAATAGACGGACGGACGGACAGATAGACGGGTAGACGGAAGAACGGCTTGGCGGACGGACGGATAGATGGACGGAAGGACGGATAGACAAATGAACGGACGGACGGACGGACGGACGGACGGAGGGATAGATGGACGGACGGATAAACGGACGGAGGAATAGACGGACGGACGGACGGACGGACAGATAGACGGGTAGACGGAAGAACGGCTTGGCGGACGGACGGATAGACAAATGAACGGACGGACGGACGGCCGGACGAACAGACTGACGGACAGACAGATAGACGAAAGAATACTTGAAACAGTCGACTATGAGATCTGAGCAAACTGAATATACTCTTTTTGGCAAGGGTATAAAAGCTTCTCTAGTTTCTAGTTTCTGTTTGACTATATACATATGTATTATACATATATACATATACATAAATGTATATGTATGTATTGTAGTAGCCAGGGCTTGAGCTAAAGTCATTTTGTATGGTCGACGAGGTCAGCGAATGCAGCGAACCGAACAAATGCGAATGGAGCGAACCCCTTTTTAGCAATTGTGAACGCCATTTGAAATGATTTTTACATTTCATTGTAGTTCCATTTAGAATTTTGCATTCGCATTCGCATTCGCATTCGCATTTGCCTCCTGCTTTGCTGCCTGACTTTCGCTCACGGCTCATTTGAGGCATTTACGCATCAGACTTGTCCGGTCATTTGTTGGTGGCGTCCTTTTAATGCCAACGGCGTCGCTCCTTTACAAATATCAAATGTTCAAACACTGAATGCATAACTTGAACACTCTCTCTCTCTCTCTCTCTCTCTCTCTCTCTCGCTCTCTCTCTATTCAAATGCCTAATGCAATACCAGCTATTTGCTTAAACCCTTCGACCTACTAAGCATATAACATGCATACAACGACGAATTCAATTGCTTTACTCAAGTGTTGGTGTCAAATAGTTGCTTGTTCTTCTGGATTGAAGTTATATTTCAAATATTTTCAGTAAATTCTTGTCTCAGGTCTTAGCTACTTTAGAATTATTTAAGTTCTACATTCCAAATCTGGCGTCTCTTCTTGATTTTTAAATCGATATTTATTGATATTTTCATTCACTTATTTTAAACAATATAAATAGATAATGCTAGAAACTTTCTTAAGCTGTTTCTTATTCTAATCAAAGCTAATGCAAGGCCTAATGCAATGGCTTTCTTCTTGGCATCAAGTTGAAAACTGTTTTCCCACTCAAAGTAGCTAAGTGAAGCGCCTGAAGCAATCTGTTTAGCTGTCTAAAATTGATTTGTTTCAAAGGCAGCTATTGTTTTTCTTACTTCAGGGAAGATTAAATTAAGTAAATGAGATATGAAATTATAGTTTTTGTTATACTTATATGAAATATCGCTGATGGCTATCAAATAGAACAGGTGTACTCTCATGTGGATCTGAAAGAGATTGCAAATTAAGATATTCTTGTTAAGGGTTTCTTAAAGTGTGGTTAAGGCTTGTATATAAGTCTTATGTAAGTTATATATATGGTGCTCAAATTAGGGTTAATACTTGTATACATAATCCCTAAAGTAGGGTTAAAGATTGTATATATAAGTCTTATATTTATATACATAAAAATGAAAATGAATGAAATTATTATGAAAATTTGTATATTTACATATGTATTTTGCCACGAAGAAGGTTTGTGTGATATGCTCGTTGATGCCACTCGCCACCAGGTGGCACTGCACAGTAGCAACTTCTGCCCCGTTCTAAAAATTAGTATGCCATGTATTTTTGAAACAAAAAGCGAACGATAGTTGATATTTCGAGTCGAGAGTGACACAAGAATTTGTGAGATTGTGAAATTCATATCTAGCTCACATCAAACAGACAATATTGTGCGTATTTTTAAATTTGGAAGTGTTTCTCGAATAATTTTGTGCATTTCATCGCATCACATCGTTCCGGTATAATTATGCCTCCAAAGCGACGAGCAATTGGCCGATCTACACCTCAAGCGATCTACGAGCCTAAGAAACAGACGAGCAACGAGCATCAAGGCTGGAAAATATTCGAGTACACGTCTGAAACGTCTGAACAACGAGAAGTAAGGTTAGAAACTGATTGAATACGTATTAATCAAACCAAGCTGCGTACAGCTAGTATATTATATATGTGGTGCTCAAATTAGGGTTAATACTTGTATATATAATCCTTACATAAATAATGTATATGGTGCTCAAATCAAAACTTGAAGTCCAAGATCAAAAGTTTCAGATTCATAGTGTCTATCTATGAGTAGGACGTTAGAAGTTACGTTAATGGAAAAGTTTATAAGGAATGATATAAATTAAAATAAGCAATCTAAAGTAGGGATTGGCGTCGGGATCGGGATGTTCGGCACCCGAAATCGTCACGGAACAATTTTCGGTATCTGACGGGTTGGTAAAGAATTTAAAAAGTTGGAGATCATGGTAAGAAATTCTAGAGATATGCTCTAAGATGGCGGCATTTCAGAGATACCCGTCGTGATCCGCGGGACCCAAAATCCCGAAATCCCGACGTCCACCTCTGGTCATAAGCATATCTCTAAAATCTCTTACCATGCCACCTTGATGTAGGGATTAAGCACTTATCCGACCGTCCTGGGATTTTTTAGACTCTTTCCCAACAAGCCCGAAAATTGTTTCGGGACAACTTCGGGTCCCGAAAATCCCGATCCCGCCGCCCATCTCTAATTTAAACTATAAAGTGTCTATAAAAAAGACTTTACAAGTAATATAATAATACCCAGAATATGCTACGCAGATCTGTTTTTTCAATCTACTCTCGGTCTTCTTGTATGCATAAACATACTTAACACAAAAGGAAGGACGGACAGACAACTAGACATGGCTAGATTGCTGATATAAATATATATATATATAAAGTCGAATCTCGATAATTCGTACCCCGCTAAATCGAAAGCCTCCATAATTCGAAAAAAAATGCTGTCCCCTTGACAAAAATTCGCTCGAATTCCTGTGTAAAATGTGTTTCCCTTGCCATTTATCGGGATGAAACTGAATATATTATATGAGATATCAAAGCAATATCAAACCATTTTATATGGTAAGCCCATATATATATATATTTACATTTACCTATCATTCTTTAAAACCTTTTTTACTTTCCCTGCTTCAACAACTTCCACTGCAATTTTCGAAAAAAAAAATTAGTCCAACTCAAGTTGAGGCAAGAAAAAACTGACTGCAAACTTGCAACGACTCGTGTTCCGTATCGGATAAACAGTTAACTGCGTCAAGGAAGTGGCTAAAGCAAAATACCACAACAACAACAGCAACAACAACAACAACAACAACAACAACAAAGGCTGACAGCAAAGACATCAATCGGAGCATGTAACTTGTGATGCTCATCAAGAGTTGCGCTACTTTTGGACTATGTCCTTACCACGACTCTATGCAGGACACTGTCTATGGCTATCTCTTTCCCACTCTCCCTCTCTCTCGCTCTCTCTCTCTCCTTTCCACTCGCCTTCGCTCTGTCTCGCTGCTTGTGGCTGGCAAATTTTGCTTTTAAGGCTTACGCCTTTTATGTGTCCTGCCTGTTTGTATCTGTGTGTGTGCCTGTGTGTGTGTGTGTGTGTGGTTGTGTGTATGTGTGACTGCGGACAGAAACGACTACGACGACGACGACAACAACTTTGTTGAATGGCATTAAAAGTTGTCTTTGTATCGACGCGCAACGTTTGCTGTTTGCCACATTTCGTTTTGTTTTCCTTCAACTTTTTTCTCCCCCTCCCCCTGCCCTTATTGTCCTTGCACTTGGCCGTCACACACACACATACACACGTGTGTTCGCTGTCAGTTTTCCGCATTGTCGCATTTTAAACATTTCAATTAAATTGCGAACGTCGCGTCGCGTCGCTTGTTTTCGATCCGCCTTCAATTCGCACTATTTCGTTGCCTACTTTTCGGCGCCTGTTGATTGCCTTCCATCCAATTTGGCAGGGCTTATGACATGCTCTCGCCATCTCTTTCTCTCTTTCTCTCTCGCTCTGCTGATCTGCTGCCGTCTTGCTTTACAGCTTGCAGCAAAGTCTCAGTTATATTTCTGAGCGCTTTGATTTTTATTGTAGTTGTTAATCTCTTAAGTTGATTACTCGCTCTCTCTCTCTCTCTCTCTCTCTCTCGCTCTCTCTGTCACACACACATGGCATAACCTGTTCGAGCAATCATCGACATCGTTAATTTGCCTTCCATTGGCCTTGCATGATTTTATGGTTCAGTTTCTTACCCGCATTTTAAATACCAAAAGCCCTCCCTCCCTCTCGCTCTCTCGTTAATTGAACAACGTAGAGTCATAAATTTTAGCTGCCGGCGTCCTTTGTCTGCATACTAAGTATTTTTGCAACACTGGCTGATTTCGTTCGGTCGCTTAGCAACACTGCGTGTAATTAAAATTGGAATCTGATAAAATCGTAAGCCGCTTTTATGACAGCATAATTGGATGAGAAACCAGCTGCAATCCCCAACCCCCCAACCCCCCCACCAACCCTCAGCAACAACATAGACTGGCAGATAATTTAAACTGGCTTTTGGCTTCACATATTTCCGATCAAATTGGCTTAGATTAAGCCAAGCAGCTTAAGAAATTAGTTTGATTGTGGCTCAAGTCAAGTTTCTGTGCAGTGTTGGAAAACGTCAATTGGAATCACTGCTCTAAGGCTTTCTACTGTAATCTCTGCGCTCTTCGTGATTGTTGTAAGCCACTCGATCATCTGCGCTAAACACCTGTTGTCAACGTGTCGATTTTCATATGTGCATAAAGAAGCAAAAAGACTTAAGTCAGGTGGAAACGTTCTTCTAAAGTGGGTCAAGCACGGCGCAGTGGGTCGTAAATCAAAACAGAGTGCCGCACGTACTGCTGCCTACGCGACTGTCGAGCTGCCTACATTCTGCGAGTATGTGTCAAAGGTCGCAAAACCTAAATTGCCCCTCGCGGCTGCTTGAAACGAGAAAGGAAGCAGGGGCAGACACAAAGACAGGGCCAGAGACAGTGGGTGTTTAGGGTGGACCACAAAACGCAAAATGGTCATAAATTCAAAAAGCCTAAATGGCTTGGCAATACTTACAACAATCCAGCCGCATGAATTTCAACACAAAACAGAAAAAAAAAGAAAGAGCAGCTGAAAGCAGGCGAAAAGAAAGGAAGGGAAAGGAAAGGAAAGCAGGCAAAGAACAGGCCACATAATGCGAATGACAAATAACAAGAGGCAAGAAATATGTCAAAAATCTACTCGAGACAGCCGCAAGCCACCAAATGCCAAACGCTAACCAAATGCCAGTCGGCATACAGAGTGAGAGAGAGGGAGAGAGGGAGAAAGGGAGAGGGGAACAGGCACTTAAGGCCAAGGGGAGTTGGGTCTGTGACAAAAGGCAATGGCCAAATGTTGAGCAGCCAGCAAAAATCTAATAATAATAAAATACTTTATTGTTCGGTTAACAATTCAATTGTTTCACTTAACAAGAGTCAAGACTCAGCATCACACACAGAGAGAGAGATAGAGAGAGAGAGAGACGCAGAAATGGAGAAATAAAAAAAAAAAAATTGCCGCAAAACAACATTAAGTGATAAAGTGTTTGGCAAATCAAAACGAATCACTTGAATGACTGACAACGCACACAAAGAAAGAGTAACAAACAGAGAGAGAGAGAGGGAGAGAGAGAGTGAGAGTGGGAGAGAGAGATAGAAAGCACTGTAAAAGCAAGTGGCCATTTCATTCATTAGATAGAGTATCTATGGGTGGGCTCCTATTGAAAGGACACCAACAGAAAGCGAGTGTTGATTCAAAAGCCACAAGTGAATCATATGAATGGGTTCCACTAAAGTGTGTGTGTGTGTATGTGTATGGCTGTGGGTGTGGGTGTGTATGGGTGTAGGTGTGTATCACATATGAAATAGAAACTGGAATTTAAGGCTTTAAGAACTTTTTTTAGTAGAACGTTGCAACTGCACTTTAACTTTTATCTGTTGGATAAGTTTTCAGTTTGGCACTGTTAACTGTGCTCTGTTAACTGTGCTCTGTTAACTGTGCTCTGTTAACTATACTCTGTTAACTGTGCTCTGAACACTGGGATATGTTAACTACGCTCATTGCAAAGTTCTCTGTTTACAATGCTGTTTACTTAACTAAGCTGTGAAAGCTATACAGATGTAAAGCAAATAAATATATCACAATAATAACAGAAGTGTATAACAGATAATAGATATAAGCTATCTAAATGACAGAATAAAATAACAAATTAATATAGTAATTGAATATAACACAAGTGCAATTCCAATTTAATTCAAAATTTAGCAAGAGAACAATTACAGAAGAGTATAACAAAAGTAGAAAGTAGAAAAGTATAACAGATCAATATAACAGATGAATATATCAGAGTGTAGTGACAGAGTATAACAGAACAACATATTAGAGGAATATAACAGAAGAGTATAACAGATGAATATAACAAACAAATATAACTTATGAATATAATAGATAAATGCAACAAAAGTACATATGTAGCAGAAAAATAGATCTGAAAAGTATTAGAAATCAATATAACAGATAAATACACAAGAATAATATTGCAAATGAATATAGTAAAAGACAATAACATATTAGAAGAGTACAAAAGAATAGTATGACAGATGAAGATAACAGAAGAATATAACAGAAATATATCACAGATGAATACAATAAAGGAATGTTGCAGCAGAATAAAACAGAAAAGTATAATAGATCAATATAACAGATTAATATAACAGATAAATATACAAGAATAAATAAGCAAATGAATAGAACAGAACATATTAGAAGAGTATAAAAGAATAGTATAACAGATGAATATAACGGAAGAATATAACAGACGAAACCAACAAGAGAATATAACAGAAGAATATTGCAAAAGCATATAACAGAGTAACATAACAGAGGAGCTTGCCAAATGAATATGACAGTTGTATATAACAGAATAATATAACAAAAGAATAAAGTAGAAGAATATAACAGCGTATAACAGGAGAATATCAAACAGTAACTCTGTATAAAATGTAGACTAACAGCTGTAAAGATTCCCATTTGAAAATCTACATAATATATTCTATATACATTTATGGAAGAACAACTCCTGCAATACACCTATATAGGCCATAAGTGTAAAGAGCAATGTGAGACTTCATTAAAATCTATATGTATGTGTGTGTATGTGGTCGGACTTTGTGTGTCTTCTGCGTGTAACATAAGGACTTAATACCCTCATTACGCCATATTCAATTGGGCTGAGAGTGTAAAGCAAAAACAAATCAATATTTCTTAGAAAGCGAGGCAAACAGAATTTCGTAATATTCAGTTTTCCTTGAATTGAATAGTCATATTCCAGCTCCAGCTTCTTTGTAAACGCATATATATATATATAGTATATGTATCTTTAATTGGAGTCCTACATGTATGTCCACTTGTGTTACTTAATACCTCGACAAAGGCAGCACCCCAGCACACGAAATGCGAAGGGCTGCAAACGGTGTTTACGAGCGAGGGGAGCGTGTGGGTTGAGCCTGTAGAGACTGTTTAATGTACAACATAAACATATATATTACAGAAGCAGCTATGCAAAATATTTGCACAAGAATATATACACATCAAACTATTTAGCTCGTGGCAAGTTCCCCATAATTTTAGACCTATATATAGAGGTCTCTCTGTGCCTAGATATAGCATATGACTCACTCTGAGAGCCGCAGAATCGTAGTTCATCTAAATAATATACTTGTTCATTCTCACTCCTATATAATCGCTATATATATTAATAAGCATCCCCAATATGCAATGAGTTATGAAAAATTTGAAATGAAGCATACTTTCAGACATTTCTTCACAGCTTGTAGCTCAGAGTGCAAAGCAAAAATTCATGGCCTCTGTTCAAGCTGCCAGAGAATGTCATGTTAGACTTTGCTGGAGGCTGGAGCAGCAGGACGGACGGAGCGGGGTAGAGAGGGGGGAGCTAATTGCCTGTTGCACTCGCATGTTAAGCAGCCAAAACATGCAGCATAAGTTGCCAGCAGACAACAGAAGGAGAGGGAGACAGAGAGAGAGAGAGAGTGAGAGAGAGAGAGTGGTTAGCCTTGCCTTAAGTTGAAGAAATTTAAGAGACAGCTACGAAATTGTTCTAAGCTGGCAAAACTTTAATGAAATTTTGTATTTTAAAGTCTTCTTCTTGGACACGAAACCCATTGGAAATGCGAATTGAGGCTATATAGGTTTCGTGCCAGTTTATGTAACAGGCAGAAGGGGACATAATACACTACATAAAGTATTAATATATTCTTAATGAGTACGACGAGCTGAGTCGATCTGGGCATGTCCGTCCGCCGTTCTGTTCATTCGTCCATAAATTTGACCGTTTGTCCTTCGATCTTCGATCGTCCGTGCGTCCATCTGTCTGTCCGTCCGTCCATCCGACCTTACATCCTTCCGTCTGTCCAGCCATCTATCTATCTGGCCGTCCGTCCATCCATCTGTCCGTCTATCCTTCCATTTCCATTCGTCCGTCCGTCTGCCTATCCGTCCGTTTGTCTATCTGTCCATCCGCCCTTCCATCCGTCAGTCCGTCTTTCCGTCCGTCTCTCGGTCGGTCCTTCTCTTCGTCTTTCGTCCGTCCATCTGTCCATTTGTCTTTTCATCCGTCCGTCCGTTCGCTCTTCCATTCGTCCATTCATCTGTCCATTCGTCCTTCCATCCGTCCGTCCATCCGCCTGCCTGCCCTTCCATCCGTTCGACCGTCCTGAGCCCATTTGCTTAATATCGATGAAAATTAATACTTTTATTGAGTTTGTTAGGTATAATTGAAGTATAATATTGAAGAGCTTAAAACTTAGACACCACATGAAGGTTCTGTAAGGAATACGCAGATTTTGAATAGATAGCTGGATAGCTACACCTATTTCCGCTAACTGTAATTGCAAGAAGCCAAGAATGATTGAAACTATAGATCTGTGGTGAGTTTAGGGTATCTCGTAGTTGGACACTCATCATTACACTGCTTTTAGATGGGAGTGTGTGTGTGTGCGTGTGTGTAAACAAAAATAAACAAATTACATAGTCATGAATTGACGGCATTTTATAGAGCATTTCCCACTTGCTGGGTGCTTGCCGCAGCAAAGTTTACGACCCGACCAGAGTCAAATAAAAAGAAAAGTTTGTTTTTTTTTTGGCAACAGCTGCAAGATTGTTGCATTGTTGCCAGTCGATTGTGTGTGTGTGTGTGTGGGAGATGGGTGCGATGGGAACTGGCATTGTTTTGTAATGCAACAGCTTGCACGATTCATTGACGTTTCAGACAGACATGCCAATTGCCAGAATAAGGCACGCATTGTCGTTCGAGTCATTCGACATCAACATCATCATTATCTAGAATCTTGAACTGCTGCCAATTCACTTGCAGATCAAATGAGCTGAAAACAGCACAAAACTCAAGTTCAGAATCAATTAAAGAGTGCTAAAGAATCTCTTTGATTGCTTACCCAAACACTTTGACAGTGGCTGTCAAACTGTGTGTGTTAGAAAGTAGAAATTAAAAGATGAAGCTTAAATAAGAGATGTTCTTTATAGAGAAACTAAAACAAATTGTAAATGAAAGTAAATTGAATAAGTCGTAAAACTGATTTTATGATAAAGTGTAAAGAGTGGCTGTTAACTGTTGACAAGCAGTTGACATTCGGAACTAACTTAACTAATTGCAATGACTAAGTAAATGCTATGACAAGCATTGTTTGTGAACTCAACTTTTGTGGATTGCTCAGAGAAAGGGAAAGCAAGAGAAAACGGAACAGAAAGATAGAGAAAGAAAAGAGAAGAAGAGAGAAAACTTAACTAGAAGTTGCGATGACTAAGTAAATGCTTATTGGTTCAGAGACAGTCCTTGTTTGTGAAATCAATTTCTGTGGCGCCTTCAGAAAGAGAGAAAGCAAGAGGAAGAGAAAGCTATAGAGAAAGAAAGAGAAAGGTAGAGAAAGAGAAAATATAAAGAGAGAAAGCAAGAGAGAGCAATTAAAAAATGAATAGAGAGAAAATAATAAGAACTTATAAGGAGAGAAAGAGTGAAAAAAGAAAAAGATATAAGGAGAGAAAGCAAGAAAAAGAGATAGCGGGAGAGAAAGAAAAAGAGCGAGAGAGAAAGAGAAAGAGAAATAGAGCAAAAGAAAGAGAGAGCAAGATCGATAGAGAGACAAAGAGAGAAAAAGAAAATGGGAGGCAGAGAGAGAGAAAAAGTAAAAGAGAGACAAATAAGAGAGACTAAGAGAGACAAAGATTGGCAAATATAGGCAATGAGAGAAAAAAAGAGACAAAGAGGGAGACAAAGAGAGAGACAAAGATGGAGACAAAGAAAGATAGAGGCAAAGAGAGAAAAAGAGAGGCAAAGAGAGACACAGAAATACAAAGAGTGACAAAGATATATAAACAGAAACTAAGAGAGATAAAGAGAGACGAAGAGAGACAAAGATAGACAGACAGAGAGAGAGAGAGAGTCTGAGAGAAAGAGTGATACGGGGCAAAGAGAAAATAAGGAAACGAGACAAGAATAAAAAGCGAAAAAGAGAGAGAGGAGGGAGGGAGCAGCAGTACTCTCCTAACAAATTCCTTTCCACTCTACTCTACTTTTTACTGTCTCTCTCTCTCTCTCTCTTTCTTTCATTTTCCCTTGCTTCCTCTCTCGTTCTATATATGTATTTCTCTTTCTTCTCTCTTTCTTAATCTTTTTGTTATTTTCTTGTTGGTTTATTTCCATTTTTAAAACACTTCAAGCAGCTGCTTCTCCCATTTCGTTGTGGCGCTCCACTTTACTGCGCTGAAAAGTATGCTATATTTTTTTTAAAGCCCAACTGCGTTTTGCTTTGTCACAAAAACGCAGAAAACTACCCTCCACCACGCTGGCTTTCTATTTGGCTTGATAGTGTAGCTAGCAGTCACACCTAGGCACGCACACACATACACACACACACACACACACACACACACTCGCACACAGTTGACTTCGTTTGTTCGCTAATAAAGTTAAGCAATCAATAAAAATGTTGATTATGTGCGCCAACAACAAAAGCTTTAAGAGGCGCACACACAACACACCAACACACACACGCACATACACTCGATGTACACACCACGCACACTCTGTATGTAAATTTCATGATGCTTGGCGCATAACACAAAATAATCAAAGTGTTTTTTTCAACTGACGCCTCGGCAGACCAAACCAATTCCCTGCCCCCATAATAACCCTGCCTGAGCACCCTTGTTTTGTCAGTGTGACAGTGCGCTCAATCAGCGTTGCCAGACCATTGCAGTTTTTGGTCGCTGGCCAAAAAGAGGATTTGTTTTTGGTTTTTAGGATGCGAAATTCCAAATCGAATTTTGGGAAACTAATAAATTTGTTATTGACTTGAGTTGTGGCCATGAGAGAGCCTGTTGTTGTTCTGAAACTAAAGCAGATGCGGGGCTTAGGGGTGCTCACATACACATATGCACATATAGTCGTAAATACATTTATGTTAGCAACAATTTTAATGAGCAATAAAATGTTGCATACTTAAGAGCGCTAGAGCAAACTGTAGTAAAAGCTACAACAGCTCGTCTAAATTATGACTCTCTCGCTCTCTCTCTCTTTCTGTGTGTGCGTGTGTGGTTACATATATATATATATGCTAGTATAGCGCATAGCCACTTGCTAACCACTTTTGACACCTTTTCGCACGACTTTTGAGCGCACTTTTCAAAAAGTTTCGGCAACAAAAACAAAACGCAAAAACTGCCGCAAAACACCTTTCCAATCTGTCTCGCTCTCTCTCTCCCTCTCTCGCTCTCATTGTTTGACTGTTGGCAAGCAAGCATTTAACTTAAATTATTTTGTAAAAAAATGAGCAAAGTTTTCTCCTTCGATTTGGCAAAGTCGTTATGCGGACGGGACTCTAAACTAAATTACATTCGAAACATGTCCAAGTTGTGACGGGGCATTATTTATTCTGATGCCACTGTTAATAATCTTATTGCTATATATATATATACAACTTGTTTTTTTATGCTCTCCAATGGCAATGCTGTAAGAGACTTCAAATTTGTCTTTGCCTTCACAAAGCTTTTTTTTTTCGTTATGCTCGCTGGGGACCTTACAGAAATATCTACTTAAAAGCAATTACTTTTGAAGCTAGCGAATTGGTATTTGAAAGATATATATACATATATATAAATGTAGGATACTTAAAATATCAGGGTTGTATAGCTAAGTCTATTGGGGACTATATATATGACAATTTTTGAGCTTTGATTAGAAAGTTTTGCAATTGGAACTCTATAAGCTAGATCGAATGAAAGAACTTTAAGTTTTCAGTTACTAATATATATAGATATATCGGCGAGTTAATAAGATTTTCAAGTTGTGAAGGGTCTACGGTTGCAACTTCCAATTTTTCTCTGCTAATTGTGCTGGGAGTCTCAGCATGTTTCACTGTTGAAGTTTTTTATCGAACTATTCCTAGTCCATATTTAACCTCTTGTTGTCTCTCTCTCACTCGACTTCACACTGAGCCAAACTGTCGTCGCACTCTTTTAGTGTTGCACAACTTCATTAGCTTATGCATTGCACAACACTGCTCAATTCACCTCGAAAACTAGGCACTTTCTTCATAATATTAGAACTACCCAATTCTGTCTCAAATTTCTATCAAATTTCTAATAAATTTAGCTGTTCTTGAACCCTGAGCGAGTATTATGCAGTCGAGTATGCAGAAGTACCAACTGCCAGCTGCTGTTGAGGCGCTTGCCCACATCTCCTTCTTTCCCTATCTCTTCCTCTCCCTCTCTCTCTCTCTCTGTCTCTCTCTGAATGAAATTCCAACTGCAGCCAATTAAATTTGGCTAACACGCTATCCCGCTGATATTTGCATTTGTTTTTCGATTTTAATTAAATCAATCCTAATGAATATTGCAAATTTATGAGGAAAAAAAAGAACAAAGAAGGAAATTCTTGTGTGAAGGAAATTTTTGGATATTAATTGATAAATAACTGTGGCTGTTGACCAGCATGCAAATTGACAAACACTTTGACAGCATGAAATAGATGAAGCTGTACGACAGAGAGCTGAACGAATGTTCATAAAAATAATAATAAAAAACTTGTTGGAGGTATTTCATTTCACTTAATTAAGAAGCAGCGTGTGTGTGTGTGTTGGTGTTGAGTAAAGGGGTGTCCCATGGCAAATGAAAGGGTACACCTGCCACGCTTCAGTCTTTTGTTTCGCTTGAGCAGGACGCGTGTGACCTGCCACATCTTTAATGCATACAGAGTGAGAGAGAGAGAGAGAGAGACAGAGACAGTTGACAGTTGAGAGCAGGCAGAAATGTTTGCCAATTCTATTATGCATACATATATACATATATACATACATACATATATATATATATATATATATATGTATATGCAAAGACCTTACCCATGTCTTTGGGACGCGCCATACGCTGCGTATACGCAATTTGGAAATGAATTTTCAGAGGCGGCTACCAATTAGCAGCTCCCATTCGAATGTCGAATGCATATTGAATGTCATTCATTAGCGATTTTTAGATGGAGCCAGCACATATTTTTGTTTTGTTCAAGTCAGTGTCAATTACATCGGATTTAATTTGTAATGAGTTCTCTCCTCTTTCGTTATATCAGAAAATGCGTTTTCCTTGCTGCAACTGAGCGGGTTGTGAGCAAAATAATTATAATTGGATACCCCTTCACAGTCTACAGTTGATTGCGAAAGCATGTTGCTGCAAATACTAAATGGGAATTATTGCAAACTGAAAAAAAAGACTCTTACGTGTAAGACTCTTCGATAAATTCGATAATGTTGCCGTTAGCAACGACTAAAAGTTTAATTATAAGTTTCAGAAAAACAGTTAAAATTCTTGTCGCTATCACTCCTAGCTGCAATATTCCTTTCGATAATTATCGATAGTTAGCTTAACTTATATTTTAACTGGCAGATAAACTTTATGTCAACTGGAAACTGTAAATTGATTGCAAGCCAGGCAGTTGGCTTGAGTAAAAGCTTTCCATTGTCTTGTTAGCATCATATTTTCAGCTATCGATAACTTTCCTACTGTTATCGTAAATTATCAAACTAGTCTAGAATGACTTAACTCGGGGTTAAGCTTGCAACTGGACACACAGTGAAAGCTATGGACTTGAGAAAAATGTTCTCTGTACAAGATTCTGAGCTATCGATAACTTTGATACTCATTTCGATATCAATAGCTAAACTAGTCTTTTCTCAGTATTAAAGGGCAAATAGACAACTTATTGGATTACTCGAGAAAAGCCCTCCTTGTTAGTAATAGATTCTTAGCTATCGATAACTTTGATACTTCTATCGATATCGATAGCTAATGTAGTCTTGGCTGGTAGAAGAAGAAGCCACATAAATACTCGAAGAAATTCACATAAATCCTTGTTTGTATAAGATTCTTAGCTATCGATAACTTCAATATTTATATCGATATCGATAGTTTACTTTAATTTGGCGGAGTGTTAAACTTAAAATAGAAAACATATTGAGTACTCTAAGAAAAGATACATAAATCCTTGTTAGTAACATATATTTTAAGTTATCGATAACTTTTATTATCGAGTTTGCTTACCTGAACTTAACTTAGAGTTTAACTGGAAACTGCTCTGGATTTAGCGCTAAAAGAAAGCTGTTCTTGTTCTAATATCTAATATATCGATATTGTTATCGATAATTATCGAACTAGCTTACGTAGTCTCAACAGAAAGTTAAGCTGGAAACTAGTTTAACTTTGTTTTTCATAGTATTCGATTTATAGTATGCTATACTCAGCTATCGATAACTTTGAGAGTGTTATCGATAGTTATTGAAATTGTTGATATACATATATTTGATTGTTAGCTTGTTGGTTAGCTATCGAAAAAGTTACTGCAGCACTGGTTGAGAGAGAATGAATTACAGCTATTTTATTTACAGGGTATACAGTAGTCAGGCACTTAGCTTGTTTGCAATGCCACTTAAAGCTATTGTAATTACAATTATGTTATCTTGCCCACTCTTTGAGCTTGTGTAATGCCAGAGGTTGTTAGTTTCTATATATGCTTATGCACACACACGCACACATACATGTGCACATACGTATATATTTCTGTTACGTTATTTTTATTTTTAATATCTAAATTGGGTATCTGTGTTAGGTTATGTTTTCCTTTTGTTTTGTTTGTTTTATATTCTTATTATTCTTTTTTTTTTGTTCCTTTGGCACGTGCTGTAACTGTCAGGCCTCATTGAATATTATTTGAATATTTGTCTGTGCATATCGCGCGCGTGTGTGTGCGTGTGTATGTGTGTGTGTGTGTCTAGGTGGTGTTTCATGTCGCCCACACGCCCACCATCGACGCCGCAACGCCCACACGCCCACAGTTCATGCCACCTGTCCACCTGCCACATTTCTCATGACGCGTGCCCCGCTTTGTTTTATTCATTGTTGTTGTTATTTTTGTTATTGTTGCCGCTGTAATTTATACGTGTTGTTTATTTTATGCCAATTTAATGCAACTTCCACACACACACACAAACACACACACACACACGCACACACGCGCACACACCTTATAGCCGCAAGCAAAAATATAACAAACGAGCCGCGATTTGACTAACGTTTTCTGCTCAAGAGTATATGTGGTGTGTGTGTGTGTGTGTGTGTGTGTGTGTGTGTGTGTGTGTGTGTGTGTGTGTGTGTGCATGACATTAAATATTTGACATATTGTCACATTCACGTTCATAATGAAGTGCAGCTAAGTTAGTCTGAGACTCAGCGAGACTAACAATCGAAAACCAAAGAAACAACAGCTGCAAATGCTGACTGCGAAATACCCTACAAAAGTTAATATTTCAAGAATTTTATACTAACCAGCTGTTAGCTATTTGACATGAGGATAAAGTAGTTCCCTGCCTTTAAAGCGAATGACAAATGAAGCAAAATATTTTAGATAAAAGAATATTGTAAATGAGAAATAAAAGTTGACAATATGCTAAGCCTGGCTGTTAACTTTGACAAGAGCCTTGGCATACATTTCACATATATCATTTGCATGCAAAGCATGTTGCAAAAGCAAAGTTCATAAGGTCTTGTGAAGCCTCCAGCTATTCAGTTTTCTATTGCTTTATAATTCCAGGTTTAATTAGAAAAACAGATTTTGCTTGCCTTTTGACAACTTTTTGTATTTAATACTCGTTCGCGAAGTTACAAGAGCATATTGGTTTTTGTGCAATGTCTAGCTGTCTATTCGTAGAGGCTAGAAACTTGGAGTTTGGCATATTTACTCATGTATCTCAATCCCTCGTTATATGGCTTATAGAGATATATCTATGGGTGCGTGGCAAAGCAGATAAAACTGTATCCTACATTTCACAAAAGGGGTCTTAAAAATCAGATTTCGGAGTTGCTCCGAATCTTGTAATAAAATCGATTCAGAAAATCAATTTTGACTGACTGTGAAAAATTTATCTTTAAACTGGGTTTTAAGTGGAATACCTTATCTGACTGTTATTGATTCAGCGCATCGATTTGCTTTAAACAATTTTCCCTGGTTTTTCCAGTTTTGGAAAGAATTTAGTCGATTCCCATAAATGCCTTGGCTTGACCAAGTTGACTAACTGTGAAAAATGTATCTTTAAACTGATTATTAGCTGCTATACTTCATCTGAAGCTTATTGATTCGGAGCTTCAATTTGCATCTACCAATTATAGATGGTTTGTCAAGTTTTGCAAAAATGTTCTTGATTCCGAAAAAATACCTCTTTAATGTGGTCTGACCCCAACTCGCGTATTTTTCGCCCGATTTGAGTATGATATATCATTTTCATTAAAAACAAATAAGGACTTTCGATTGTTGCCAGTTGGTAGTAGGCATTCGTACATAACAAAAACAAATATCATTAGTTAATGTGAGTTTATTTACTAGAGCTAAAGTTATTGCAAGTTAAAAAGAGCATTTTTGGAATTGATTTTTTATTAGATTTTTTCAATTGTTAGACTACCCCTCATTATATTTGGAAAGTAAAAGGTTTTCTACAAGCGGACTCCTTTAAGCCGAGCTGCACTCATTTGAAGTTAAAAAAATGGCTGATTTCGGAGTAACTCCGAATTCTAGCAAAAATGTGTTTCATTGCCCGTTGGTAGTAGGCATTTCTACAAGACAAAAAGTGACTATATTTTCTAGAGCTAAAGTGATTGGAAGATAGGAAAGGCATTTTTCGGAATTGCTTTGTTTTTCAAATGTTAGACAACCCCTCATTATATTTGGAAAGTGGAAAGTGGTAGTCCGTGCGAGCGCAATAAGGTACGGCTTTTGCTAGTCGGACCTCATCAAGCCAAGCTGCACTTATTTGAAGTTCTTGAAATGTCTGATTTCGGATTAACTCCGAATTCTAGCAAAACTGTGCTATAACTTCTTCATCTTTTGTCTACGCTGTTCTTGTAATATGAGCGAGTGTTGTGCAGTCGAAAGCGCTCGACTGCAAGGCTCTTCCCAGCTTATGTTTGCATTTTATGACCTTTAAATGGTTTGATACGAAAGTTTTAAAGGAATTTTACTGTCGTTGTCGCTGGCGCTGTCGTTGCCGTTGGCACTGGGCGTGCCTTTTTGGGCTGTTGCTATTCATTAGATGCGCTTAATCAACTGTATTTGGAGCTGTCTGACATGCATGTGCCGTATGCCACCTGCCAGCTGCCACCCACACACACACACACACACACACACACACACGCACGTACCACATCAAAATTGACTTAATGTCCATACAAATTTCTCAACTCCGAAATGAAAATTTCCCAGAAAATCTGAAAACAAAAGTGAAAATGAAAATCAGAACGGAAAATGGAAAATGCGAAATGTAAAATGTAAAATGAAACCAACAAAGCATCGCAAAAGTCGTATTATTAAATCCATAGCAATCCATAGAAAGGCGTTGCCAAACAGCAGCACGCTTTGTATACCCTGCAATCAGATGAAATGTGTTTAATATTAAGGGTATTCCCTTGCCAAAAAAGCTGCTTTTATGTTGAGCAATAATTTTGTAGGACTATCGATATATACAGATTTAAATCGCTATGCAAACATTAGGGGTATGCCCTTGAAATATATATTTTATGCATATATTAGGGGTATGCCTTTGAAATATACATATACTTAGAAATGTATACAAGTATTACAAGTATTAAACAGCTATGCAAACATAAGGGGTATGCCCTTGAAATAAGTATTAGGGGTATGGCTTTGAAATATATTTATATAATAAGATATATATAACAAGTATTACAAGTATTAAACAGCCATGCAAACATTAGGGGTATGGCCTTTAAATATGTATTTTTATCAAATATTAGGGGTATGCCCTTGAAATACATATTAGAATAACTTCTGAAATATATAAAGAAAGTATAAAGAGTATATTAGGCAAAGATTTCATTAGTATTAAAGCCTATTCCACATTAGGGATATGCCCTCTTTATATAGCCTGAATAACTTTTCTCGCAAGTCCATTTTCAAATATGATTTATGTAAAAGGAAAGTGTGCAAACTGACTGTCAGTGCAGCATATCCTTTCACACGCTTATATACAGGGTATTGGTAGCTATGGCAAAACTTGATTCTAGTCTTTCGGGCTGCCTAGCTAAAAAAAAAAAATGTTTAATAATTAAAAATGAAAAATTCATTTTGTTCTTGTTGTTGCTGTGCCCACCTGCTGTGCGCTCGTGTGTGTGTGTGTGTGTGTTTGTGTGTGTTTGTATGATTTTGACAGTTGAAAGGATTATGAATCTGTAAAGAGCAAATGAGAACAAAGCTAAGCACAAAGTGGACAAAAATATGACAGGGACTAAACAGCAAAAATTTGCCCCAGCCCCCGAGCTGTCGCTGAGGTCCTGCAGGGAGGGATAAGGGACAAGGGATAAGGCTGTGTGCACCAGGAGCAGATTCCATGACAGGACACTTTTTGCTATATGAATGCTGTGCGGTTGCGGCTGTCGGTTTTACATTTTCCAAAATTTGCCTCGTCCCAGCTGAAAAGAAGTTGACACCTTTTGACGCGTTTTCCTTTCTGGTTTGCTTTTGGCTTGGTTTTCTTTTTATTTTTGCGGCCTGCCAATGAAATCATTTGAGTATATTAATTAAAAGCACTCGGTAAATACGCCGGGCCGCTCGAGCTCTGTTGAACCGCGGCCGTGTCCCAAATACGCGCAGCTGTCGCGTCCAGGACCCAAAGCGTCGGGGCCCCAAAAGTGGATGCCGCTAAGCAAATTGGATTGCTGTGGGAGTCGCTTGGTCGGGTCTGGTCGGGTCGGGTCGGGTCGGGTCGGGTCTGGTCTGCTCTCTCCTTCACGCAGGATGTTTGCCAGCTGAATTATCAAGGCAAAAAGTTCAATAGCCAATTCCCCAAACGCTCCTTTCAAGATCGACACCAGCAAGCGCGTCGCTGGCTCCAATTGCGCCATTTGCATTAATTGCGAACGATACACACGCACACACACACACACGCACACTTATATATACACATATACATACAGCCCCAGCTATCTCTCAGTCAATATGGACGCCTTTTTTTATGCTTTGCCTTGGTTTTTATGCCAGAGCTCCTCGTTTGGGTTTCTCTGTTTTATTTTTGGGGCAATGAAACGCTCAAAGAAGCCGCAAAAAATGTCTGAAAGTTTGGCCCAGCTTCTCTTTTTTTATACCCTGAACCCATTGAAAATGGGAATTCAGGGTATAATGGTTTTGTGACAATGTATGTAACAGGCAGAAGGAGGCGTGGCAGACCCCATAAAGTATATATATTCTTGATCAGGACGACGAGCTGAGTCGATCTAGCCATGTCCGTCTGTCCGTCTGTCCGTCCGTCCGTCTGTCCGTCTGTCCGTCTGTCCGTCTGTCCGTCTGTCCGTCCGTATGAACGCAGTGATCTCGTAAACCACAAAAGCTAGAGATTTGAGATTTTAGATATATATTCTTGTATACCATACGCAGTACAAGTTTATTTTTTTTTTCGATAACTCATCCTATTTCCTTATTATCGATAACAATCGATATTTTGACTTTGTTTTTAAGCTATAACTTTTAGACCATAATACCTAGAGACGCCAAATTGACTATGTAGGTTGCTGTGATGTAAATACAGATAATAAACTTATTAAATTTTGGATACCTCTCCCCATTAGCCCCATAAGTGGAAAAAACGTATTTCAAATACTAGGGAGTTGGGATTTCGTATATATACACCTCTAGATGTCAATATTATGTCCTGAAAATTTCATTAAGAAAGTAGATCTAGAACCGAAGTTATTTAACAATGAATTTCTCATAATGCTGCATAGAATGCAGCCCAAGCGTAGCCGCTAAATCATCTACGCAGTAAGCGGCGCGCGTGCTTGTGTATGTATATGTGTGCGTGTGTGGGTGCACGCAGAGGGTAATATGTACCGGTAAAAGATATAAGCTAGATTGTTTAAAACACTGCCTCGGACTTGGTTCAGGGGATCTCGTAGTCGGGCAGACCCGACTAGAGCTTTCTTACTTGTTTTGTTGTGCCTCAGCGATTAATCAATTTGCTAAAACTTCATGCGATAGTTTCTCAATTAAGTTTGTTTCCTTTCCTTCTCATCTACTGCAAATGAGTAGAGGGTATTTCAGTTACATAGGAACGTATGTTACAGGCAATGTAAGCGTATATAAGTCGAGTCACATCCCTCTGTCTGCATAATTACATCTAACTCGACAACTTTAAAACTCGAACTATTTATGCTTGAATATTATAGATAAAACACAGTTAATATATTTTAGCAATGCTTAAAACCATTTTCCTAAAATTGCTAAAAATCTAAATTTTAAACAATTTTTAAAGCTTAACTCGAAAACTTTAATATCTACAGAGAATTTCTTTGGCAATACAATTGCTTTAATGCTTTAAGAATCACAATTTTCAAGTTGGTTTTTTGGAATAACTAGAAAGGTATAAGATCTAATACCCTACGCAAATTAAAAATGTTTGTTTTTTTTTTTAAATATCTTAAGCAATTTTCGAATTTCAATTTGTTTTTTAAGCATAACTCGAAAACTATATGAAATACAAACAACTTATTTCGCAAAAAAAAATGGTTAAATACCTTACGCAAAGTAAAAACTTTGTTTTCTTGCAACATTTCAAATCGTTTTCCAAATATCGAAAAAAATCGATATTTTGAACTCGTTTTTCGAGCATAACTCGAAAACTTTATGACGTACAAACAACTTATTTGGCAAAAAAATATGCTTAAATACCCCACGCAAAGTAAAAACAAAGTAAAAAATTTCAATACGTTTTCCAAATATTGATAAAAATATATTTTCGAGTGGTTTTTAAAGCATGATTTAAAAACTTTAAGATACTTAGATATCACATTGAAAGGAGCTACACTTCAACACCATAAATAATTTTTTTTTTGCAATATCTCAGACCATTTTCTTTAGATAAAAAAAAAAAACGATATTTTAACAGCTTTTTTTCCAAGCATAGCTCGAATACTTTAGGATCTTTAAGCAACAAATTTGGTATATATATATAAATATTTCATATTTTGAATGTCTCTCCTCAAATTCATTGAAGTTTCGAAGAATAAAATAAAGACAAATATTTAACTTTATTTTACTTTAATTCTTTAGGCCTAAAATCATGCCTAAAATTCTTTTTTTTTATATAAATATAAACGCTTAAAGCATGATAATGCTCTTGAAATTTATTTCCATTTATTATTAGATAGCGTTTTATCTTAAAACTTTTGGCAAAGGCGGCGCGCAGCACGTGTGCGAAAAAGCCTGCTGTTGCTTTGACTTCATCATCGTGTTGCTCTAGTTGGACATCTTCGTTTCCAATTTCATATTCATAATTTTAATATCATAAAAATTTATCATGAGTTTCACTTTTAGGCGAACGTTCTAAAAATAAAGGAACTTTGGCACGTTTGCACAGCCGACGATTCCCAAACGTGCTGCGTTTGAGCCAGGCCCAGTTCGCTTTATGACCAAATTGAAAATGAAGAAGAATATATATACATATACATATATATATATATATGAAAACTGTTAATTTTCTTTCTTTTAGTTGTTGGCTTTTCCAAGTGATTTGCTATGGGCGTGGCTAGGCTATTGTAACTATTTATGCTACGCAGCAGAAGAGTTGAGAAAGGCTCGAGGAGGAGCGGGAGGAGGGGAAGGAGGGAGCTTGCTTTGCCAAAGCAAAGTCTCGAAAAATTTCAATTCCTGTTGAAGCAACTCAGCAAAAAAGAAAAAGAAAAAGAAAAACAAATTTTGCATTTTCGCCCTCAGCTGTTTTTCCCTGCTGCGAAGGTGTGTGCTGCCTGTGTGTGTGTGTGTGTGTGTGTGAATTGTGTTTTTGCCTTTTAGCTTCTGTTAGTGGCATTTGCTTTCAATTCACACACACACACACACACACACACACACACACACACTCGTTTACACCTGTACACACAATATTCCGTTTGCGACGCTTTTTTTTTTTAATTTACTATACATGCCACGCCTCCAGCCATGGCCGTGCTGCCACGCCCCTTTGCCACCTGCATAGGACATGCCTCATTTTCCACTCAACTGAGACCGACAAGCTGCCAATAATTTTCACCCCTGAATATATGCAAATCATTTTAACCCATCAAATTGCCAGTTCTCAGAAATATTTCACACATTTGTTAACACTCTCACACACACACACACACGCACTCACACATACATAGACAGTTTGATTGTGCTATCCTAACATCTATATCGACATGCATATATCTATAATAGAATCTATCTGCATCGACCCAGTGTCTATGAATTTCGGCTCAAATCATTTGAAGCCGACACGAACCTGACCTTGAAGCGTGTCTATACCCTGTATCTCCGTGAGAAAAGTTAAGCTGGGTATCTTAGACTAGTGAATTGTTAAGAGTGTATCAAGAGCAGAGTAGAGGGTATCTGTAGTCTAGTCTAGTTTCAGTTGAGTATTCATATACCTGGGCTGATACTCATCAGCTTGTCTAGCTTTTCCAATTTCTCTTGCGATTTCTCCCTCTCTCTCTCTCTCATTCTGTCTCTCTGCAATCCTATCTATCTCTAACTCTGTGCTCTAGGCTCTTTGTATCTCTGTCTCTTTGTCTATCTGTTTCTCTCTCTCTCTCTCTCTTTCTCTCTCTCTCTCTCTCTCTCTCTCTCTCTCTTTCTCTCTCTCTCTCTCTTTTTACTTATTCTCGCTATCTTTCCTCTCCTTCTCCCTCGCTATCTATGTTTATCTCCTTCTCTTTCTCTCTCTCTATCTCTCTCTCTGTTACTCTTTTTTCTCCTTTTTCTCTCTCTCTCTCTCTTTCTCCTACTCTCTCCCTTTTTCCTTCTCTTCTCTCTCTTTCTCTTTCTCTTTATATATATTTCTACTTCTCTCTCTCTTTCTCCTACTCTCTCTCTCTCTCTCTCTTTCTCATTATCCTAGCCTCTTTCTCATACTCTCTCTCTTTCTCCTAGTTTCTCTCTTATACTCTCTCTCTCTCCTAGTCTCTCTCCCTCTCTCTCTCTCTTTTCTCCAGCTCTCTCTCTTTTTCCTTCTCCCTCTTTTTCTTTATTCATCTTTCTCTTTCTCTCTAATTTTCTACTTCTCTCTCTTTCTCCTACTCTGTCTCTCTCTTTTTTTCTCATACTATCTCTCTTTCTCATACTCTCTCTTTCTCTGTCTCCTTCTCTCGTTCACATACAGAGGGAGCTCTCTCTTTCCCTCTCTTTCGCTCTCTTTCGCTCTCTTTCTCCTACTCTCTCTCTTTCTCATACTCTATATCTCTTTCCCTCTCTTTCAACAATTTCTCTCTCTCTCACTCTCCCACTCTCTCTTTCTATCTATCTATCTACATATATCTACCTTTAAGTATTGTTAGCTTAACTATACTATAATACAGGATATTAGCCATGCCCTCCTCCTCCCCCCCCCTCTGCTCCCACTATCATTTCACCTGCATTTGCAGCGTGTCGTAAATTCATTGGACTGAATCGCTGAACAGGTTCTAATTGCATTGCTGGAACAGCAGCTCGCGGGGCTTTGTCTTGTCAGTTATCTTGTGGCTATAGCTGGTTATATCCCGTGATGCTGGCATTTTAATGCTAAGCCCCCTACACGCAACCTATGTATGTGTCTGCCCCTGCCCCCGCTCTGGCCCCTGCCCTTGTGTCGGCATCTAAGTCCTGTTTTCATTAACTGTTTGGCTTTCAGTTAACTGCTGATGCAGGATTTGCCAATCAGCATCAGTTCACTGGCTCAGCGTGTTGCTGCGTTCCTCGCCTAACGTCCTTTTGTTGTCCTTCCTTCTCCGCCTCCGCCTTCTCCTCCTTCTCCTCCTGCTGGCTGGGCAGGCGTCGTATAAACACACAAATTACCGCAAATTTGTGCACGCCAAAAAGGAAAAAAATAAATGCGATGCATATGTGTAAGTGTGTGTGTGTGTGTGTGTGTGTGTGTGTGTGTGCGACACGCACATTTTGTGGCATATGCTGTTATGTATCGATGCCTGCTGCCGGAAGGACATTGCAAAACATTGCGATAAAAATCCATTTAGATGCGCAAATAAGCAAAAATCAACAAGGAAATTGACTTTGATGAGAGACGACAAGGCCAGACGAAACACACACACACACACCACAACACACACACACATATGCCTAGACACGCCCCCTTGCTCCACTCGCCCCTCGCATATTTGATGACTTACTTATTTGGCATTAATTTTTTTCTCTTTTTTTCGTCAAACGCACACAAGCTCAGTCAATTGTTTCCATTTTCGATTTTTATGCACTTCTCTCTTTCTCTCTCTCTCTCTCTCTTTCTCTCTCTGTCTAACACATTTGTTAGCTGTCAAAATGCTGTCAAAATTCGTGCTTTATTAAGAATTGCTGGAAGACCTCTAACTCTCTCCCCTCTCCAACTTAAAGACCTCTATCTTTGTCAGTATCTCCCTCTCTCTCTCTCTCTTCCACCCCTCTCTTTCTCTCGCTAACGCCTTTGACAGCTGTCAAAATTCCCTTAAATATTTATTGATATTCGCAGCAATTAAAATGTTCTCACTTACCTTTCTCAACCTCCTTCTCTCTCCCTCTCTCCCTCTGTGTCTCTCCTTCTCTTTTCCCGTTCCCTTCCCTCTCAAATAATACTTTTATTTGGCATTAAATTTGAACCCCAAAAAGGGACGCGCTGCAGCTTGTTAATCCCATTTGTGCCCAAGTCGAAAATGGGGCCTAAACTAACCCCAAGCACAACAAAGGGGTTAACATATTTGAAAAACTCACAAAATGTTCCGTTTATGAAAACATATTAATTTAGTTTATAAAGCTTTTGCTGCAACAAATCTGAGCTATTTTTATATATTTGAAGTAGTTGAGTTAAGTCCTTGACTCGAGGAGTCCTTTCGGAAAACTGCTTGAAAAGCTTCACATCTCAGGCTTAGAGTTGTATTTCAATTTCATTTGTTGGCCTTAAGTTTGTGTTGCTCTCTCTGTCTCTTTTCTATCTCTTTCTCTTTGGATACATGAGATAAAAGAGTTTATTGAAGCTATTCCCCTCTTTACTATATAGTATATAGGTTAGGCCTAACTAACTAAGATATATTCATTTTATGTTCAGATATACAGATATCTCTACCCACTAATATGAAAATTTACCAGTTTTTTTTAGTGTATTTTAATACAAATAATAGTGAAGAATAATAATTACCTTAATTAACTTACTATTGATAGATTTGTTAACTTTTTCTTCACTTTTGGTGCAATTCTGCCAAAGACTGCTATTTTTTTGAACGGCAAAATTCGTGTTCATAAGCACAAAAGTATGAAAAACGGGCCAAAACGAAGCAAAACTAACGGGACTTTTACGTATTTCTCATGTTTACATTCCATTTTACAAACGCAAAGTCCAAGAATTAAATCTATAATAAGGAATCTGCAAAAAAAATTTGAAATCTCTGTTAGCATCTAGTGCGCTGCTATTATTGTGCACACAGCTGTATATATATATATTATATGTGCATATATATCTTTATAGATTTATAAATATTCTCATATCCGTTTCTTTCATAGTTTTTAGTTTAGTTTCATTTTTTCAGCTCAACTTTAGCTTCAGCTTTAGTTAGATCTTCTAACGTTTAACGACATTCAGTTGCATCATTTCTGCAGCACAACTCAATTATGTGTGAGTGTGTTGAAGTGTGTGTGTGTGCATGTGCATATGTGTGTGTGTTGCTGTTGTGTTTTGCCCAGCGAACGGCCGAAGCGACGTTCACGGAAACTTCATTTATGTAAAGCTTTTAATTTGTTGCGAACACACAAGAAAGAGACAGATGGAGGCAAAGAGAGAGAGAGAGAGAGAGAGAGAGAGAGAGAGAGAGAGTGAGAGGCAGAAAGGAAACGACATAAGGCAGCTGCACCAAAAATGTCAAACAAGTAAAGTGTATGTGTGTGTGTGTGTGTGTGTGTGTTTGCTGGAAAGAGAAGGTAAACGAGAGTTGGCCAGCTGCAAACTCTCTAAACTCATTTAATCAACACAAAGCGTTTAATCTCGCAAAATGTATGGCAGACACACACAAACACACACAAGCACACACAAACACACATGCACACATACACACACTAACACACACGTAGCACATACGCACACACACACTTACAACGAGGTAAAGAACGTGATTACGCGCGTATCAATCAAATTTGTCTCTCTATGTGTGTGTGTGTGCTTATGTGTGTGTGTGTGTGTGTGTGTGTGTGTGTTTGTATGCACATGCTGCCTGCACACAATGGGCCAAATCGATGCTATTTGAGGCATAAATAAATAGCTTAAAAATTAAATGGAAATCATTATCTAAGCAAACCAGGCACATTTATCGTATTTTTGCATGCTCGAATGTGCATGACATATGCGAGGGTAGCTCAATAAGTTGCTCAGAAAAAGTCATTTTTATTTAACAGCAATGTAACTTTAAAGCTACAATTTCTTATCACTGACAAAAAAGTAGATTTATAGACTTTCTCAAAATAGTTAGTGATGAGCGATGAGTAATGAGTAATGAGTAATGAGTAATGACTGATGAGTGATGACTGATGACTGATGAGTTATGAGTGATGAGTGATGAGTGATGAGAGATGAGAGATGAGCGATGAGTAATGAGTAATGAGTAATGAGTAATGAGTAATGAGTAATGAGTAATGAGTAATGAGTAATGAGTAATGAGTAATGAGTAATGAGTAATGAGTAATGAGTGATGAGTGATGAGTGATGAGTGATGAGAGATGAGAGATGAGTAATGAGTAATGAGTGATGACTGATGAGTGATAAGGGATGAGTGATGATAAACTCGAACACAAACTCTTCACACTATATTTAACATTGAAGAGTTAACAGCATTTGCTTATGTTAATATTACTAATGAGCAAATCTATTATTTTTAAAAATATTTCTTTGTTCTTATTTTAAATAGTGCCACAATAAAATGATATTCAGCTCACTGTGCAGCTCTAATTGAAGCGTGTAAATTTAATTAATTATAATAGAGTTCTCATTAGGAGCCTGACCGAATGCGAATTTGCTCAGGCTGTGAATAGCTGTGAAATAATTAGGCAAATTTTAAATGAATTCGATGAGGAGACAATCGACTTATCGATATCGCAATTAATCGCTTATCGATTAAAATCAATGAAATATTTCTGTATAGGAATTGCATAGAAACACATAGACTTAGAGTTTCAGTAATCAATGAGTAAAAAATACTATAAAATTACAAAAAATACTGAAAACATACTTTAATATATAAATACTGTAAAGAAATCAACAATACGCAAAGACTCTTGTCTACCCTGCACACAATTCACTTAAGCCAGCATTACGAAAAGCAATATTTCAGCTTTGCAGCTTCTGAGACAATTTAAGAAGTTAAAACTATATTTTGTATCCTGCCTTTGCCAGCAAAGCTACTTTGATTAATTGCAAAACTCTAACCACAAATGCGCAAAGTAAACAAATGAGACAAATTAATAATATATGAGAAATCAAAAAGGAAAAGTGGAGCGCCAAAGTTTGTATACCCTAGAAAATGGCAAGGAAAAGCAAAGAATAGTTATTTAAGCTCAAGAAAATAAAAAGATCCCTACCAAAAACCAATTTTTGGGTTGATTAATCCTATGGCAGCTATATGATAAAGTCGTTCGATCGGAATGATTGCGAGATATCGAATGCGTGAAGTTAAAAGAAGTCTAACGGGAGGAGTTTTCAGAAGAGACAGACGGACGGATGGACGGACGGATAGAAGGACGGACGGATAATCGACCGAACGGACGGATAATCGACCGAACGGACGGACGGACGGATAACCAGACGGACGGACGGCTAACCAGACGGACGGACAGATAGATAGACGGACGGACGGATAATCGAACTAGCGGACGGATAGATGACGGACGCACGAACGGACGGGCGGGCAGATAGACAGACGGACGGACGGATAAGCGAACGAACGGACGGATAGACGAACATTTAGACAGACGGATGGACGGGTAAACGGACGTCCGGACGAGTGGACAGATGGACGGAATTATAGTTTAAGCAGTCGGCGATACTTCATGCTATGTGTTGCAAACTACTAATCAAAATGTATATACTCTTTTTACCAAGGGTATTAAAAGAAGTTAAGCCAACATAGTGAAGAGTTTTGTGGCATGTGCAAGGATTCTTAAAAACCAATTTGCTTGAAAACTCTCGCAATTTGAAATCGAAAGTGGAAAATGGAAAATGGAAAATAGCAAAACGCAACGAGTGACGGAAATGACAGATGAACGAGCGGGCAATGCTTGGACCAAAGACAAGTTTCAATTAAGTACAGAGCGGGTATGTGTGTGCGTGCGTGTGTGTGAATGTAACTACCTTCGTATTGCCAATTGCTGCTGGAACTACGTTGATTCATTTTGATTTGGCTCAGCTGCCAGGCAATGCAGCTTACACACTTCTCTTTCTCTTTCTGTCACACTCTCTCTCTCTCCCTCTTTTGCTCTTGTCAGCTTGTAGCTGTTATTGTTGTTGGCTCTTGGCCATCAATTTGCAAATTTTTCACCTGCCTGACTGCCACTAACATGCGCTGTATGTGTGTGTGTGTGTGCGCTGTTTCTCTCTCCCCCTCTCTCTCTCTCTCTCTCTCTGTGTGTGTATGGCAAGACTTACCTGCGGCATCAGCTTTTTTACCTTTGCTTTATTTGCATTTGCCGCCAGCGTTTTTGTGACCAGCTAAGTTCTGCAGCTCGTTTTTCCCTTTCAGCTACTTCCCACTCCCTGCCATCTTCCTCTTACCTCTTCTTAACTGGCCAAAAACATTCAACAACAACAACAGCAACAGCAAATAATGCATGGAACGCATATCAATTATGAACTTGTGCCACGCGACGTATAAGCAACGTTTTGTTGTTTATTTTTTCTGTTGCCTACTTTCGAGCGCGTCTTCAGCTAATTATAGCGCAGTATAACGCCCACGCACACGAGTGCATTAATATTTCATTAGAGCTATAAAAATAGACTACGAATTTCTAAAACAGTCCACATACTTTATAAATATTCGATATTATAATTAAATATGACAGGAAGAACTTGTATAGAACTCTATTCCGAATAGAACTTTATTCTGTCCGTCTGTCTGTCTGTCCTTCCGTCCGTCCGTCTATCCGTCTGTATGTTTGTCTTTCTGTCCGTATGTCTGTTCGTTCGTCTTTCTGCCTGTGTGTCCTTCCGTCTGTCCGTCTGGTTGTATGTCCATCTGTCCGTCCTTCCTCCTGTCTGTCCTTCTAACCGTCCGTCCATGAGTCCATCCATCCGTCCGTCCATCCATCCGTCGGTGCGTCCTTCCGTACGTCCGTCCATCCGTCCGTCCGTCCGTTCGTCCGTCCGTCCTTCCGTACGTCCGTCCGTCCTTCCGTACGTCCGTCCGTCCGTCCATCCGTCCGTCCGTCCTTCCGCGTGTCTGTCCGTCCATCCGTCCGTTCGTTCATCCGTCCGGCTATCTCTTCCGAAAACTTCTCCACATAGGCTAGGATTGTATATCCTATATACTGTAGCTCCCATAGAATAGATCGATTCTAATAATTGTTTTAGTGGAGAAAATCTAGAGTTTCAAATCTGGAATATATACTCGAGTATCTCAGCCTTATACAAAAAGATATAGTATATATAGCTACGCCCATTGAGGGTGTGGCAAATCAGGTAAAAGCTGTAACATCTACAATTTTACACTTAAAATCCTAAAAGTTGTCAAAAACTTTTATCTTTTCTATAAAAAAAAGTAACAATAAAATTTATTTAAAAAATATATACATCATATCATCAAACATATATATAACTATATTATATATTATAAATTATATTATATATTATATATATCAACAACAAAGAAAACATTGCTCAGAGGATGTCAGAATTGTGGGGTGTAAGTTTGGGTAAGGTACTTTTTGTATGTTTATATAATGACAGATATCACTTTGAGTCCAGTCCAGTCGGCCTGAGTCTTCTTCTTGTACTGATGCGGGGGCTAGCTGTTCTTGTGACTGCAATACCTAAACGCCTAGCTAGGCTGTTTTTGGCTGAGAATCCAGCAACATCCAATTTTTAATCAACTTGAGGTCAGGCTCGATATTCCTGATTGAAGAACTCGCAATTTGTTGAGGTGCGTCTCTGCTGTGACACCATACACCTGGATGGCATAGAAAAGGAAAGGAGCTGAGAAACTCTAGACCTAATTGTCTCCGACCTTCTTGTCTAGGGGCAACGAAATTCCTTAAAATACTTCCGATAGCTTTGACTCTTTGCGCTATCTGAAAGTCCTCTCTGCCAAATGCCACACCCATGTTTAGCTCTATCGAATTTTATTGCAAGCAGCAAACAATTGAGGACTTGGAAGTTCTTAATTGCTGAAGACATTGCTCTCGGCAATCAACTGATGTTCGACTGACCTTTGAGGTAGGCTCGGCTAATTGTTGTAGGCCAAATGACCGCATGCAATGCGGTCAAGTGGTCTGTGTGCGTGCGGTTTGGCTCAAATGCTTGTGGCTAATTGGCAACAAGTGGGCGGGCAAGCCAACTTATGGCCAAAGAACAACAAATGAGGACCTCCCTAAGCTCGACTATCAATTAAACAATTAACCCTATGACCTCCATTTCCTGGACCAAATCAAAATTCCGAAAAGGGCCAAAAAAATAGAACATAAATCAATGCAGTTAGCCAAAAAATATGGCCATTAATTATGCGAGAGAAGACGGCTTCATTTCACGCCCAACAATATGCAATAAAATATGTGACTCTCTCTCTCTGTGTGTGTGTGTGTGTGTGTGTGTGTGTCAGTTGAAGCGAAGGTCTGTGAAAGGGAAAGCACAAAAAAAGGAGGAAAATATTAAAGAGGGACCAAAACAAAATGCGATGTTGATTATGGCCACATTATGTATACAAGTTGCTAATATCAATTGTTGTTGGCCGACTTTTCTTATAGTTGTTGTTGTTGTTGTTGTTGTTGTTGTTGGCCTGTTGCCGCTGCTGCTAGCTGCCCTAATGACCCCCCTTTGCGCTCTCTAATTAATTAATTGATTGTAATTAATTATTTAACGCAATGTTATTCGTCGTCTTTTTACAGTCCTTGCCCTTTTGTCAATGTGTGTGTGTGTGTCTTATTCACACACACATACACACACACACACATTACTCACATTAAATATGCATGTTTTGCTAAATAGAACACGCAGCAAACAGCAAATGAAAAATCTTTAACAAAACACATTGACAGCTTAACATTTTTATAGCTGCTCGACTATCAAATACCCTGTTTAACATACAAAAAAAAATGTGTGACATGAGAAGCAGAAGAAGAATGCATTCCAATGCACATTTTCAAATATGATCTCTGAGCTGAAATGTGATATGAAGATTCGAATTTAAGGAAAGATGTAAAAATGATGAAGAATGATGATCCTACATGTTGATGTATGATGGTAATTGATGATAATTCATAATGAATGATGGTAAATGATGTAGCATAATGATAATGAATGATGGTAAATGATGGTGCATGATGGTGCATGATGGTGCATGATGGTGAATGATGGTGAATGCTGGAAAATTATGATAATAATAGAGAATGATGATGCGAAATAATAAATGACAATGAATTATGGTAAATGCTTATAAAGAATGATAATGAATGAAGAAGATGCAGATTAAGGGTGAAGGATTAAGAATGATATTGAATGATGCAGATTAAGTTTCAATGATGCCGATTAAGGGTAAATGATGAAGAATGATAAACAATGATGATGCATAATGATAATGACAAATGCTGAATGATGATAAAGAATGATAGTCAATGATGAAGATTAAGGGTGAATAATGCAGATTAAGGATGAATGATGAAGAATGATAATGAATGGAGCAGATTAAGGGTGAATGATGAAGAATGATATTGATAATGAATGATGCAGATTAAGTTTGAAGGTAGCCGATTAAGGGTGAACGATGAAAAATTATAGACAATGATGATACATAATGATAATCTCAGATGATGAATGATGATAAATGATGACGGATGATGGTGAATGATGAAAAAAAATGATAATTATAGAGAATGATGATGCGAAATGATAAATGACAATAAATTATGGTAAATGCTTGTAAAGAATGATAATGAATGATGAAAAATAAGGATGAATGATGCAAATTAAGGGTGAATGATGAAGAATTATAGACAATGATGATACATAATGATAATGTCAGATGATTTTTGATGGTCAACGATGGTGAATGATGGTGAATGATAAAAAAATATGATAATTATAGAGAATGATGATGCGAACTAATAAATGACAATGAATTATGGTAAATGCTTATAAAGAATGATAATGAATGATGCAGATTAAGGGTTAATGATGAAGAATGATAGTCAATGATGAAGATTAAGGGTGAATGATGCAGATTAAGGATGAATAATGAAGAATGATAATGAATGGAGCAGATTAGTGGATGAACGATGCAGATTAATGAAGAATTATAGACAATGATGATACATAATAATGTCAGATGATGAATGATGATAAATGACTGTGAATGATGGTGAATGATGATGAATGACGAAAAAATATGATAAATTATAGAAAACGACGATTCGAAATGATAAATGACAATGAATTATGGTAAATGCTTATGAAGAATGATAATGAATAATGAAAAATAAGGATGATTGATGCAAATTTAGAGTAAATGATGAAGAATGATAATGAATGGAGCAAATTAGGGGTGAATGATGTAGATGAAAGGTGAATGAGGAAGAATGATAGTCAATGTTGAAGCTTCAGGATGAATGATGCAGATTAAGGGTGTATGATGAAAAATGATAGACAATGATGATGCATAATGATAATGTCAGATGATGAATGATGATGAATGACGAAAAAATATGATAAATAGTAGAGAATGATGATGCGAAAAGATAAATGACAATGAATTATGGTAAATGCTTATGAAGAATGATAATGACTAATGAAAAATAAGGATAAATGATGCAAATTAAGCGTGAATGATTAAGAATAATAATGAATGGAGAAAATTAGGGGTGAATGATGCAGATGAAGGGTGAATGATGAAGGATGATAATGAAGGGAGCATATTAGTGAGTGAATGATGAAGACAATGATGAAGATTAAGGGTTTATGATGCAGATTAAGGATGAATGATGAAGAATGATAGTCAATGATGAGCCTTAAGGATGAATGATGAAGATTAAGGGTGAATGATGAATAATGATAGACAATGATGATGCATAATGATGTCAGATGATGAATGATGATGAATGATTATAAATGATGATAAATGATGATGGATGATGGTGAATGATAATGAATGATGATACAAGATGATGAAAGAATATAAATGGTGATGTAAGGTGATGAATGGCGATGAAAATGACAATGAATGATGATGATGTGTACAAGAAAGAAGCTGTCATTCTGAAACATTATAAGTGTAAGTATTAGAAAGGAATCAAATATTCGATACTTTTAAGGTGTTTCGTGTAGACAACAAATCATTAGAAATGTGTCATGCGAATGAAGAGTGTCATTCGGAATGAAACAAAGCGAAGTCCAAGTTGCGACCATTACACAGAGTTGGCCAATCGAATGGAAACAGCAAAAGCATGAGATAAAATCGCATTATGGCTATAAAAATGGGCGTCACTTGACCAAATACTGCATGTGGGCGTGGCTAATGGGTTAGGGACAGTGGATGCTGCGTTGCCTTAAGCCAGCAACTGATTAATGGCCAGCTGGAATTAGGGAAGAGGAAGAGAATGGATGTGGAGCGTATTAGTCTAAAGGGCAGTATAAAAATAACGAGAGGTACTATAAAGAACGAAGGAGAGAGGCGAGGGAGAGAACAAGGCACAAAGGAATTAAAGGAAGGAAAGTAAGAATTGAAGTAGAGCGACCATTAGAATAATGGGCAGCATAAGAAAGAAGAGAAGTATATTAAGTAAAAGGCTGTGATGAGTATAAAGATAGTGAAGAGTGAAGAGAAACTGAAGAGAAAGTGAAGAGAAAGTGAAGAGAGATGAATAAAAGGAAGGAGGAATCTGTGGAAATGTAGGATAAGGCAGGAGTACAAATTAAGAAGCATAAGAATAAGTAAAGGCAGCAGACTATAAGCAATTACAATTGCATGAACTATGCCACATGTGTGCGTGTGTGTGTGTGTGTGTGTGTGTGTGTGTATGTATTTATCTCTGTTGAAGCTTGCCTTCGTGATATGACGACATTGCCGCAATTACCTTGATTGCTTATCAAGGCTGAGCCTGGCGCAAGGACTCATTAATGCAGTGAATTTCAGATATAATTGAGACAAAGCATAACAAAGAACACACACCACACACACACACACACACACACAGAGAGACGTCGCCTGTTGCTGGCAATTTAACCGCTGCCATTTTTGCTGGCAGACGCAATCTTTCATGCCGCATGCCGCAAACACAAATGATGCATCAATGCTTGCAACATATGCATCAATGCTTGCAATACGCTTTGCAATATGCAAATGCCAAGCAGCATGACCACGCCCACAGCCCACAACTGGAATGAAACATAATTGACAGTTAATATTTTGCAGCTGCCGCTCGAGCAAACTGTAAAGCCAGAAAGAGAAATATGGGGGCAGGTGGCAAGTTCGTGCTGTCACGCACTGGATACCGGTGGGGGTTACTCAAGCAAAATACCGTTAAATAAAGAAAAGAAAAGAAAAGTTCAATTCAATTCAGCATTGAGACGCGGCAAGTGCGAAAAATAAATGCCGAAGTTTTTGCTGTGCCGTCGCATAAAAAGTTGGACAATATTCATGAATGCATGCGTTGCGATGCGCTTGCATGCGCTTACATGCGTGTGGCATGCGGCTTGTGGCACGCATAATAATTATGACATCTGATTTTTAATATCTCTTCTTTTTGCTACTATTTAAATGTAAAGCAACTGGCATAGCCTATAATGTTTCGTTTTATTTCAATGTCCTGAAAAGTGCTTGGGCTAAAACTAGTTGGGAATTACAAGTGATTTGTTGAATCTTTTAACTATAAACTGATTTTACTGACCTCAATCTTTACAATGAATATTAGAATGAATGATATGACAATTATATGTATGCATATACATACAATGTCTATGATATTCTGGTATACCTAACTAGCACATATATATACATATATATGTGTCTACGATATTCATCTTTAAGGTAGACGTAACTAGGACTTATACATATATATATAAGTCTACGATATTCGACTTTGAGGTATACCTAACTAGGAGATATACATATATACGATATTCGTCTTTGAGGTATACCTAGCTAGCACATATATGTACATATGTGTCTACGATATTCGACTTTGAGGTATACCTATCTAGAACATATACATATATACGATATTCGTCTTTCAGGTATACCTAGCTAGCACATATATGTACATATATATATATTTCTACGATATACGTCTTTGAGGTATAAGTAACTAGGAGATATATATATATATATATATATATGTATGTCTACGTTTTTCGTTTTTCTGGTATACCTAACAAGCACATATATGTACATGTAAATATGTCTACGATATTCGTCTTTGAGGTATACGTAACTAGGTATTATTGCTCTAATTAATTTCAATCTCCAGCATTTGCATAAAGCATCAAATTATTTTGGCTTTGATTAAGATCTTAGAACGTTTGGAATGCGCAGCTTGTGCGCTTATTATTTAGCTAGACTAGGGGAGAGTTGTGGAGTGGGGGAAAATCAGGTGAAAGTGTGGGTGGTGCTGGGAGGCTGCGGTCCACATAGAAATGCGCTGAGAACTGTGCTTAATTAAAAATTGTAAGTGGCAGTAAATTAATTATAAAACGCAGCCCGCAAAGTGTTTGGCTTGCAGCGCGGCGCCACATGTGGGCGTCGACCACAGGGCAGGGCCGAGCGCAGGTGTACCGACTGCCGTACAGGTAGCACACACACACACACACCCTCACATGCGCCCACCAATACACACACGTGCTCTTTTTTGCTCTAGCTGTCAGCATTTTTAATTTCTTTGTGCATCAAAAGCAGCTATTTTAATCAAATTTCCATTCTTGATTATGTTTATTTAGCATGGGCTCAAGCTGAACGTGTGGGCGGTGGGGGCGGTGGGCGTGGCAAGGTCTCAGAACTATTTTTGATCGAGCTGCCGGAGGCCAAAAAATGCCACAGCAGCAAATTAACAATTAAACTTATTTTCAACTCAAGCCAAAAAGCTGTCAAAAGCTTTGCAAGTGACACTGGAGGTTAACAAATTACTTAAATACACACACACACACACGCACACACGCACACACACTCGCACACGCACATTTCGTTTAATCAATGTAATTATTTTCGACATTTCGTTGTTCGTAATTGAAAAATTATTTAAAATAACTAACTGCAAATGAAGTTAACATGGAGGAGAGAGAAAGAAATGAAATGAATGACAAGTGCAAAGTGCACACAAATCAAAGTGGTTAATAAAACAATTTTAGCAAGTTTTCTATTTAAAAACAATGTAAAATTCTATTAATGCCAATCAAGTGAACATGGAGGACATTCACATTGTCCTAATTGCTAATGCAAGCTAAAAGTTTAACATTGCATTGCATTTTACTCAATAATATGTTTCAATTAAAAGCAAATTAGCACATTTGACATAAAGTGACAATGGAGGACGAAATTAAAACTTAAAGTGACAGTGGAGGACAAATGCAAAAGTGCTAAAAAGTTGTTAAGGAATTGAAAATAATGAAATTTGATGATGATATTTTACAGTTTGATGTCAAATGAGATAGCAGATACTAAAGTTAACATGGAGGTGGGATAAAAAAAGAAATTATATTTATTTCTATTAAATAAAAGAAACTGAAAGCTTAAGCTCATATGAAGGCCTATGCTTCAATTAAAAGCAAATTAGCACATTTGACATAAAGTGACAATGGAGGACGAAATTAAAACTTAAAGTGACAGTGGAGGACAAATGCAAAAGTGCTAAAAAGTTGTTAAGGAATTGAAAATAATGAAATTTGATGATGATATTTTACAGTCAGATGTCAAATGAGATAGCAGATACTAAAGTTAACATGGAGGTGGGATAAAAAAGAAATTATATTTAATTCTATTAAATAAAAGAAACTGAAAGCTTAAGCTCATATGAAGGCGTTTGCTTCAATTTAAAGCAAATTAACTTTATTGACAAAAAGTGACAATGGAGGACGAAATAAAATTTAAAGTGACAATGGAGGACAAATGCAAAAGTGTTTACAAATTCTTAAGGAATTGACAATTAATGACTTTAGATGATGACATTGAAGAGTTTAATGGGAAATGAAGTAGCAAAGACTTAAGTTAACATGGAGGTGGGGTAAAAAAAATATATATTTATTTATTTTAAATAAAAGAAAATGTATTTTTCAATTTAAAGCAAATCAGCTATTTTGGCATAAAGTGATAATGGAGAACGAAATTTAAACTTAAAGTGACAGTGGAGGACAAATGCAAAAGTGCTCAAAAATTGTTAAGAATTGGAAATTAATGATTTTAGATGTTAACACTGAAGAGTTTAATGCGAAATGAAGTAGCAAAGACTTAAGTTAACATGGAGGTGGGGTAAAAAAAAATATATATATATAAATAAATATATTAAATTAAATACTCTCAAACATAAAACTCATATGTAACCATAATATTTGTGTATATTTTGAAAATATCAACTAAGCTTAACTTTTTTTCTGATCGACTTTTCATACCCTGTAATAGCAAATAAACTTTATACACAAATTAAGAGAATTTTTTGTTTCCACCAAAATTAAATTGAAAATCGAAGTGAAACGAAATGAAACGAAATGAAATTCCATTGAATTTAAAAGCAGCAAATAGTTTTGTGAACGGGCCAGTGTTGCACAGTCCCGTTCGCTGACCGCAAGTGTTGGCAGGTGTGCGAACGAGATGGCTGCTGTGTTGCTGCCGCCATTTGTGGCAATTGTCAGCGAAATTCTATACGCAATTTCAAGCAGTCAGTCAAGGCTTTTTTTTTTGCAGCAGCCACAGATCGACAGCTTCAGCAAGTGATGCACACCTGTCACACACACGCACACCTGTTGTTGTTGTTGTTGTTGTTGCTTTTTAGTTGTTTCGTCAGTTCAGTGAAGCGTGCGGCCGATTGAAAATTTAATTTCCCGCCTATGGCGCCCAAAAAATGTTTGACAGCGGAGAGAGAAAGAGACAGAGAGAGAGAGAGAGAGAGAGAGACCATCACACAAACTATGGGCTGCCACGCCCACCGCCTCTTTTTAGCATGGCCAATGTATTTCCGCCATTTCAGCGTTTGCTCTGTTCCGTTTTCACTTTTCAGTGGACTTCGATTTGGTTTTGCACGCTGCCCCCCTCTCTCCCTCTCTCTCTCAATCTAAGCTTGTCTGTCGTTTCGCCTTGTTTATGGCTCTTCATTTGCAATAATCCAAATTGCCATGGCTACCACCAGTCCGTCCAACTTCCCCAGCTGTATTTCCTGTTTCAATTTGATGATTTATTTATTGCCTCGGCCGACAGCGACAGCAACACACACACACACACACACACACACACACAGAGAAAGAGAGAGAGAAAGTCGCCCACTTGACTGATTTCCGTATCTTGAAATTTTTGTATCTCTGTCTGTGTCATATTTATCTAATTTGAGCTCCATCCGCTTCTTTAATCCCCGCTCGCTTTTAGGTCTCTCCAATCGGCCATTGGGCCCGCCGCATCGCAAGAGCAGTCTACCAAAGCATCAGGAGGTGAAGCGTCGCTTCCTGCAAATTTGTGATACCAACTTTTCGGATGAGGTAAAGGCGGCTCTGCGTCTGCCGGCGTTCGATTCGTACGAGTGGGGCGATGCGGATGTTATACACCTAATGCAGACCATGTTCCTTGAGCTGGGCTTCGTTGAGAAGTTCAGCATACCCGTCGACACGCTGCGCGAGTGGCTATACGAGGTCTACAAGCACTACAACGAGGTGCCATTTCATAATTTTCGGCATTGCTTCTGTGTCGCCCAAATGGTAAGTGAGGATAACATCAATTATCTTTAACTTAAGACTAAGCTATTGGAAGTTTAAGAAAATAAGACGGGTCGAGTCGAAAGTGGGTGACTTTAAGATACCCAGAACCCCGGACAATGATCTAAGCTAGAATTGAGGAAGGTATTCAAAAAGTGACTTTAGTAAAATCTATATAACAAATTTGATGAGTCTAGCTTTTAAAACATGGTTATGATATCGATTTAATGGAAAAGCTATCGATGACTTGAAACAAACTTGAACTGCATATGCTAAAGGCGGACTAACGAACGGAGGACGCAAGGACGAAAGAATGAAAGGATTTACGAACGGACGGATGGACAACTGGAGAGAAGTCCGACGAACGGACGGAAGAACCAATGGAAAAACAAACGTACGGAAGGACGAATGGACCGACGAACGAACAAACGAATCGAAAGACAAACGGACCGAAGGACGGACAAACGGAAAGACGAACTGACTTACGGACGTACTAACGTAAGGACGGACGAACGAATGGAAGGACAAACGGACGAACTGACTTACGAGGGGCGAACAGACGAATAGACAAAGGGACGAATGGACGAACGGACGATCGAATGGAAAAACGAACGGACGGAAGGATGAACAGACTTACGGACGGACTAACGGAAGGACGGACGAACGGACGGAAGGGCGAACGAATGGAAAGACGATCGGACAGAAGGACGAACTGACTTACGGACGGACTAACAGAAGGACGGAAGAACGAACGGAAAGACGAACGGACTGACAAAGAAACGGAGGGACGAACAGATAGATCAGGATGCTGATCAAAAATATATATACTCTTTAGGATTGTCCACACCTTCGACTGCCTGTAACATAAATTTCAGACTTGAGTTCCAGGGCATAACTAGTTATCCATCAAAGGCAAAAGCAAAGTAAAGATACATATATCATTTATAGCACAGATCTGCCCAAGCCATAAGTATTGTCAACTGAAAACTGTTAAGTGTTGAACAACACTTGTAGAAAATCTTGTGAAGAATCCCATCTCTAGTACCCAAGAGCAGCACTATTATCATATTTATCATTCGGTCACAAGCAATAGCTGAAATGCCTACAAACTGCTCAGAACTATCTGCTTAGCATGTTTCAAGAGCGTCTATTATTAGAATGTTAATTTCAGCTAAGCCTAAATGCAGCTTAGCTATTTATAAACACAAAGATGAATCTGCTTTGGCTATCCTTTAAGATCTTACGGCAAGGGCTGCGCCTAAGATTGAGATCAATTGGAAATTGTTGAAGAGATGCTACCAAAGTAGATTCAAATTTGAATAGTTCTAGTTTTATACAGATATATATATAAAGTAGGGAAAAGAATGCGCCAGCTACAGGCAATCAATATTTACTGTCTCGTGCTATGCGTGTGTGTCTGTGTGTGTGTATGCAGCTGAACAATGGACGCCGTGTTGTATGCAACAGAAAACGCCAAAGGCCGTTCCACACAGACAAAGCAGTAAGACGTATGTGTGTGTGTGTGTGTGTGTGTGTGTAAGAAAAGGCCTATTTTTAGGCACTAGAACAAACACACACACACACACTCTCACACACACACACAGCACGTAAAAATAGCAACAACTGAAGAGGCAAAGAAATGGACGCGCCAAATGGCGTTCACTGCTCGCAGCAAACAACAACAAGAACAACAACTGCAACAGCATGAACAGCTGCAACAACAACAACTGACAGCCAGACAGAACAAGCTGACTGGCCACTAACCGAAAAAAAGCACTCGTCAAGCATTTGGACTAAGAGCAAGACAACAGCAGAAAAAAATGAGAAAAAAAGAGAAATAAAATATAAAAAAATATACAAAAATAATAAAAAATTAAAAAAGCAGGAAGCAAACAGTTGACTAGGCATAGACGACATTTGAATACACTGTAGTTGAAATAAATGTATATATATGTATATATATTTATATATATATTTAGTAAATGCCAAAAATGAGATATATAAGACATATATGATATATAAGATATATAAGATATATAAGATATATAAGATATAAAAGATATAAAAGATATAAAAGATATAAAAGATATAAAAGATATAAAAGATATAAAAGATATAAAAGATATAAAAGATATAAAAGATATAAAAGATATAAAAGATATAAAAGATATAAAAGATATAAAAGATATAAAAGATATATAAGATATATAAAATATAAAAGATATATAAGATATATAAGATATATAAGGAAATTAAAACTAAGATGCTAAGTAAATATATATCCTATACAGACGAATCCCAATAATGCGTGCCCCGCTAAATCGAAAACTTCAATAATTCGTCAAAAATGCTGTTCCCTTAAAAAAAAAAATTCGTTGAATTCCTGTTCGATAAATCGTATTCCTGTGTAATTCCTAAAAATGAGGTCCCCTTGCTTTTTCGAATTATCGAGATTCGACTGCATATTATATATATATTATTTATTTATTTTATAAAAGTTTAATCTTCTTTAAGCTTTCTTGTAATACAGAACTTTCCAAAGTTTCATAGCAATTTATAAGTAGTTTTGGATGGTGGAAATATTAAATTAAGGAAAGGAAAACGGGAACAGCTGTATATAAGGATATGTATAATATATAGATATAAATAGATATAGATATAAATACAAGCTAACTCTTCTCTATAGCTAATAACTATATATTCCTTTTATACATAAGCTATATAATATATAGAAATTTTGTAATATTATAAAACAACAAGAAAGAGCATAGTTAAGGCATAAAGTATAAATGTATCTATAGAAACCACATAGCAAGTCCAAATACTAAGCTCTTTCAAAATATCTATATATATCTTGGCACACTCTCTTTCAAAATCATAATACCCGTTGTTAGGGTATGCAAACAGCAAACCAACGGCGAGCGAGTTGCAAATTCTGTTGGCCAAAAAAAAAGGAGATGACGACCCACTTAGAAGCTCAAGTGCCAACGAAGCATTTTAACCTACATTTTTGCCAAATGAAACTTTCTCTCTTTATATTTATATATATAAACATATATATACATATATATATATATACTCTATATACCCTCTATAGTTTATATTGCTGTTATTTTGTTGTTTTGGGGCAGCTTTGAATTATTAACTTGCAGTTGTTAGTTGTCATCTCGAGTTGTTTTTTACCAGAGCTTGATTCAACTCGAGTTTTTTAAGGATAGTTAAGAGGTATTTCATACTAGAGTATTCAAACTTTGATAAACATTCAATTCTGATAGCTTTTTTTAAAGGATGTCGCCTTACCTTATCGAGTTTTTACAGATCCGTAATTAGAAATTCCAAAATTTTTTTGAAAAATATGTCCGTTCTTTACTTTTATTTATTGTAACATGGTGTTACATCAATCTAACAATCAATACATCAAATAAATACTCGTCAAAGTGACGTATCTCACCTAAAAATCGGATAAAAGATATCTCTCTTAAAGTTCATAAAATTTTAGCTTTTTGGACTCGACCCGATTCTGACAAAAATGCTTAACTCACAGAATGAAAAGTTGTAAAAGACAAACGAAAGTAATCATTCGTACGTAACGAAAATGATTTATCATTCTGAAATTGAACGAAAAAAACCCGAGTTAGTATCTTTCAAAATTACGGAATTATTTTTTCCGAATCGAATACATATTTCCAAAACTTGAAAAATTGATAAATGCAAATCGATAGTCCGATTCAATACGCGTCAGATAAGGTTTCTTACTTTAAAAGCTGATAAAAAATACGCTTGTTACAGTCAGTCAAATATCATGAAATTTTAGGATATTCGACTCTACCCGATTCTTGCAAAAATGATAAGGGGTTAAATTAGATTTTTTGTCAAAAATATAAAACTTCCAGAATGGAAAGTTTTGAATGACAATCGAAAGTTCTCATACGCACGTATCTAAAAATCATTCGGAAATCGGACGAAAAAAATTCAATATGTGATCATGCCAAGGAATTTTTCGGAATTGAGTAAATTTTTCCAAAAAACTGGAAGACCCATGGATAATTGCTAAATGGAAATCAATCGTTTTACAGTCAGTCAAAAAAGATTGATTTTTCGAATGGAAAAAGTTGAGAAATTCCGAAATTGCAAAGTTCTGCGAATCTAGCTATAAAAAATGTTAAAAGTACAGTCTTACCCGATTTGCTAACTTCCCTAAAGGCGTAGCTTACTAAGGCATAGAACATCGTATAGGGTCTCTTCTAACTAGGTATAGTCTGAAGCTCTTGAATTGACATAAAAAAACCTCAAACTCTCGTAGAGAAAAGCAACTTTAACTTGAATTTAAGCAAGCTTCACTGTAGCTGCGTGTGCCATGCGCCATGTGCCATGTGGCCTTTGGCTTAACACAGGCAAACGAAAACTTTAAAAAATATTTCAACTTTTGACAACAAAAGCCCGCCGACAAAGAGAAGAAGAAGAAAAAAAATGGTAAATTTATGGAATGCAGAACGGAAAAAGCGAAGAGCTAAAAGAGAATTGAAGATGAATATGCCCCGGCCCAGGTTGCACGCAAGCCAAACTGCAATTGTTTCACATGTGCGGCATGCCGCAAGCTTCTGCCACAAAGTGGTGCGAGACTCACAGTTCACAGCTTACAGCCGACAGCCGACAGCCGACAGTGGCAGTGGCAGTGGCAGTGGCAGCTGCATTTTCCCGCATTTACTCCACAAATAGTTTCAAGTAAATACAACTAAAATACAAATCGAATCTCTAACTATTCACATTTCAGCCGCTGAGCTCCTTATGAAACCACACAAAGGACAGCAATTGTTATTATTTCTATTGTCCTTGTTGTTGTTGTTGTTGTTGTTGTCGTTGTCACAGAGCGGCAGTAACAATGGAATGCATTAAACATGCTATCGATAGACGAAAAGCAATCGATTATTTAAAGAGCTGAAGGCTTACTGCCCGCAAAGCTGCAAGTCGCATGCATTGATCGACTAGCAGATACCCTAGACACGACAACAGCTAGTAGTTACCTTATATATGATACATCTGCATTGCTTGCTGTCCTCATAGAGCTGGAATTATCAAAAATTGTATGCACTGATCGACTAGCAGATATCCTAGACTTGATAAAAAACTATAAATTAACCCATATATGATATAAATCCATGATAGCTGTCCATAGAGCTGAAATTTTCGAAAATTGTGTGCACTGATCGACTAGCAGATACCCTAGACAAGATAGCACGAAGTAGTTAAGCCATATGTATCATGTATGTATATGTCTTACCTCTATGTCTGACGTCCATAGAGCTATAAGTGGCAAAAATCGTTTAAGCTGATCGACTCGCAGATACTCTACATATGATATCATCTAATGGTTACCCTGTATAAGTCATACCTGCATTGCTTGCTGCCCACAGAACTGGAATTATCAAAAATTGTGTGCACTGATGGACTAGCAGATACTCTAGACATGGTAACCTCTAGTATTTGCCCTATATATATCATGTCTACATGACTTGCTGTCCATAGAGCTGCAATGGCCTAGAATCATATGCACTGATCGACTAGTAGATACCCTAGACATGATAACATAGTTATAGTTACCCTATATATGATACAGCTGCATTGATTGCGCTCCATAGAACTGCAAGTGCCGAAAGTCGCATAAACTGATCGACTAGCAGATACCCTAGCTAAATTAACGCCCATGAACGTCTCGTAGATTCACACACCTACCATCTTCTTATATTGAATATATATACTTTATTGCTTTTTGTTTTTTATGGCCCTTTCACAAAGCCCACTGCAGCTGTCAACTCGTTGGGCAACCCTCGCCAGCTTTATGGCCGCTAGACTCGTCTGCATATGCGTCCGTGTGTATTTTACAATTCAATGGGCGGCCATTTCCATAGGCACTCATGAATGTATGGCCCCATGTAATTTCCTCTCTTTCTCTCTCTCCTCTCTCTTTGTTTGTCTCTCCGGGACAGGACACAAACAGCCGTTAAGCGGCTTTCGCTTTTGCCTTCCTGTCATAGACAGCAACAATGCAAATAAAATCGAAAAAAAAATTACAAAATATATAATTACTGACTCAAAGATACCCTGTAAAAGCTGTCTATTAAAAACTGTTGTAGATTTCTTGAGTTAATTTCCTACATATCAAAATATATATACAGACTTTTGCTAATTTATAACTTTTATTTATGATCCTTGAAGCATAATCTATCTAGATATATATGTCAGTATAAAATACCCTGTACTTTGCAAATAGAAAACTCTACATTTTTGGCTGCTAGTCCAAGCTCCAAGTTTTTCATTTTAATCCTTTACAAAATTTGAAAGAGGGTATATTGATCAGGAAAACTAAAGATCAAATAGTTGCCTTCTAGACAGATACCCTGCATTTTTTGCTATTGTTTGATGCGAAGCTTACCTATGTAGATAGCCTTATCTCAAATGCCTAATTAGACTCTGTTCCCAAAGGGAAAAAGAGTCTATTGGATTTGTGCAATGTCCGTCTTGCTGTCTGTCCGTCTGTCCGTCTGTCCGTCTGTCCGACTGTCCGTCTGTCCGTCTGTCCGTCTGTCTGTATGAACGCGCAGCATTTGGACACTATAGAAGCTAGAGACTTGTAATTTGGAATATATACTCGTGTGTACCCGCGTCAGATCAAGTTTGAGTATTTTTCCGATACGCCCACAGGGGGCGTGGGAAATCGGGAAATGCTATATCTATTAAGACTAAAACGCTGTTATTTTAGTCAATATTGAAGTCTAAGAAATGGGATTTAGAATATATATTCGTGTACACCACGCGGACGTTTTAAGATATAGATTATATATCTACGCCCATTGTGGGCGTGGCAAATCGGATAAAACTATATCTTCTACAGTTTTGAAGCTAGAGCATCCAAATTTGGCATGTGGGTTACTGTTGACCTTCCCTTAAGTTAGATCAAAAAGTTATATACCCACGCCCCCTGGGGGCGTACCAAATCGGGAATATATATATAGCGATTTGTATAAATCTTATAATATTTTAACCGTATTAAGAGCTAGAGACTTGAAATTTGGAATACATGTGCAAGTAGATCACTCGGAATCAAAAATATATATTATAGATATTTACGCCCCTTAAGGGCGTGGCAAATCGGATAAAACTGTATCTCCTACAGTTTTGGAGCTAGAGCGTCCAAATTTTGCATGTGGGATACTGTTGACCTCCTCTTAAGATAAGTCAAAAGTTATGTATCCACGTCTTCTGGGGGCGTGGCAAATCGGGAATTACTATATCTTTTACTAAAACCGTGATAATTTCGGCAATATTTCCGTCAAAGAGTATAGAGTATAGAGTAGAATATATATACTAGTATCCTACCTCTACCCAAAAATATATGTTATATATAGCTACGCCCATTTGGGGCTTGGCAAATAGGGTAAAACTGTATCTCCTACAGTCTTAGACGTAGAGCATATAAATTTGACATGTGGGTTACTGTTCATGAAATTTAAATTTACGAAAAAAAAAAATAATTTATTGAGCCTACACACCTTTAACAGGAACAGAGTCTGACGCAGTCGGTGGCGCCCGACTGCAACGTTCTTACTTGTTTTAATAGAAGATATGCTTCTTTAATTTTGATACCCTTTCTTCTTTAAGCCGTTTGTCGAGTTTCGCTAGTGAGATACCCTTCTCTCAAGGGTCAATGCTCAATAGGAGATATCCTTATTTTTTAAGCCATTGCTGTATAGAAGATACCTTTCTCGTTTGTGGATGGAAAGCCTCGCTACAAAGATACCCTTCACTTATTACTGCCTTTGTTTGCTATAGAAATACCCTGTTTTTTATGAAATTTTTTTCTTTTGAGATATGATATGATATGAAGTGATATGATATATGATTTGATATGATATTATCTGATGTGATATGATATACATAAATGATATTATATGATATATGATACAAAATTTTATGTGATATGATATGATATGATATGGTAGGAGATGATATGATATATGATATGATATGAAAGGATATGATATTATATGATATGATATTCATATATGATATGATAGTATATGGTATGATATGATTTGATATGATATGAAAAAATATATGATAAGATATGATATGATATGATATGATATGATATGATATGATATGATATGATAGGATATGATATGATAGGATATGATATGATATGATATATATATATATATATGATAGTATATGATATGACATGATATGATAAGTATGATATTATTAAAATATATGATAGTATATGATATGAAATGATATGATATACATATAGGATATGATAGTATATGGTATGATATGATTTGATATGATATGAAATAATATATGATATGATATGATATAATGTACATATATGACATGATAGTATATGGTATGATATGATATGATATGATATATATGATATATGATATGATTTCATATGGTAGGAGATGATATATGTTTTAATATGATATGATATGAAATGATATGACATGATATACATAAATGGTCGATATGAGATACCCTTCGTTGGTTAGGTATACCTTAATAGTAAGCTTCCTTGTAGTGGATATACCCTCTTGTTGCCTTCTTGCCTTCCCATGATTACAGGGTAAAACCAATAAATGTCTGACTGAGCTATTGAGCTGACAATGGGCTCAGTTGGCATTTGGAGAGCAGCTCACACACCCTAACACACACACACACACGCAACGCACACGCACACGCACATACAAAGTGCTTTTCTTTTGCTTCTTTTTTGGACTCGTCCATTTTTTGTTGCGTTACCAAATGAGCGACGCATCAGCTCAGCTTTTCATTAACAAAGTGCAGTTTGCCAGTTGCCAGTTGCCAGTTGCAAGTTGCAGTTGATTTCCTCGGGGTGTTGACGCTGCAAAACTTTTGCCAGTGTTGTGAATGGCTGTGGGGTATTGTGGTGGATGGGGGTAGGCGCTTTTGTTGGGTTTTTGGTGTTGAGGAATGGGGTTTTGGGTTTATGACAGGGGGGGGCTGTTTATGGTCGCTGCTTCGTCTGTTTGCTGACAATGAATTTAGATAAACTTGCGAAATTCGAAATGCAAACAGCATTCGCATTTGCATAAATTTATAGCACCCCCTCGCGCCCACCAGCTTTGGCAGCTTTGCCACGCCTCGGCTGAGCCCGACCCCTAAAAGATTTTGCATTCACACAACGCCGCTTAATGCCAAAGTAAACACAACGGCGACAACGACAACGGCAACGGCAATGATGACGATGACGACCAAGAACTTGTGCAGCAACTTAAACGAGCCCTCAAGCCCCATCTACACCCAATACCAGATCCCTCAACCCCTCAGTCCCCCTTAGTCCCTAGCCCCTCTCCATATTCCTGCTGCATTTGCCCTGCAGTGCAACTTTGGTGCGGAGCAAACTTTACGCTGCTTTTGTATTTCAAAAAGCTTAAATTGAACGCTGTTGAAATTCCTTAAGGGTCTCTTAATCCACCCGCACTCCCACCCCCTTCACCCCTACCCCCAGACACTCTCTTTCCATGTGATTTTCATTTGGGGGAGCAACTGGGAGTGCTACTGCAGTAGCTGCTAGTAATTGCAAAGGTTTCGCTGCCGACAAATTAAGTTGCCTTTCAACTTTACCTTTGCCAGCGTACCTTTACCTGTCTGTACCTTTACCTATCGTCGTTACCTTTGGCTCCTGCTGCCCGTCGAGTTTAAGCATGAAATGCGATTTGGCTTAATGGTTTGCAACATTAAAAGTGCTCGCTCTGCCAGCGACCAGTTGCATTGGCATTCTCAAAGATATTCAGAGCAGCCCTTAACACCAGCCTGCCGAAGCACCTTCTTTAATTAGCCAAATTGAGAGACAATCCATGCAAGAAAATGAGAGACAGAGAGAGACAGAGAGAGACAGAGAGAGAGAGAGAGAGAGATGGATAGAGCGTGAGATGGGATTGTAAAAAAAGTGAATGGTAGATATTTAGTGTGTGTTAAAACATGCTGTATGTTCGGCAATGCCAATTGGAGTTGACAGCAAAACTGAAGGCAAGCATGACTATAAGATACCCTTTACCATGCAGAAGAGCATTTTAGTTTATATATAGATATATACAAATTCACAGACGACAGTACTTACTACTTAGATATATTATGCAATTGACATTGTGATTGATAATCCCTCTTCAATCAATCTTCAATCAATCAGATTGATTGATGATGGATACACTTTAATATCAAAGAGAAAGGAGTTTTAGTTAGAAATGTACTTATATACAGATTACAGTAGTTACTGAAGCTATATAAAAAGCAATTGACAAGTGATTGATTGATTGATTGACTGACTGATTGACCAAGTATAATACTCTTTAATATCATACAGAAGGATATTTGAGCTAGAAATATACTTATGTAAAGGTTGCAGTACTTACTACAGCATTATTTAGTGCAATTGACATTTGATTGATTGACTGACTGATTGATTGACGATGATAGCCTTTTATATAATACAGAAGGGGGATTTCAGTTATAAATATACATCACAGACGACAGTACTTACTACACAGATATATCATATAATTGACATGTGATTGCTTGATTGAATGATTGACGAAGGATGCCCTTTTATATCATTCAAGAGGTGATTTTAATTAGCTATATACTTGCAAACAGACTAAAGTACTTATTACATATGTAGATATATACTGAACTTGGCCTATGATTGATTGATTGACGATGAAACCATTTTATATCATACAAAAGAGTGTTTCAGTTACATGCATATGTTCAGACCTTACAACATCGATAAATTGTAAAATTAACGTGTGATTGATTGATTGGCTTGACTGATTGATGGTGATTGATAGCCGCATTCTGTTAGCTACCCATTAAAATCACAAAGTAGATATATATAAGATAATTGGTATATGATTGATTGACTGACTGACTGATTGAAGAGGGCTTGACTTATTGATGGCGATTGACAGGAATATTCTTATCTCAGCATGACCTATCAACCTTTAAAAGGCATATATATAGCATAAATATAAATATAAAACAACAATTTTTTAATAGATTGACTGACTGACTGACTGATTGATTGACAACAGCTTGATTGACTGATGACAGTTGAGAGCAACAGTTGATATTCTAGAAACGCGTATATTTACTTTGCTAAAGATGGATTGATTGATTGACTGACAGACTAGCTGCTTGACTGATTGACTGCTTAACTGATTGATGTGAGCTACAATTACAAGGAAAAGCAAGTAAGATTGCTCAGTGGGGAGTATTTGTTATTCAGATACCCTTAGCATGGCATATATCAAGAATATAGAAGACTAGACTTATAGACAGACGGATGGACGGAGCCTTATTCTGTCAAGATCTGTCATCTATCTCTTAGAATAAGCATTTGCACAGCAAGTAAATGGATTTACAGTGTATCAAAGTTGGTGATTAAACTCTATTTTCGTTTATCTCTAGACTAGACTTAAAGACAGACGGACAGTCAGACAGACTAAAAGAACCTAATTCTGTGAAGATATAAGCATAGCCAGTTTATGCACTTACAGGGTATTAAGCTCAACTTTCGTTAATCTGTCTTTGCAGATGTATGCGATTACACGTCAAGCGAATTTACTGAATCGTCTGGGCGATCTGGAATGCCTCATATTGCTCGTGTCCTGCATTTGCCACGATCTCGACCATCCTGGCTACAACAACATCTATCAGATCAATGCACGTACCGAACTGGCGCTCAGGTAAGAGACTTTTACCTCGACTCTTTGATATTGCAAGATATTCATTTAGGGGTATCGGTTTTCTTTATAGATATAACGATATCTCGCCGTTGGAGAATCATCATTGTTCGATTGCATTTCGTTTGCTGGAGCATCCCGAGTGCAATATATTCAAGAACTTTAGCCGTGACACATTCAAGTGAGTATAAGACCTTTGGCAATTGGCCAACAGGTTTGGGGGTGGGGATTGAGTCGGATTGGGTTGGCAGCCATTTAATTGCCAACTTTGCTTGACTCTGTTTTATGCGCGGCACGTACAAAATGATGTTGCATTAAATGTCTCGGCACCGTTTGCCGTTGCTCTAATTAACACCCAACGCGGCGACTGCCATTCAGCTGCCTGCCACCTGGCAGCTTATCGATTTGCTGCTGCTCAGCTCACCTGAAGCAGGTAACCCCCCGCCCTCCCTCTCTCTCTCTCTCTCGCTCCTGCTTATTGCACTCTATGCATTTTGCACGCGGGACCCTTTTCTTTGACTCTCTGCGGGCCAAGGCGAGTGGGCATCAAAAATACAAACAACACGCAGCAGACAAATTAAGGGGTGTGGTGGGAGGGGGGGGGGGGAGTACGACAACAGTTTTAATGCCCACAAATTGCAGTTAAGCTGCTTTTAAATATATATATATATATATATTAAGAGGTATTATTATTGAAACACTTTTTGCGTGAACTCAATTCCGCAGTATTCTTATTCTGATTCCGATTCGAAAGAGCAAATTTCCTGCAAAAGTAAAATCCGACTTAATACTGAAAGAACATACTTTTTTTGTTGCCTTTCATGTGTTTCCTCAGCTAACAGATATTTCCTCCAATCAGCTTCTACTGCGTCATTCGGCGGATAAGGCCAATCCATAATACGAGTGGTTGAATTTACCTGCTGAATGCATGCGGCTTGAGAGCTTTGGCATTTAATGTTAAGTAGGCTCTATCTTTTGTTCTATCTCTGTCTCTCTCAACCATACTCTACCTCTCCAAATCTACAGCTCTCTCTCTCCTTACATGTCTCACCTTCTCTCTCTGCCTCCGTCTCTATCTAGCTATGCGTCTTTCTCTCTCTGTGTCTCCCTTACTCTACCTCTCTCTGCCTTGCCCTACCTTTGTCTCTCTATACCATACTCTTTCAAAATCTCCAGCTCTCTCTCTCTCTCTCCCTCTCTGCATTTTTTATCCTCTCTCTCTCTCTCTCTCTTTCTCTGTTTCCGTCTCTGTCTCTACCTAGCTATGCATCTTTCTCTCTCTCTATGTCTCTGTATCTACCTTACCCTACCTCTCGCTCTTTCTGCCCTGCCCTACCTTTGCCTCTCTATACCATACTCTACCTCTCTCTCTCTCTCTCCTTCTCTACTTTCTTTTCATCTATGTGTCAGTCTCTATCTTTCTCCTATTTCTATTTCTTTCTCCGTCAACTACTTTACTCTACCTCTATCTCTCTACCTTACCCTACCTTACCTTCTGTCTTACTCAACCTCTGTCTCTTTGTACCATACTGTACCTCTCTCTCCCTCTACCTTTCACTTCCTCTCTCTCTTTTTCTTTCTCTCTCTGTCTCCGTCTCCGTCTCTATCTTACTCTAACTCTCTCTCTCTCTCTCTCCACCTTACCCTACCGCTGTCTCTCTCTAGCATACTCCACCTTTGTCTCTCTCTCTCTCTACCATACTCTGCCTCTCTCTCTCTCTCTCTCTCTCTCTCTCTCTCTCTCTTAGTCTGCCTTCATCTAAATTTCTTCTTTTCCAATTTCCGCTCTTTTCTGTCTTACTGTTATTCTCTATCTATCATCATCTTTCTCCGTCCCTCCACCTTTCTCTCTCTCTTTCTGACTTTCTTCACCTCTCTCTAGCTTTACCATTCTTTTATACTTTTTCTCTATGTTTCTCCAGTTCTCTCGCTCGCTCTCTACTTTTCTGTAACTCTGCTTTGCCTCCTCTTTCTCTATACACAACTCATCCTGATTTCTCTGCTTTTCTCCTTTCTCCAGCTCTTCAGCTTTCTTGCTATCTCTCTTCCCTTTGCTTTCCCTTTTACTCCACATTTCTCTCTCATGAATGGTAACCTTTCTTCACATTTCCCTTACACATTCTATCTGTAGCTACCTTTCTCACTATCTATTACTTCTTCTTTAGTCTTTCTTCCTCTGTCTCTCACATTCTTTGCTTATCTATCTATCTTCAGCTACCATTCTCACTATTTCCCTCGAATTCTCTGACTTTCATAAACTCTCTCTCTATCTCTCTCTCCCTTTGCCCTTTTCATTTCTCCTTCTCTTTCCCTTTACCCAATATCTTCTTTCCTTGAACTTGAACTTTTCTTTACTTTTCACCCTTTTCTCCTTCTCCTTTTCTTTTTGCAAGTCTCCATCTTGGTCTACCATTCTGACTATCTTAGCCTTATTAAGCTCTTTCTTTCTCTGTCTCTCTCTCTCATTTCCTTTGCCTTTCGGTCTTCCTCTCTTCCTCTCCACATTTCCCTCACACATTCTATCTTTAGCTACCTTTCTCAGTATCTATCTCGAATTCTAAATTTCAAAACCTCTCTCTGTCTCTTTCTCTCTCTTTTTACCTTTCTCCTTCGCTTTTTCTTTCCCTTTTTGTCTATCTTCCTATATCTTCTTTCCTTGAACTTCAACTATTCTCTACATTCTTCTTTCCCTCTCTCATTGCACCTCTTCATCTTGGTCTACCATACTCACTATTGGCCTTTCACTCTCCCTATCTCTGTCTCTCTAGTGCTGCTTCGCCCACTTAACCTTAACTTAAACTGACTTGAACTATTTATTATACCCTGAACCCATTGAAAATGGGTATTCAGGGTATAATGGTTTTGTGACAATGTATGTAACAGGCAGAAGGAGGCGTGGCAGACCCCATAAAGTATATATATTCTTGATCAGGACGACGAGCTGAGTCGATCTAGCCATGTCCGTCTGTCCGTCTGTCCGTCCGTCCGTCTGTCCGTCCGTATGAGCGCAGTGATCTCGTAAACCACAAAAGCTAGAGATTTGAAATTTTAGATATATATTCTTGTATACCATACGCAGTACAAGTTTATTTTTTTTTTCGATAACTCATCCTATTTCCTTATTATCGATAACAATCGATATTTTGACTTTGTTTTTAAGCTATAACTTAAAGACCATAACAGCTAGAGACACCAAATTGATTATGTAGGTTGCTGTGATGGAAATACAGATAATACATATTTTAAATTTTGGATACCTCCCCCCATTAGCCCCATAGGTGGAAAAAACGTATTTCAAATACTAGGGAGTTGGGATTTCGCATATAGACATCTTTGAATGTCAATAGTATGTAGTGAAAATTTCATTAAGAAAGTAGATCTAGAACCGAAGTTATTTGACAATCTCATATTTCTCATATTGCTGCCCAGAATGGAGCCCAAGCGCAGGCGCTAAATTATCTACGCAGTAAGCGGCGCGCGTGCTTGTGCACAGAGGGTAATATGTACCGGTAAAAGATGTAAGCTAGATTGTTTTAAACACCGCCTCGGACTTGGTTCAGGGGATCTCGTAGTCGGGCAGACCCGACTAGAGCGTTCTTACTTGTTTTATTTAACTATTTAACTATTTCTAATTAGGAATTTAGCTTTGATTTGCAGGTAACATGAATCCAAACAACCGTAAATATAATATCATTGTAATAGCAGACAATGCATGATTCTGGGCTTGCCGAATCGAACAAAGGTTTTCTGCTTGATGTTCCCAGCCGTAGCTCGAAATGCTCGAATTGCAAATTGCATTCGACATGTCAAACATGAGGCTAAGGCAAAAATATTCTATTTCTGATTGCCAATTCAATCACAGCCGAAAACCGAAAACATACATAGATGTCTGCATGTACATGGATGGCGCCTCCTGCCCCGCCCCCTGCTAGTTGTGTACTTGTCGATAATTGTTGATTGGACAATAGCTTAATTCTAGGTTTGTTGCATAATGCCAGCATGAATCCTAATTAGGTAATCCATGGCGATTTTGTGATGCAAATTGCATTGCCTGATGGGTTGAGAGCGAGTTCCAGGAATTACGGAATATTCCAGCTGATTTAGTTCAATTATAATGCGAGCGCTTAGAAATTCCATGAAAAAGATTATATTGCGAATTTGCGCATTAAGCGAAACAGCAGCTAAACATTAACCATTTTGCCTTTCTATGAATTTAATGAAACTATAAACTGTTGCCAACACCAATTAGTTGGCTCTTTCCGACACTCGAGCGTTTTATACCCTAAGCCCATTGAAACTGGGAATTCAGGGTATAATGGTTTTGTGACAATGTATGTAACAGGCAGAAGGAGCCCTGACAGACCCCACAAAGTATATATATTAAGGATCAGGACGATGAGCTAGGTCGATCTAGCCATCACTGTTGGCAAATCAGATTTTTTCCCGTCAAATCAGGATTTTTTGAAAGTCCAATTGCGGGAAAAATTCCAAAACAGCGGGCAGCGGGAAATATTGCTTTTGCAAAATCGATTTAGCTGTTTTTCATTTGACTTTATATTTGCATGATGTTCTATGAAATAGAGCAAAAATGTAAAAATTTCCTCAACATTTTTTGTGGTGAGCAAAAAAAAAAAAGTTGTCAAATTATTATGTCAAATCAGTTTTTTTCCCGTCAAATCAGGCTTTTTTGAAAGTCCAATTGCGGAAAAAATTCCAAAACAGCGGGCAGCAGGAAAAATAGTTTTTGAAAAGTCGATTTAGCTGTTTTTCATTTGACTTAATATTTGTATGCAGAAATTCAATACATTTTCCTACAAATCCTACAAAATTTGATTCGAAAAGTCAGCTTTTACATCCACTTCGCTTTTTTTGCGCTTCTTTTGCCTTGATCTAGCTTTTTTTTGCTCAACAAAATACAAGCTGTTTTTTTGTTCCAATAACTTATCCAATTTGCTTATTATCGATAAAAATCTATATTTTGACTTCGTTTTTAAGCCATAACTTAAAGACCATAATAGCTATAGTCAGCAAATTGACTATGTAGGTTTCTGTGATGACGATACGGACTATTAACTTTTCAGATTTGGGATACCTTTCCCGATTAACCCCAAAAGTGAAAAAAACGTATTTCATATACTAGCGAGTTGGGATTGTGCATATATGCACATTTGGATATCAATATTATATACTGAAAATTTCATTAAGAAAGTACATCTAGAACCGAAGTTATTTAACAAACAATTTCTCATAGTGCTGCCCAGAATACAGCCCAAGCGCAGCCGCCAAATCGTCCACGCAGTAAGCGGCGCGCTTGCTTGTATATACATGTATATGTGTGCGTGTCCCGTGTAACATGTATAGATAAAAGATTGCTCAACACATCACCTCAGACTTGGTTCAGGGGATCTGCTAGTCGGGCAGACCCGACTAGAGCGTTCTTACTTGCTACACCCTGCAGCAGTTGCAAATGTGCCCTAGCGGGTATATTCCTTGCACAAGCTGCGCCAGAGTCAAGTTGTAGTCTAGCTTTCCATTTGTTTGGCTGCTGATTAATTGGCTTAATTCTTGTGTTGTGTGTGCATAAAGCGTACTTTTTGCACTCAGTGCAACGCATTTATATTACAAAATTCTGCGAACGTTAATTAGCTGGATTAGCTGTGGTAGGGTAAGGAGAAAGAGAGTGAGAGGGAGAGAAGAAGAGTGAAAATGTTTTTGACTTTCAAATGCGAGCACACGTAACCTTTTAGCTGTGGAATCATCATTAGCATTGGCATTAGCAACAGCATTAGCATTATCATTATCGTCAGCCAAAGAAGGGAGGGAATTATAAGCTGCAGTTGCAGCTGGCGAACCGCACTCCGACATTGCCACTTGCACGTTTCGGCGCCTTCACGATGTTTTGCTGCCAAGTTTGCGTGCATAAACTGGAGCATACTTTTGGGAGTTTGCGATGGCAAAACTTGCCAGAAAAATGCCACATCCACAATATCCTAGCAAATGCTATGCACCAGCAGCAGCAGCAACAACAAGAAGTTGGCAAAGGATGCCGCACGATGCTCTTTGCTTGTTTGTAGTTGTCTAACCGTGCATAAACATGCCACGAGGCAGCATCATATAGACCCCTCTCTCTCTCTCTCTGTGAGTGTGTGTGTAATATTGGTTTTTATAACTATCTACTATCTACTGTCTATTATCTATTATCTATTATCTATTATCTATTATCTATTATCTATTATCTATTATCTATTATCTATTATCTATTATCTATTATATATTATCTATTATCTATTATCTATTATCTATTATCTATTATCTATTATCTATTATCTATTATCTATTATCTATTATCTATTATCTATTATCTATTATCTATTATCTATTATCTATTATCTATTATCTATTATCTATTATCTATTATCTATTGTCTATTATCTATTATCTATTATCTATTATCTATTATCTATTATCTATTATCTATTATCTATTATCTATTATCTATTATCTATTATCTATTATCTATTATCTATTATCTATTATCTATTATCTATTATCTATTATCTATTATCTATTATCTATTATCTATTATCTATTATCTATTATCTATTATCTATTATCTATTATCTATTATCTATTATCTATTATCTATTATTTATTATCTATTATCTATTATCTATTATCTATTATCTATTATCTATTATCTATTATCTATTATCTATTATCTAAGGTCAAAGTCTTCCATTGTCATCTTTGCATAAAAAGTCTCATTTGTCAATTAAATACATTTTCCAGTGTTGTAAAATTCATTTAATTGATGCAAGTAATTATCCTCGTCCTTTGTGGGCTCCCTTCCCCTGTTACATCAGTCGAGAGGATACGCGAGAGTATTCAAATTTCAAAGCTTTACTCAGATTCGGCCCCTCAATACCCTGCCCATAGGTCATCAAATGAGTTGTCTCGTTACCAGATGCGACACTTGTCCGGCGGATGCATCGGGCTGCCCGCTTTGCACTCGAAAGTCTCGGCGAATTCCGGGAAGTTGCCCAACACATTGTTCACACGCTCACTGTGCGATGCGTGCTGCTGGCCGCTGCCGCTAGATGGCGCCACCGCCTGTCCACACCAATTCTGTGCAAAGGCGACAAAAAATGAACGCATCGTGGAGTTGGGGGGCTGCTGGCTGCGATACGCCTCGTAAGCCAAACGCAATCCCTCGCTGTCCGCAATATTCTCATTGATGGTCAGCGTCGCATTGCTGTAGCGCGAGCCCAAATAGCAGCCGGCGCGCAGACCGAACCGGATTATGGCACGCGCCGGCCACTGGCCGCCAGCCACACGTCCGGCCGCATCATAGTTGATGCCATCATAGTCGAAGCCGTGGATTAGCTCGTGCCCGAGCATATAGCCCAGGCCGCCCAGTAAACTTCCCGTCGAATCCTCACAGCCAGACGCCGGCAGAAGGGGCGGACGCAACAGGCCGAGCGGCAGCTCGATCGCATTCAACTTCAGACGATAGTAGACATTCACGTCGAGGGGGCCGAGGGCGTGGCCCGTCCATGTGGCAGCCGACTCGCAGGGCAGCTGGAGGCACTGCAGCCCCAGCTGGAACTCCGCCTCCGATTGGGCGCGCGACAAGTGCAACAGATTCGAGTCGTAGCTGCGCGACTTCAGCACACGTTGCACCGCCTCCTGCGGTGGCGCCTCCAACTGCTGCGGCGGCAGCAGCAAGCGCATAGCGTGCAGCTTCTGCAGCGCCAGCCTCTGTGTGGCTGCATCCTGCTCGAAAATGGGCGTGGCATTGAGCAAACGTTCGAATTGGACTTTCAGCGAGCCGAAGAGCTGCTGCAGCTGCAGCTGGGCGCGACTGAGGAAGCTTGTGGCAGCCGCATCGCTGCCGTGCAGCAGGCGCAACTGCAGCTGCGACAATTGATGGGGCAAGAGTTGATTCAGCTGCTGGAGGCAATGTTCGCGCTGAGCTGCCAGCGAGGTGTCCTCGTGCAGATGCAGCTCGAAGTGGGCGGGCAGCTGCAGCAGCAGCCAGCTGGACAGAATCAGAGGATCGGCGTGGCGCAGCAGCCGCTCCAGACGTTGCAAGTACGCGGTGTCTGCCACCAGCAACAGTTGCTTCGTATATCGTTCGCCCAGCAACATTTCAAAGTAGTCCAGCAGCTGGAGTTGCGGCAGCTGTGCCGCCAGCTGTTGCAACGTCTGCGGGGCATGCAACACGAGCGTCTGGGCAGCGTCGAGCGGCGGCGCCGGCATCAAATCCCTCAGCTGCCGCTCGAAGCCCACCAGCTGCTCGGCCAGCCGGGCGGCACGTCGCACCCGCAGCCCCAGCTCCAGCAGCAGATACTTCAGATAGCGCTGATAGAGGAACTCGCTCTGCTCGCTGCCGCCGAGCAGCTCGAAGCTGGGCGCCAGCAGATAGAAGACACGTTGCTCTGCCGCCTGCCAATTGGGCTGGACGAGCAGGCGCCACAGGCCCTGGGCGCCGAAGCGACGCACAGCCGCGCTGCCGCGTGGCCAATCGAAAAACGTGGCATTGTTGAGCAGCGGCCAAGCGGGCAGCAGCTGCTGCACTGCATCCATATAGACGTGCACCGACTGGCGGCCGCTCATGCAGCTGCCGTAGAAGGAGGCCAATTGGTCGGCATCCGTTTCCTGTTCCCCGCTCATCTCGAAATGGCGCACGAGCAGCTGCTTGTTCAGCGCCCGCAACTTCGAGCGCATATCGTGGGCGCCCAGCGATCTGAGTCCATACGGCGCATGCCAATTGCCGCACGCGAACTCATGGAAGTTCTCGCACGGCGACTTGCTCACATCCATTGACTCCGTCTCGCCACAGCCAGCTGCCTGCCCACTCCTCTCCAGCTGCATGATTAGGAGCAGCAACAGCTGCCACCTCCAGTGTTGTTCGCTGCACATTTGGGAACGTGGCTTTCGCTTGCTTCTTTGCAAAAAATTGACTGACCGAAAAAAATGTGAAGACGCAGCTCAGGTTGAGCTGGCGGCAGAGAACAGCTGATAAGCACTCGCTGATAAGTTCTGACATTGAGAGAGCGCTTTACGCAATGCCACAACACTGGCGATTGGGTTAGATTGGCTGCTGCGACAGCCTTCACAGCCTTCGCGAGGGCTGTCCCAAAAGTTACCCATTGGAAAATATTAAGAATTACCAAATAATCATATAAGATATGATCTAATCTATAACTCTTATCGCTTAAAATGATAGACTTTCATTTTGTTGATTGATCAATCATTATTTATAAGCGTTGATTGATGGATTGATCTACAATTTAATGAAGTACATCAACATTTAAACTTTTGTCTTATATGAGGATGTAATTAAACTGACATTTTTTAATTTTTTTGATTGATCAATCATTATTTATATGCGTTGATTGATGGATTGATCTACGATTATTCGAAGTACATTTCTATCTAAGATTTTGACTTATATCTCGCTATAGCAAAATAATAGTTTTCGATTTTTTGATTGATCAATCACTATTTATAAGCGTTGATTGATGGGTCGATCTATAATTTATTGAAGTATATTTGCACTTTAACTTTTGACTTGTATTTGGCTATGGCAAAATGACTGTTTATGATTTTATTGATTGATCAATCATTATTTAAAACCATTGATTGTTGATCTACAATTTAATGAAGTAAATTTGTATTTTAACATGTGACTTATGTTTGGCTATGCCAAAATGACAGTTTTTGATATCTTTGATTGATCAATCATTAATTATAAGAGATGATTGATGGATTGCTCTACAATATAATGGTCTTCATTTGTATTTAAGCTCCGGACTTATGTTTGGCTATGGAAAAATTACAGTTTTTGATTTTATTGATTGATCAATTATTATTTATCAGCCTTGATTGATGGATTGATCTACAATTTAATGAAGTATATTTGCATTTATGCTTTTGACTAGTAATTGGCTATGGCAAAATGAGAGTTTTTGATTTTATTGATTGATCAATCATTATTTATCAGCCTTGATTGATGGATTTTTCTAAAATTTATTGAAGTAACAATCTAATTTATTAGATAACTTACTGATTGACAAACTTGCTAGATAATTGACAGACTCACTTACTGAATGATATAATGATTGATTTAGGGGCTGTCTGTAAAGAGCTTAATGATTGATACATTTACTTAGCTGATTGATAGACTCACATGTACAATGACTGATTGACTGGTTAGCTAATTAAATGATTGACTGACTGACTGTGATAAACTAAGTGTTTGATACATTTTGCTGAACGATTGACTGACAGGTTTACTAAATGATTAAGTTGACTTACTGGGGATGTCAGCATTAATTGACTGACTGATTGAATGATATGATAATTGACTGACTGACTAACTGTTTAACTGATATCAGTGATTGATTGACAGACTGTGATGAACTAATAGATTTGCAGCATGACTTACCGACGGAATGATTTGATGATTAATTGATAAAATGATTGATTGACTAATTGACTAACTATTGAACTGATATCAATGATTGATTGACTGGCTGTGATGATTGACTGACTGAATGATATGATGATTGTTTGACCGACAGGATGATAAGATGATTGATTGATTTACTGACTGACTGTTAAACTGATATCAATGATTGATTGACTGGCTGAACTAATAGATTTGCTGGATGATTGATATCATTGATTAGCTGACTGACTGACTGAATGATAAGATGATTGATTGACTAACTGTTGAACTGACATTAATGATTGATTAACCGTGATGAACTAACTAAATGATTCACTGATTTACTAAAAATTTGATGGACTGATGGATTGGATGGACTCTGCTCCCGCTACTTAAATTGGCATTTACGGCGTGGTTATATTCTTTGAAATGCGAGAATAATTATTCTGGGAAAATCGCAAGTAAATGACAAGATACGAACGCTGGGATATAGCAGGAAGTGAAGGAAGAAATCTATTGCTCGACTGTGGCATTAAGTCGAGTGCATGAAATTCGCTTCGCTCTATTTGCAGTTGAAGCGTGGCAGGTGTTGAAGTTCCCAATGCAGTAACTCAAGTGTCCCCCATTCGTGCCCCAATGCGTTGCAGCTGTCGACTAGCTGGCTGGCTGGCTGTTTGTCTGTGCAACGTCAATGCCACTTGACACGACAAAATTCAATTTTGTGCTCGTATATGACGCGACTTTTGCACATTTTTCATTTTCTTTGAAATAAAAATAAACGAAATGCAATTTAATATTTACGCGCTGCATCCTGCTTAGTCGGCGACTATTCTCTCGCTCTCTCTCTCTCTCTCTCTTACACTCACACACTCTCGCCCCCTCTCTCTCACTGTCGTGTTCGCTTGCTTTCCTTGTCTGTTTGCTTTGAATGTCAAAATATATATTTTCGCTTTTTCCGGTTAGCAGCGCGTTTCAAGTCGCATGTGAACCAAAATATTCTTCATATATATATATATATATATATATATATATATATAGAGCGAAATATAAAGAGCGGGTAAACAACACGGAGAACGTGTCGTATACGCAATGTGCATCAAAAGCATTGCGTATACGCCGCGTCCTTTAGATCGATTGGTTTAAAGTTTTTCTTTTATTTTTCTTTCCAATAAGCCCCAAAAATTGGCCAAATGTGAAACGTTCTACGGCTGCTTCTGAGTGGTTCATTTAATAGCCAATTATGGCAGTGATTTTATTTCAGCTGACATTTTCAATAGCAAAAGTCTGCAATAAATATGTGTGATTACTTTAGCAAATATTAAAACTATCCAAATTGTAGATTTCAATAGACAAATCTGGGATTTCTTTAGTAAACATTTGGCATTTGCTTATCGATAAATATAATTTTTCAATAGAAAAATACTTCAAGCGTATTTCATTGCTGTTGAGCGCTTGAATCAACAACTAAAATATTTGGATTCTCCTGAAATTCATGTGCATAAGTAATATATCTTTTTGAATATCTCTTGACAAAAGCTTAAGGCAATATATATATATAAATATATTCATTGTTGGGCCAATGTAAGTTCATGCCAGATTTAATTCTTAAAAGATATATTAAGACCGAATTATATTGAAGAATAGAGAATGGAAAGAGAAGGAGAGGAAGGGAGGAAGCAAGGGAGAAAGTGAACGAGGGAGGAAGGAAGGAAGGAGGGGCGGAAGGAATGGAGGAAGGAAAGGAGGAGGCGAGAACGGAAAGGAGAAAGGAAGGAAGGGAGGAAGGGAGGGAGAGATGAAAAAAATAAAAGGAAGGGAGGAAAGGAGGGAAGGAGGGAAGAAATATTGAAAGGAAGAAAGGAAAGAAGGAAGAAATGGGAGGAAGGAAAGGCGGAAGGAAGGAAGGGAGAAAGGAAGGAAGTAAGGAAGGTGGGAAGGTGGGAAGGAAGGAAGGAAGGAAGAGAGGAAGAAAAGATGGAAGGAAGAAAGAAAGGAAGGAAAAAGAGAAAGGTGGAAGGAAAAAGGGGATGAAGGAAAAAAGGGAGGTGGGAAGTAAGGAAAGGAGGAAGGAAGGTATGAAGAAATTAAGGAAGGAAAGGAGGAAGGGAGGGAGGAAAGAAGGGAGGGAAGAACTGAGGAAAGAAGGGAGGGTAGAAGGGAGGGAGAGAGGAAGGAGGAAAGAAGGGAGGAAGGAAGGAACGGAGCTAGGGAGGAAAGAACTAAGGGAGGAATTAAGGGAGGAATTAAGGGTGGGAGGAACGAAGGAAAGACGGGAGAAAGAAAGGGATTAAGGAAGTGAGGATAAGAGTGAGGAAGGAAAAGAGGAAGGAGTGTATGAAGGAAGGAAGAAAGGGATGGTAGGACAAGATATTTCCTACTCAAACAATCGAATGGAAAGTATGCAGGAGAGAGCGAGAGATAGATATAATAATATAAGCTACTTTTAACTATGACTAGACTAAGTTCCTAAATTATCTATTACTAAAATTCTAATCCTGATTTGCCAACTTTTCTAACTTATCTGCTTTCTCTTATATTGCAGCACCATACGAGAGGGCATCATTCGCTGCATTTTGGCCACCGATATGGCGCGTCACAACGAGATCCTAACGCAGTTCATAGAGATTACGCCCATCTTCGACTACAACAATCGTGCACACATCAATCTGGTAAGTGACGACGCAGAGAAATCAACAAGACTTCCTCTATATATATAATAATCTTACTATATTTATAATATTTGCAATATCTGCTTTAGCTGTGCATGATTCTCATCAAGGTGGCCGACATTTCGAATGAGGCACGGCCTATGGATGTGGCTGAGCCGTGGCTGGATCGTCTGCTGCAGGAGTTCTTTGCACAGAGCGCCGCCGAGAAGTCCGAGGGGCTGCCGGTGACACCTTTCATGGATCCCGACAAGGTGAGCAAGCCCGGCTCGCAGGTGCGTTTTATTGGACTTGTTCTATTGCCGCTCTTCGAGGCGCTCGGCGAACTGGTGCCCGAGCTCACCGAGCTGATCATCATACCCGTGCGCGTAGCACTCGAGTATTATAGGTGAGTCGATCGAAGACAAAAGTAATTGCTCATCAATTTTTGAATTTATTTTCTTATTTCGTTCGCAGACGCTTGAACGATGCACAGACTAAAACGCGCAAATCTGTGGCCGACAGCAATGCCTCGGCCACATCTGACAGCAACAGCGGCAACATGGACTCGAATGCAGCCATGGTTAGCACGCCGGGCCACAATTCGGCCGACAAGCTATTGATGGACAACAATAAAGGTGCAGCAACTGGAGCTGGCACAGCAGGAGGAGGAGCTGGAGGAGCTGGTGGAGCTGGTGGAGGTGGAGGCGGTGGAGGCTCACCTCAAATGCCACGCTCTGGCTCTGGCATAAGCGTCAAGTCACGTCGCAGCATACCCTCACAGAAGTCGGCATCGCGCACCTCTGTGGACGAGCCAGGTGGCATGGCCGCCGAGCTGCATGATCTGCCCGAGGGCAGCGAAAGTGGCGACTCCGAAACAGCCACCGAGGTCGATGTAAGTCCACAAGAATAATATATAAAATGGACAGTCGGAGAGACGGACGGACAGGCGGAAGGCCGGACGGGCGGTAGGACGGAAAGACAGACGCGCGGATGGACGGACGGATGGATGGAAAGACGGACAGACGGATGGAAGGACGGACGGAAGTACGGACGGAAGGACGGACGGAAAGACAGACGGAAGGACAGACGGAAAGACAGATATACGGGCAGCCGCACTGGCGGTAGGACGGAAAGACAGACGGAGAGATGGGCCGAAGGACGGACGGATGGATGAACAGTCGGACAGCCGGACGGACGGACATATGAACGAATAGACGAATATATGACCGAACGGATGGACGGACGGATGATCGGACGGATTGGCGGACGGATGGACACTCGGACAGACGGATGGATGGACAGTCGGACGGACGGATAGACGGAGATATGGACGAGCGGATGGACGGAAGGATTATCGGACGGACGGTCAGATTGCAGGACGGACGGTCATATTGACGGAAGGACATGCCCAGATCAACTCAGCTTATCATCCTGATCAATAATTACGTTCTATTTTGTCATCCACGCCTCCTTCTGCTTATTACATACATTCCCACAAAAACAATTTACCCTGAATCCTATTTTCAAAGGGCACACAAAATAATGGATTAACAATTAATTTACAATTCCATATTTTCAATTTCTCATATTCTCTGCAGGTGGCTGAGATGACATCCAAGTTTAAGGTGGACACCGAGGGCTGCAGCAATCGGAGCAAATCCTCGCATTCGACATCGCGCAAATCGTCGCGCGAGAAGCGACCCTCGATGATCGGGGAGCTGTGCAGCAGCGGCGGGGGTCAGCGCATCCGCAATTCGTATGGCAACATTCACGGCTATCACGCCAACCGCTGTCACTTCGGCAGCAATCGGGCCGTCAGCCTCGATCAGTACAGCACCAACAATCGCCGGCTCTCGGACGGACTGCCCCAGGTCATTTCCGACAGCAATGTCTTCTACGGGCGGCACAATCGCAGCAGCCTGGAGGCAGCAACAGTTGCGCCGTCTGCGGCGCCACATGCGGGCGACCTCAACATGAATACGAGCAGCAGCAGCCAGGTGGTTGCACCACCACCTGTACTGCAGCAACCGCACAGTCAAATGTTGTCGTCGCTGCGCGAGGCAGACAAGATGCCAGCAACAGCAACTGTTGCTGCTGCTGCCACCAGCAATGGCAACATATCGCCAACGCTGACACAGGCTCTGGCCAGCAATGGCAGTGCAACAGCAACTGTTGTTGCCGTGCAGCCGCAACAGCAGCCGCCACAGCAGCAGCAGCAGCAGCAGCAGCAGCAGCAGCAACAGCAACAGCAACAGCTGCCCAGCAGCAGCAGCTCCTCGTGGAAGTCGCGTTTGCGTCAATTCTCAGACTACTTCAGCTTCAGCTTCGACAAGGGCAACAAGCGCTTTGGCAGCACACGCAGCAGCCCCTGCGCCGTGCGCGGCAACAATAATGCCGGCGGCGGCGGCGGCGGCGAGCCCAGCGCCGATAAGTCAACTCAAGTGGCAACCACCTGTTGCAACATTTCGAATAGTCCCTCGCCCGGGCCACAGCTGGCAGCAGCAGCTGGCGTCCACGCCCGGCATCGGGCCTACAGCCTGGATGTGCCCTGCAGCCGCCATGCTGCGACACGCTACAGCTCCGGCGACAGCAGCAGCCGCAAATCATCGCGCCACGACGAGCACAACAACAGCAACAACACCTTGCACAGCAGCAGCATTGGCATTGGCGAACTAACTGGAATTCGCATACGCATTGGCAGCGTCGAGGATGGAGGCGGCGGCGGCGGCGGCGGCACAGCTGCAACTGTTGCTGGTGGCGCAACAAAATTGCCGCCAAGCATTAGCTGCGAAATGGGATTGGCCAGCGGCTCTTCGTCGGAGGCAGTGCCAAAGATTTGACAACAGGGGAGCTCCGATACGACAAATACCAATACCAACAATTCGCTCTGCAATCAGGCGGCATTCCGGCGGGAGGCGGCAGACGAGCCCGACGCCGACGAGGACGAGGCCATTATCAATGACAGCGACGATGTCGATGGCAGCAGCGAGTCGGATGCCCTGCATCGCGACAGCTCCAGCTGCGAGGTCTCATCCATGACGATGACCGTGTGGTCGGCCATTGGGCAGCGGCTCAATGCGCTCGTCTGCCATTGCTGTGAGCGAAAGTTGCCCGAGCCGGAGAATGTGTAAGAAGTCGATGCCAAATATAGCAAAATTGAGTACACACACACACGCACACATACATGCACACCCACATTGACATTGCCATTGATATCGTTAATCGATAGAAAAACAACAACAAAACAAAACACACGCACATAAATAATATAATTTATTGATTTAAGTTCATCGATAAGCGTTTGTCGTCTTATTTAGCAAACAGATTTAGCATTTATCGATAATCGTTAATCGATAACATTGACTGGTTGTTATTTCTCGATAAGAGCTTTTTTACCGAAGAAACTCAATCGATTATCGCTTGCCGTTTTTCGATAAAAAGCCATCTATCGTTTATCGATAACAGTACAACAGTCAGTCATCACTCATCGAATCGAATTTTTCATCGATAACACTTCAATCGCTAAAACTGTTTCCAGTTGTAGCCTATCGATAAAAAATACTTGTCGATAACAAGTCATTTATCGTTTATCGATAACACAACAACAGTCATTCATGACTTATCGAACCGAATTTTTCATCGATAACACTTAGATCGCTAAAACTTTTTCTGGTTGTAGCTTATCGATAAAAATACCGGTCGATAACAAGCCATCTATGACATATCGATAACACAACAACAATAATTGATAAGTTATCAATAATTGTTCATCGACAACACTTATTGATAAACTCTGGTCGATAACAAACCATATATTGCTTATCGATAACACATCAACAATCATAAAACTGTTAATCGGCAGCATTTATCGATAAGCATTTGTTTTGGCATAACAGTACAACTTCTACTAATCACTTATCGATAGCCGTTCATTGACATAACTTATCGATAAGAACTTATCGATAACAAACCATATACAGTTTTTTCGATAACACAACAGTCGATAGTCACGCATTGAAAGCACACTCATATCCAGTCAGCATCGATAACATATCGATAACAAACGCTTATCGATAACATGCCTCTTATTTTTTTTTTGATTAATTTGAACAAATTTTAATGCAAATCGGTTTTTTTTTTCTTAAATTTAAAATCGATTACAAAATTTTGTTTTGACAATACAATAAATATAATTAACTAATTGATTATGATTATTTTCTATGTACACTATATTACAATTAATATTATCTACTATTATATATATATTATATGCATACAATTAATATTTTTATTGAAACGCTTCGAGTCTTTTTTATTTCATTATCCCAACCGAGGTTGCCTCTTGAGCTGCGCTTCAAATGCCACAAGCAAGCGCTGGACAGTTTTCGAAAAACTGATTAACTAACTGGTCCGTGCCACGTGGCTGGCGGCTGGGACAGGTAGACTGTCGCATGCCACGGCCAGCTGGTTGCATGCGAAATGCGCTCGCGTTTAATTTCGCAAAACAAAAATTTTTGCATTTTGCCAAATCAAACGCATATAGCTAACTCGACTCGGCCAATGCAGCCAGCATGCCACAAGTTGCATGCCCCACACACACACACACAGACAGAGATTTTGCAGCCTGAACGAGTCTCGGTGCAGTTTGCATCTCATTTGCGTCGAAAACGTTCGTTGCGAGTGCAGCTGCCACTGCTTGTGGCATGCATCGTGTATCTGCATCTGCGACTGCTGCGCGTGGCATGCCCCCGGCATGCGTACACTTATGTGCCACAAGTCTGTTGATCACAAATTTCGTCCCAAATGGAATTATTGTTCGCACAGCTTGCCCCAAACGCAACGCGCTTCAATTATGCCCCTGACTCCGGTTCGAGACTCCGTTTAAGTTCGAGTTGAAAGGCGATTGCCTAATTGCATTTATATCTGAAATACTCTTACTAATTATATTAAGTTCCAGGCATAAGCTTGTCTCTGCCTGCCCCTGAGACTATGCTACGATTTTGAAACACTTCAGTTAATTTTTTCACAAACCTTTTTCACTTTTACATTTTTTGTTGCATACTTTTGAGCGCTGCAAGTAAACAAAACTATCATAGAGCAAAATAGGCTTAACTCGGCTATATCCTTGCACAGGACGAAAGGACATAGTGCGTTTGATTCGTGTGGATTAGCCCCATCGATTCCCATCAAAATATTATGGACTCATCTAAGGATCTAGGACTTGCGATATTTCAGCTGCTGCGGCATAGGAAATCGCCTTAAATATACAAAAACCGCTCATATCTCGGAAACGACATGGACGATTTCAATGTCCCTTTGTCCACTAATAGTACTTGAGTACTTGAGTACTATTAGTGTGACACATATCTTGCCAGGATACGCAAGGATACAGCCGAGTTACAGGCTATTTTCGCTGAGAACAATTGTCAGATTATCTCAGCAATTAAAAGAACTTTCGTCCTTGTTATTATAAATTCTGTATCAAAACCATAAAGACAATATGTGGTTCAAAGGACATCGCAATAGTCCTTCAAATGGCCCAGTTATTGATGGTTTTCTGTAATTTTGGCCATTTTCCGACCAAATCCCTTACAATAATTTGCGATTGAAGTTTTGATGGAATCCTGGAAATCCTTAAATGCGAATCGATAATCCTGCTCTCCATGAGCTCAAAATGCTATGTCCTGCCAAAATCCTTAAGGATTTGGCGGAGCTATGGCTAGAGAAAAAGGAGCTTCATCGAAAATTTTTTTATGATTGCTAAAATATTATTTATTTGTAAAGATGCGAGTTCAAGTCCTGATGCGGGTATTAATTTCTTTTTTAGAAAATATTTTTAATTTTACTGCTTAATCCTTTATGTGATTATATACACACACATATGCGTGCAGCCATCTGTGTGTGTGTATGAAACGATATATGAAACGTTATAGGCTTGAACAAACGTCTAGGGAATCTTTTTTCGTTTTAGTTATTTTCTTATTTTTATTTACAGTTATATTTGACTTTATGCTTCGTCTTCGGCTTAAGTAAAAGAAACATTTTCGATGCAATGGCAATGAATGAGAAATCTAGAAAAATTAAAAAAAAACTAAGCAGCACAACAAAGAAAAACCTAACAGAAATTGAATATATATATACACATATATTCCTATATATATACAAACTGTCAACATATCCCAAGCAGGACAAAAAGAATTTGAAAAAAAGCGTAAAGAATTGACTTTACTTTCTTGACAATTGTTTAATTCAAGTCCAATAAAAATATATAAAAAAAATCCTAAATAAATATGTGTATCAATGTAAATCTGTATGTATTGTATATTAAGTCTAACACACACAAGCAAAAACACATGTAAACATGGAGAAAACATGTTTGAAAATAAGTATAGCATACTTTTTAGCGTGAAGTGATTGTAGCAGGAGCAAAGCCAGAAAAACTATAAGAAAAGCGTATTGATAGCCAAGCTGGTACTTGGCAGACACAAACACACACACACACGCACACACACATACACACATATATATAAATATATATATTATAATATATACAATAAATGTATATGTAAACTTGTATTCTAAAGATTTTCAACTTTTTCTTTGGACTTTTTCTTCTAGTTGTAAATTTAAGCAAAACAAAACTTTTTAAATGTCTAGCAGCAAATGCAAAATAATCAGAAATAAATACCAAATATACATATGTGTGTGTGTGTGTGTGTGAAATATTATTGTAATAGAACTTTTTTGTGTTTTTTTTTTTTTGTAGCTAAGTGTCGTCGACGTTGATCTTGTTGTTGTTGTTACAATTGTTGTTTGCAAAAAAAAAACAGTAAACAAAACTCAACTACAAAATAAATGTTTAATAAATTAATCAACAACAACAAAAAATAAGAATAAAAGCAAAATTGATAAAAAAAAAAGAAAGAAAAATATGAGAAAAAGTTTGCTCGATGTCGATTTTTTTGTAGTTAGACTAGAATGCTAGCTAAACTAACTCACACACACACACACACACACGCATACAAATACAAATACATATAAATATGATAAACAATTATGTATACTAGATTGATGCTAACTCTTAGGTGTATATGTAGTTATACTATGTTAAGCATATGATGTTGCTTAAGCCAACACACACACACACACACATGCAGACACATGCATACTCAGACACACATGCACATACATATGCCTAGATAGCCATGTCTATGCATGTCAGTAAAACAGACAATCTGTCTCTGTCTATCTCTGTGTGTGTGTGTGTGTGTGTGTGTGTGTGTGTCAGCCCTCGCCATATATGTATTTGTGTATTTTTGTTCATGCCACACAACTTCCCTTGTTTAATGAAAAACATAAAGACTAATACTTGAATTTAAAAAAAAAAGAAAAAACCTTTCCAACAAAAACCAAAAGAACTAAAAAAGAAAAAAAACCTAAAGCTATAACTAACTGTATAACTACAAGTAAACTAAACAAATATGAAAATTCTAGGTGTTTTACAAATGTATAAAAATTAGAAGAAAAAAAAAACACAAAAAGTGTAAACAATTTTAAGCATAATTTAATTAGTCTAGACTCTGAGAAAAAAAAATACCAAAAAACAAAAAAAAAAAAGGCTTATCGATGTACAATTTAAATTTTAGTCCAATTTTCTTGGCAGTCAATTAAAGAACAACACGCCACGCCCTCTTCCCCCTACCCCTTTCAAAAAAAAGTAAAAAATAAATAGTAAAAAACAATTGTTAAACTCATTTGACAATTAAAGCCCGACAAAGTGCAAAAATGTTTGAAATATCGTAAAAGAAGAAGAAGAAAATTGAGAAAAGTTAAACAAAAGTTAGAGACAAATGATATATTGAGATTCAAGGATCCTAAATTGAGCCTAGTTAAGATCAACAAGATGTTAAAACATTCGCAATTTGGACCAACAAAAAAGATATAGCTAAACTCTCTGAACGAAAGCAACAACAGATACTTTCAAAATATTTACTGAATATATAGCAGCATGCTTCACATATACATACATACTAGATATACATACGTATCGTATTGATTGTTTTCGATAATTATACGATAAAAACAAAAACAAAAATAGTTAAATGTTACCTACAAAAGAAGGGAAAAGATAAACACTATGAACCACAACTACCTGTCCACTATTTACAGCACAATTTACAGCTAAGGCCGGAAACACTAGCGAACGTATATCGTATATCCTATATCGTATATTTTATATCGTATATTGTGTAACGTATAGTGTATTGCGCATATCGATGAACGTATCTGATATATGCTGTATATTGTAAATGGAATATCGTAACTCAAATATCGATTATCACATAGCGTATATCGTGTATCGTATATCATATATCGTTCATCGTATATTGTATGTCGTATAACACATATGGTATGTGGTATATGGTATTTCGCATAACGTATATGGAATATCGTAAATCTTGTCGTATATCGTATTTTGAGTATTATATATGGTATGTGAAATATGATATATGATATGTGATACATGATATATAATGCATATATTATATAAGATATATTATATCTGATATATGGTATATGGTATATGATATATCGTATATGGTACATGGTATATCTCATATTGTATGTCGTATAACGTGTTTGGTATATCGTAAATTGAATATCGTATATAGTATATCGTATATAGGATATCGTAAATCGAATATCGTACATCTAGACTCGTATATTGTATATAATGTATGACATATTGTGTACGGTATACTGTGATATACGATACATCACATATCGATTGCCGAATATCGTATATTTATAACGTATATCACATATCGTTTGCCCTATTTCGATTATCGATTGCCATATATTGTATACCGAATATCGTATATTGAATATCGTATATCGTACATCCTATATACCGTGTATAGCAAATAGCGTTGACGGCCCAGGCATCTACTTTATACTTTTTTACGTATCTTACAATTGAAGCGACAGCGTGACGAACTTCCAAAACGGTTTCCATGCCACTGAACACAGACACAAACACAAAACTGCAAAAAACCAGGCCCCCTTATAAAGAGAGTATACAACAACAGTCCAATCTTATAATATCTGACACTGTAGAGATCGATACGATATTGAGCCCAAAAAGACAAAAAGAAAACAAAAGACAACAACCACCGATAACGGACCACAGTAGTGCATCAGAGCGCTTTAACCAAGATTCATTCATTGTTATCGAGACAAACTAGCGAATTGTTGCCTGCGACACAATCCGATACTTCATTTTGGATGGGGATAATGCCCTACTCCTTACACTTGCACTATCTCTCCCTCTCCCTCTCCCTCTCTCACACACACAGACATAGAACAGTGCACTCTTAGAGAAGTATATTTAAGTGCATAGACTATATACTAAGTACTATATACATACATACATACTATACTAAACTATATATATGTGTATATACATATACGTATATACTAAGTACTAGAGACCCTCCTGAACTTTCAAACCAAAAGCCTTTAATTCAAAAACAAAAACAAAGACTACATTTTATTATACAAGGAAAAATATGGGGACAAGGATGAACCGAAACTTTAATGGAATTTTAAATAGAGTTTGAGTATTACGAATACTTTTCAATTGTACTCATTTTAGTCAAGCATTCTTCGGCAGGCCGAAGCCTAGATGCTCTCTCTCTCTTTCTTTCAAGGCCCACACACACACACACATACACACACACACACACAGACCAGGTAAGAAGTTTTAACGAAAACAAATTAAAGAGTCCTAGAAAACTTATTCAAAAAGCTATATATATGTTCTTTTCGATATATATATATGTATATCAAAATAATGCTATAAGTATTTTCAAATTTTATGTCAATGAAACAAGTCTATATACCATATGAAAAGATTATATATATATATATATATATATATATATATATATATATATATATATATATATATATGTATATATACATATATATATATATGTATACTAAAAGTCAGATAGTTATTATTTATAAGAACGAGTTATGAAAACAAACCGAAATTACGTGGAGATCCCCTAAGAAAACTTAAGAAATTGTTGCATAAAAACAAAAGAATATATATATATATATATACTAAAAAAAAGAAGAAGATTATGAAAATGATATGAAATCAATTATATGGTATACTTATACAAAAAGAGAAAAAAAACACAAGAAAAAGTGACTGCAACTAGCGCAAAGAACTAACTAAAACACACAGACACACACACACACACACACAGACACATACAAGCATACATACACATACAAATACATAAATATGAAAGTAAAAAAGAATATACCAAAAGAAATATGATATAAATACTGCAAGTCTTAATGCACAATGTGTTGTATAAGTGGCAAATACATAAAAACATACACACATACATACATATATATATTAGCAGCAGCAAAAGCCTAAGTGTAAAATACAAAAATAAAATACCATAAAATACCAAGAAGAATACCAAACAAAAAGAATATATCTACCATATATATATATATATATATATATATATATACATATATATACATATACACACATACATATATGTGTATGTATGCATGCATCTTTTTTCCCCATTTACGAATACTGAAAATACTGAAAGATGAAAAAAAAACTAAGAAAATACAGAAAACGCAGTTGGAAACTATTTACAAGCGGTATGAGTACAGCACCCACAAAACATATACGACAAAAAAAGTTTAAAAAAAATAACTTAACAAAAAATACCAAAAAACTACAAGTACAACTTGTTAACGAACCCAAAGAATCATTAAAAATGAAAACAAGTAATATCTTACATACATATAACTAAATGAGGACGACGATCCAAAAAATACCAAAGAGAAATCTATGTGTACAATGAAATATGAATTAAAAATGCAACAATAAAAACTTAAGTACTATCATACATATACGACATGCATCTATATATATAGTATGTATATGAACACTAACAACAGCTAGAGAGCTATTCGCTGGTATATACCAAAAAAAAAACCAAAATATTTATTCAAAGAGCCCCCAAGAAAACAACTCTAATAAAATACTATCACTCAAAAGAAAAATAAAAAAACGCAAAAGGAAAATATACTAAAATAATACCAACAACTTTTCTGAACTGCATTTAAATGGAAAAATCTTGAAAATGAAAATAACAATTGTATTTAACATTTAAGTTATGTCCAATATAGAATATTTTGGACAACAGCGAGAACGAATACGAGTACGAATACGAGTTCGAATACGAGTAGGAGTATGAATACGAATACGAGTATGAAAACGAGTACGAATACGAGTCCGAGTACTATTTGGTACTACTCAAATTCCAAACGAGTACTCATACCACTCGCTCACTCACACTGACAAAACACACACATACACACACACACACACACATATACACACACACACACTGACACAGTCAAACACACACTCACACACACAGAAACACTCAAACACATATTTTTGTGTAAAAGTTTAAAACATGAAGAGCAGAAAAATATGAACTACTGATTAATATGAAATATATTGAAATAAAATAATTTCCAAACTAATTCCAAAAATCTTTCGTTTTTTTTCTATTTTAAAGGGATTTTTAAACGACATTTTCGAACTCTGCACGTTCAAAAAAATCAAATGTTATATGCTAAAAGCTTTTAAGCTTTCGAAGCTTTCAGCAGTCACTTGTTAATTAGCAGCTTAAAGCCCTTTTGAGCTTTTAGCAACTTCTTAGTTCCTGTTGCAACGCTTTCAGAACTTTCTCTTGCAACATGTTGCGACTGACGCAGGAGTTGCGCGCGTGACACGCTGTGCGTTGTAAGGCTTAAAAAAATGTCCCTAAAAATGCTTAAAAAGTTAAAAAAAAATATATTTTAGATTTATATATTATTAAAATATAAATTTATATTTCTCAACTCAAATCATGGCAAAGGCGCCATTGCAACATGTCGTCAGCTGTTGCGTTCGAAAGAACGCTTCGAACACGTTCATACACGCTCGCAGCGCAGCCTCAAACGCCATTTCAGTTGACATTTGCAAGCGCGACGCAGCAGTCGCTGGCGACGCTCGACTCGTCATTCAGCTCGGACGCAGCTCGGTTCGTTGTGGACGCTAAGTTAACATTGCGCAGTTAGCAGCAGCGGCAGCGGCAGAGGCAGCGGGCCACCCAACAATAAAAGCGAAAGCAACAAAAAAGAAGAAAGAAAGAAGAAACGTCGCTAAAAAGCACACGCTGCTGTGTGTGAGACGGCACTTTGTTTGTTGTTGCCTTTGCCGTTACTATTGTTGTTGTTGCTGTTGTCATTTTACGCTAGTTCCTATTGCTATTGTTGCTGCTACTGCTGCTGCTACTGCTGCTGCTCGCTCCATTCGCTTCATTCCGTTCCACTCGCCATTTTGTCGGCAACGCGAGTTTTGTGTTGTGTGCTTTTTTGTTTTGTTTTCATGTGTGTGCCTGTGTGTGCGTGTGCACTCTGTGAGTGCGTGCGTGTGTGTGTGTGTTTGTAAATTCATATTTTTCTGGCTTTGTTGTTGTTATTATTATTGCTTGAAGTATTTTTAGTGTTCGCGTGCGAAATTTGGCGTCAAAGTGAAACATTTACGTGAGATGTAAGTAGAAGAGGCCTTGAAATGTCCTGAAACAGGCCAAAAGCAAACAACAACAAACAAATACATATACAAAAAAAATTGATATATATAAATGGCAAATACGAGAAAATCAATGCGCGTGCTGAGTGTGTGTGTGTGTGCGAGTGTGTGTGTGTGCGAGTGTGTGTGTGTGTGTGTGTGTGTGTCAAAGAAAATCCATAAAGCGCGCTGTGAAACTCGTCGCAGTCGAGCTATGCGAATAATTTATAAGATTGAAATTAAAGACACCAAAGGCCGCCCTCTCTCTCTCTCTCTCTCTCTTTCTCAGTCTCTGCTCTGTGTGCGTGTGTGTGTGAAGGCAACCGCAAGAGGCCGAAAGGAAGACAGCGCAAACAATTTCTTGGCAGCTGCCTCAACTGCAAACGAAATGCCGAAATGCCTTTCCCCCTCAGCCACACCCGCATCCGCATTTCGTCCCACTTCTATTGCCCTCTCCCTCTCTCTCTCTCTCTCTCTGGGGGCACTGCAAAAATGTTGTAAACATGCGAGGCCGCTGCCAAAGGCGCTGGCAGCATCATACGGAACAGCTGATTCGCCTTTGGGCCGCATTGCCAAGCACTACCAAATGCATGTAACACACACACACACACACAAAGCGAAAGCGCAAGCAAAAGCGTCAGAGCATTAGCAATAACTTTTCCTAAGTGTGAAGCAAGCAAAGAGCAAAGAAACGAGCTAGGGAAGTTTGAACAGAAATCTTAGACTAAAATTGTATTATAAATCTGTGTTAAGCTCTCTATAGCTTCTATATAATGAGAGAGTTACAGCGAGCGAGTGAAGACAATTGCTGAGTATTGAAAAACAATTCGAAATCTTGAATGAAATATTAGTAGAGATATGTAAAGTTTTGAAAGAGAATTTGTAGTTCAAGATATTGTTGAGTAAATAAGTAGCGAGTGAATCAACCCAGCTAAAAATTGTAAGCCAGCTGCCTTAACAAATTCTCTCGTTACTTTCAATATAACGAGAGAATGTATTATTAAGTAATCACGTAACGAGTGCTACTCCAGCGAGTAAATGCTTAAATTCTAATAAAAATCTTAAATAATTCTAATGATCTTAAGTTATCCTTACTTTCTATGCAACGGGAGCATTTATAGGGCAAGTTATTTTGGAGTCAATAAGTAACGAGTGCTAATTCAGCGAGTGAATAAAAACAGCTGCTTAAATAAATTCTCTCGTTACTTTCAATGTAACGAGACAATGTAACGAGTGCTACTCCAGCGAGTAAGTGCTTAAATTCTAATACAAATCTTAAATAATTCTAATGATCTTAAGTTATCGTTACTTTCTATACAACGAGAGCATTTATAGGGCAAGTTATTGTTGAATAAGTAATTAGCGAGTGTTATTTCAGCTAGTGAATAAAAACAGCTGCTTAAGTAAATTCTCTCGTTACTTTCAATGTAATGAGAGAAGTATTATGTAGCGAGTGCTGCTTCAGCGAGTAAATACTGAATGAATGAAAGTCTTGAATAATATTTCTAAAAACGTAAAGCTCTCGTTACTTTCAATACAAGAAGACCTCTTTTAGGGCAAGTTAATGTTGAGTAAAGAGATAACGAGTGCTATCTCAACGAGTGAGTAAACCTAGCTAAATATTATAATGCTTAAGTAACTAAAGCTCTCGTTACTCTCAATAGAAGTATTGCTTAGAAAGTTTACAGCGAGTGCTACTTCAGCGAGTAAAAGAAAAATGCGTGAATGCTATGAAATCTTCTTTCTATAAGAAAATCTTCAGCAATTTGAGATAAAAATGTTGTCAAAAACGTAAAGCTCTCGCTACTTTCAATATAACTAGAGAATTATAGCTGTGAATGTTATAACAATCTAAAGAAAATCTTTAACAATGCTTTTTTTAAATATTGTAAAATACTTAAAGCACTCGTTACTTTCTATGTTACGAGAGAATTTGACTACAGCGAGTCAGCTTCTGCTGCTTCTGCTGTCAATATGTCATAGCATATTCACTTTTCATAGGCAATTCACAATTGAAGAATATAATATATAGATATATTTCTTTCTGTCTATAAATAATCTTAAAATAGCTAAAGAAATCAGACATTGATAGCCATCAAGAACCTTTTCTTGACCTATGTATCTGAGAATTTATTTCGTTTCTTTAGCACTCAAAGTTTCTATCAAAATTATATTTAAGTACTACCCAAAAAATTTACTAATTATACTACAATTTAATTTAATATTTAATTTAAGTTGTTTTTGTAAGTTACAGAAAAATTCTTGACCTTAACCTATGTATCTGACAATTTATTTCGTTTCTTTAGTACTCAAAGTTTCTATCAAAATCCTTTTTAAATATTACCCAAAAAATGTACTATGATTTAATTTAATATTTTATTTAAGTTGTTTTTGTAAATTACAGAAAAATTCTAAATTGACCTTGACCTATGTATCTGAGAATTTATTTCGTTTCTTTAGCACTCAAAGTTTCTATCAAAATTATATTTAAGTACTACCCAAAAAATTTACTAATTATACTACAATTTAATTTAATATTTAATTTAAGTTGTTTTTGTAAGTTACAGAAAAATTCTTGACCTTAACCTATGTATCTGACAATTTATTTCGTTTCTTTAAAAATCCTTTTTAAATATTTCCCAAAAAATGTACTATAATTTAATTTAATATTTTATTTAAATTGTTTTTGTAAATTACAGAAAAATTCTAAATTGACCTTGACCTATGTATCTGACAATTTATTTCGTTTCTTTAGCACTCAAAATTTCTATTAAAATTCTATTAAAATATTACCCAATGAATTTACTATAATTTAATTTAATATTTATTTTATTTATTATTTTTAAAACAATATTACCCAAAAAAAAAAAAAAAAAAAAAAACTACCCAACTGTAAAATCTTCTAAGTATTTCAAAAGAAACAACAACAACTTTTGAAGCTTTCATAGAGCTGCCTGCCATATTACGTATACGCAATGCTGTCTGTCAGGCGAAGCGAACATATTTCATTGGCGTGCACTCCCTTTAAGCATCTTTGAGATACTTAGTGCCGTCAGTGTGAGCCGCTTAATGTACTCGAAGAAAATATGAAGTAGGTTTGAGCAAGCGAAGCGAATAAAAAGCAGATAGAGAAGAAACGTTGCTAGGTTTAGCTTTCTGCTTTGCTTTGTTTGCCCTGATTTTGTGCAGTGTACGCAAAATGAAGGCCAAACGACAGCTGAGCACAGCCTCTGTCTCTATGCCAATCAACTTAACTATGTTTAACTTTCTACAGCTCTACGAACAACAACACAGCGACAACTAGCTGAAGGGCCAGCCCACGTAGGAGCTGGAGGAAGAGGCCATAGCAGAGGCAGAGGCAGCGGCAGAGGCAGTGGCAGAGCCCAAGTTCAAAATCAACGCCTGACAATGACAAAGCGCTCCACTGGGCGGCCGGCGGCAGCAACGTGGCGCACGCCAGCAACAACAACTGCAACGCCAGCAATTACAACAACAATCAATGAGGGCAGCAGAAGCTGGCGTCGACGCTGCCCAACAACAACAACAGCAACAACAACAACAACAGCAACAACAACAGCAGTTGCTGCAACAACAATGCCGGCAAGCGGCATATCCTGGCTGCTGTTCGTAATCTGTCTGCTGAGCTGCTTGTGCTGCTACACAGGTAATTACTGACACGCCAAAAATGCTTGACACTTGATTAGCATGACATTGCAACTGCAACACTGCCACGCCCACACATCACATACCCAGCCCCGTCCGCTTCGACTTACCAGCCTTAAGCAGGGCAGACTCTCAGCTGACAGATCAGCTTCGATTACGTGTTTAGCTGCTTACGTGCTTACGTTACGCTTTACGTCATCAGCTGGCATCTTGTTTATCTTTGCAGCTACAGAATGTGTGTCTTGGTATATGTACTTGTATATAAGTCTTATAAGTCGTATAATCGATATCGATACCATATCGATAGACCTGCTTGCCTTGTCTAGTAATATACCTATCGAAACATAGTCAATCATAATTATGGACTTATCGAAACGTAGCTAATCATAGTTTTCGACTTAACGAAACGCACTTAATAATAGTTATCGAGTTATCGAAACCTGTTTTTATTTATTCATTACTTATCAAACTATCGGAGCATGGTCAGTCGTAGGTAATGACTAATCGAAGCAAGATGAGCTATAATTAACAACTTATCGAAACCTGTTTAGTCATATTTATCGACTTATCGAAACCTGTTTAGTCATATTTATCGACTTATCGAATTGTGTTTAATCGTAGTTATCGGCTTACCGAAACGTGGTTACTCGTAGCTATTGACCTATCGAAACTTGGCTAATAATAGTTGTCGACTTATCGAAACGTGGCTAATCATTGTTTTCGACTCAGCGAAACGCGCTTAATCGTAGTTATCGAGTTATCGAAACCTGTTTTTATTTATTCATTATTTATTACATATTGAACTGTTACTATTACCTATTGACTAAAATTGACTAGTTGTATGTAATGACAAATCGAAGGCAGGTTAATCATGTTCATCGATTTATCGAAACCTCATGTTTATCGACTTATCGATAAGTGTTCAATCGTCATCTCCGACTTATCGAAACATGTTCAATCGCGGTCTTCGATCTATCGAGACGTTATTAATGGCATTTATCGTCTTATCGAAACGTAGTTATTTGTAGTTATCGACTTATCGAAAGGTGCCTTGTCATTGTTATTGACTTGTCTTATATGTCTCATCGTTCTGTGGCAATTAACTTACTTATTTATATTGAGAATCTTTGATATTGCTATATCTCTCCATCTACATCTAAACATATCGACTTATCAAAGCTTGTTCTACCATAATTGTCGATTAAGCAGTAGTATTGGCCTTAAAATACTACAAATTTTATTGTGCTCCATCTTGATATCTATTTTTTCAGCTAAGCTACACTTATCGATGAGCACACGTGCCTCATAAGCATAGTTATTGAAATCAGTTCAATTCTAGCTATCGATCAAAACCAGTTATTTTAAAATATAATGATTTCTATAATATTCTATTTATTCTAAATATCTATATTTTCACATATACATACTTATATTATCGATAAGTATACATATCTTCAGCATAATAGTTATCGATATATCGAAATCTGTCTAATTCTAATTAGCGATTCAATGCACTAGCTTTAAACTATAATAAATTCTATAATATTCTATTCTATCTGCATTTCTATCAATCTATCTATACTTATATTATCGATAAGTATACGTGTCTCCAGCATTATAGTTATCGCCTTATCGATATCAATCTAATTCTAATTATCGATTCAAATTATAATAAGTTCTATAGTATTTTATTCCATTTAAATCTCTATCTAACCACTTGTACTTTTACTATCGATATTTATACGTGACAGCGCCATTATAGTTATTGACTTATCGAAATCTGTCTAATTCTAGTTATCGACTAAATGCACCAGGTTCAAACTATAATAAATTCTATAATATTGTATTCTATTTATGTTTGCATCTATCTATCTATACTAATGTTATCGATTAGTATAAATGACAGCACCATAATAGTTATCGACTTATCGAAATCTGCTTAATCGTTTTATTACGAAAATAGTAATATAAGCAATTGCCTGAGAACAAATGCGCCTTCGAAGGGGAAGCAACTGCTACTTAGGAAAGCCGATAAATACGATATAGCCAAATATTTGGATTGCCAAGGGCCAAGGGTCTTTCTATCGGTATCGCCTCGATTGTCAGCCGAGATTAAGGACTCAGCCTTGATACTCTCACACCCAGACAAATAATAGTAAATAATGACGAAAACAATTGGGCGAGAAATATGAAAAAGCCATGCGAATGCTAAGCGGAAAGTGGATACGGAAAATGTATTTGGGCCACGAACAGGGGGCAGGGGCTGGGCTCAGTGGCAAGAAAAACAATTGAGGATAGCCTTGACATTGCACATGCAAAGTCGACTTTGGCTCGTTGGCTTTTTCGTGGCCGTTCGGTTGCCAAGCACCTGACGCCGCCAGCCGAGGGGGCGTGGCACACTTCAATTTTAACACTTGGCTAGCACCGACATCCAACGTAATATTACAAAATAATGAAATACAAAGAAGAAAATAACTATTTTAAATTAACCTTATTGCCCTTCAGCTGTTGGGAACTGCGCAGCTTTTGGTTTTGCATTTTTCCTAGAATCACTCTACAAACTAATTCGATTTAAGCGAAATCCCATCAATTAGATACTCGCTTAGCTTAAAGTTCTTAAAAGCTCTTCTAAAATAGTAAATTGAAAGTGAACTTTAAGCTGCTTAAAATCAAATAAGTGAAGTGGAGAGAGAGTTCTTAAGATTCTTTAAAGCAAGATTCGAAAATATTTAAGGATTAAGAACGAGTCTGTGGAGCAGAGACTTTTCCATTCAAAAAAGCTATCAAGAACAAGCAACAGAGGCAAGTCAAATAGCAAAGAGGCACCAAATTCACATACAATCTTATCTTCTCAAATAAAAACATGAATTCATTGTCAAAAAATATTAAAGCTCGCTTCTTAAAGCTTTCAAAAGCTCATTTTGCAATGTTTTCAATAAAGTAGAGAAAAGTTATAATTAACTTTGAGACTCTTACATCAGAAAGCTTTCAACAGCTCGAAAAGTACATTTTTTTATAGTAAAAGCTTTAAGAAGTTTTTTATGTAAGTCATTTTACAGCTAGCCAAAGCGCAGAAAATCGAAATACTACGTTGTTTTATGAATGATAATACCATGTTAGCATTTTTTGCTACTAAAAGCTTTGAAAAGCTCTTTTTGTTAACTCAACTTTTTATGAATGAAATAAAAAAAACCAATATATAAGCAAAATATAATAATTTTGAGACTTTTATCTTCCTTAAGCTTTAAAAAACGCGGAGCATTAAAAAGCTTTTGAAAAAGATTAAAGAAGCTTTTTTTATTAAAAGCATTTTGATACTAGGGAATGAGCAGAAGCCCCTTTTCCTCTAAAAAATGATATATAAACAAAATATAATAATTTGGAGACTTTTATCTGTCTTAAACTTTCAAAAAAGCTCAACGTTGAACCGCTTTTAAACAAGCTCTAAGGAGCTTTTTTATTTAAAGCATTTGAAAACTAGGGAATGAGCAGAAAATCTTTTTTCTCTACTGAAAGCTTTGAAAAGCTCATTAAGCAACATAAGAGAATACTTCTCGCACTTTGTACAGGGTATACGCAAGTCGAGTTGCTGCAAAGCAAGTGAACTTTTGCCTTTGGCTTGTTGTTATTGACGCACATTTCCAAAGTTTGTGGCAAAACTATTTTTTGCGGGTGCGATGTGGCATAACGAGTTGTCGTCGCTCCCACGAGGCGGCTCAAGTTCCTTTTTAGTGCTTCCGGCTTGGCAGTTGCTGGAATTCTGTATCCGTCTCCGTCTCTGTCTCTGTCTCTGTCTCTGGCTGAGTGCTCCGATTGCACAATGCCAAGTTTTATGGCCGAGCTAGGCGCAATTGAGTTATTGGCCGAGCGAATTATGGGGCTACGATGTCAAGGCGAGAGGATTGATAAGTTCTCGATACTCTGTCATTGCCTTTGGATGACTGGCTAATTAGTTGGACTTGGGCCAATGTTCAAGCTACGCTTCAAATACACTTACCGACTCAATTGCCAGACAGAATGCCATGCGTTCCAGGACGAGCGACGAGCGACGAGCGACGCACGATAATGCGACGAGTGGGCGTCGAACAATTTCGGATCGATAGCTCGGCCGGCACCAACTGCTAATTACACAGTCAAGCAGTCAAATGTCCACACACACACACACATGCATAGTCACACACACACACTCTAATTTTAAATGGCACTTGACAGCGACAATTGCGTTGATGGACGGACAATCGAAACCTTTCACAGCACGTACATAAACGCATGCATAATGCAAGCGATTTGTGTTAGCGAGTGAATTGTTTGCTATTCGAATAGTAAAAAAGATTAGGATATCGCTGAACTCTGACGTCATTGTGGATGAACTAGTTCTACAGTCTAAACAGGGAACATAGCAGATAGAGTAGCGAGTGGGTCATTAATCATAGCGATTGGCTATAGCGAGTAACTTACTGAGTAACTATAGAGCCATAACCTGTGGCGAGTATACATAGCGAGTAGCTCAAACGAGTAGATATAACGAGTAGATATAACGAGTATCCAGAATAAATACCTCTAACGAGAAACTCTAGAATGGCTATAGCGAGTAACTACAACAAGTATCCATAGCGAGTATCTCTAATGAGTAGACATAACGAGTAATTATAAAGAGTAACTATAACGAGTAACTATAACGAGTAACTTTAACGAGTAACTATAAAGAGTAACTATAACGAGTAACTATAACTAGTAACTATAACGAGTAGTCATAGAGAATAACAATAACGAGTAATTATAACGAGTAACTATATCGAGACACTTTAGCGAGTAGACATTACAAGTAACTAAAACGAGAAACTTTGAAGAGTAACTAGAGTGTGTAGACATAACGAGTAGACGTGACAAATAACCATAACGAGTAGCCATCTCGCAGCTCTATCGAGTAGTCATAGAGAGTAACTATATTGAGTAGATATAACGAGTAACTATAACGAGTAACTATAACGAGTAACTATAACGAGTAACTATAACGAGTAGGTATAACGAGTAACCATAACGAATCATTTTAGCGAGTAGACATTACGAGTAACTCAAACGAGAAACTTTGACTAGTAACTATAGCGAGTAGTCATAACGAGTAATTATAGCGAGTAACCATAACGAGTCACTTTAGCGAGTGGACATTACAAGTAACTCAAACGAATAACTAAAACGAGTAATTTTGACGAGTAATTAAAACGAGTAACTTTGACGAGTAACTGGAGCGAGTAGACATGACGAGTAGACGGGACAAGTAACCATAACGAGTAGCCATCTCGAACTATAACTATAGCGAGTAATTAAAACGAGTAACTTTGACGAGTAACTAGAGCGAGTAGACATAACGAGTAACCATATCGAGACACTTTAGCGAGTAGACATTACAAGTAACTAAAACGAGAAACTTTGAAGAGTAACTAGAGTGTGTAGACATAACGAGTAGACGTGACAAATAACCATAACGAGTAGCCATCTCGCAGCTCTATCGAGTAGTCATAGAGAGTAACTATATTGAGTAGATCTAACGAGTAACTATAACGAGTAACTATAACGAGTAACTATAACGAGTAGGTATAACGAGTAACCATAACGAATCATTTTAGAGAGTAGACATTTCGAGTAACTTAAACGAGTAGCTTAAACGAGTAGTAACTATAACGAGTAACTATAACGAGTAGTCATAGGGAATAACTATAACGAGTGATTATAACGAGTAACTATATCGAGACATTTTAGCGAGTAGACATTACGAGTAACTCAAACGAGAAACTTTGACTAGTAACTATAGCGAGTAGTCATAACGAGTAATTATAGCGAGTAACCATAACGAGTCACTTTAGCGAGTGGACATTACAAGTAACTCAAACGAGTAACTAAAACGAGTAATTTTGACGAGTTATTAAAACGAGTAACTTTAACGAGTAACTAGAGCGAGTAGACATGACGAGTAGACGGGACAAGTAACCATAACGAGTAGCCATCTCGAACTATAACTATAGCGAGTAATTAAAACGAGTAACTTTGACGAGTAACTAGAGCGAGTAGACATAACGAGTAACCATATAACGAGTAGCCATCTCGTAGCTCAATCGAGTAGCCATAGAGAGTAACTACAGTGAGTACTCATAAAGAGCAACTCCCACAAGTAATCAGAACTAGTAATTATAACGAGTGCCTGTAATGAGTAGCCATATAGAGTAGCTGTAACTGAAACCCTGACAAACAGCCTTGCGAACTATCCTGGCCAAAAAGGAAATAAATAACGAGACGCGCTCAGTCTTTCGCAAATGCCGAGTTAACCACCTTCCTTCCCACTCGCATTTCCGCTTTGGCATATTTATGGTTTTTTCTTCTTTTTTTTCTTTTTTTGTGCCCGGCGCATGCCTCAGCGCGCACACGACACGTTGAGGGGCCGAGGAAATGTGTGGAAAATTTGCATCGCATGCGGCGACAGGTTGGGCGCACGTTTCGCGTTCCACTAATTGCATTGCACATAACATTCAAAATGGTTTTATAATCTTTGCTTCCGTTAACAATTCATATGAAGAAGAAGGTTTCCTTTCCTTCTAGCCAACAGCTATTTTTGCCACACACACACGAAATCTCATTAGTGACGGCCGATGATTACCAACACGCACACGCACACACACACGCACACACACACGCACACACACACTCATTGGCTGGGGCAGTCGGTGTAAGGCACAAGTTGAAAAGTTGATGGCTGCACTCACTCAACGTCGTCGCCCTGACACTGCCTGACACGCCCCCTCCGGCCCCCGCTTTGACCTCTGACCCAACGCCCCCATTGCCATTGCTGCGTGTGTGTATGTGTGTGTGTGTGTTCTATTGTGTTGTGTATGTGCTTACCACAATTCTAACCATTAATGAACTGTTGCGAAATTCACAAGTTTGCTCCCAACTATTTTGATGGGCCATTGCTTGAATTACTGTTGAAAAATTGTAACTGAAATGGAAATAGTTTAAATTGAAACAGAAATGCATATTAAAATTGAAGCTTCATTAGAAACGTAAAGCAATTGCAAGTTCAAATTGAAATTAGCAACGAAATTGCGCTAGAAAATTGATACAGAAATGCAAATTGAAAGAGAAGCTAAGTTGAAGTTGAAGAGGCTAGCAAAATACAAATTAACATTGAATTGAATTGAAATTAAACTGAAATTGAATTGAAATTGAATTGAAATTGAATTGAAATTGAATTGAAATTGAATTGAAATTGAATTGAAATTGAATTGAAATTGAATTGAAATTGAATTGAAATTGAATTCAAATTAAATTGAAATTGAATTAAAATTGAATTGAAATTAAATTGAAATTGAATTGAAATTAAATTGAAATTGAATTGAAATTGAATTGAAATTGAATTGAAATTGAATTGAAATTGAATTGAAATTGAATTGAAATTGAATTGAAATTGAATTGAAATTGAATTGAAATTGAATTGAAATTGAATTGAAATTGAATTGAAATTGAATTGAAATTGAATTGAAATTGAATTGAAATTTAATTGAAATTGAATAAATATTAAATTAAAACTGAATTGAAATTGAATTGTATTTAAATTGAATTAAATTGAATTGAATTGAATTGAATTGAAATTGAATTGAAATTGAATTGAAAATGAGTTGAAATTAATTGAAATTGAATTGAAATTAAAATTTAATTGAAATTAAAATTGAATTGAACTATAATTAAATTTGAATTGAAATTGATATTGAATTGAAATTGAATTCAAATTGAATTCAAATTGCTGGAATTTCTTGCAAAATACAACAGCTAAGCAAAAAAAAGAATCAAAATTGAAATAGAAATTGAACTCAAAATTGAAAGACATCGCAATGAAATCCCACAACAAAATTGAAGTTAAAGTTACAACTAAGGAATTAAATCAAAAAATAGCTAAAATTGAAGGAACAAACATATTGAAATTAAAATACAATCGAGAAGCAATTAATGTTTAAGATGTAATTGAATTAGAGTAATTATTTGCTGCAAATTAAATTGTTTTATTGAAACAAAGAGCTTGCGAAGCTTTCCACATTAAATAACAAACACGTAAACGATTTTCACATTAATTTAATTAAAATTCGACAAGCCTGGAAAATGCATTCAATTAAATATTCTGTAATTTTAATTGACTCTCAACAAATGCTAATTGCTGAATAAATGATAAGAAAGCAATTAAAGTGGAATATTGATAGGATCAAAATTTGCTTAAATTTGTAAATTTATATTATAAATTGCTACGAAAAGGTAGCTCCACTTCGGTTTATTCATATCAAATTAGATGAGAAGCGAAAATTGATTTTCTATGAAAATAGAACACACGACTTCAGCTGCTGCCAGTTGCTGCTGCTGGCGGCAGCTGCAGGCGGTGTTTCAGCCTCGAGGAGGTCACCAGCTAAATGTCATAACAAAAGCTATTTATAAGTGAGCCGCTTGGTTGCACATAAACGGCCAACACCACTGCCACCTGTACAAATGCCACGCCCACCCACCACACCAAATGTCGACTGAGATTGCAAGTCCGAGTGCTGTGAAAGGCACGCAAGCCAACGGACATTAAAAAGTAATAAGCATAATTGTGAAATGTCGCCATAAAAGCAGAGCGCAAGAGCGAGACAGAGACAGAGAGAGAGAGAGAGAGCGAGTGAGAGGGGGCAGGAATTGAATGTAAAGGCGCGTGACGTATGCGGCACGTTGGCCCAACTTTGACCCAGAGCAGCTAAATTGTTTGGTCGACAGCTGGCGCAAAAGTCGGGCGCTTGCTTTTAATTATTCAACGATCTCGAAAGGGCCAGAGCACAAGACGCTGACAGCGACGTCGACAGTGGCAGCGAGCAGCGAGCAGCGGGCAGCAGCAGCACACACAAACATCAAGCCGAACAAACAAAAGCAACGAAGAAAAAAAGAAGAGGAACGCACAAACAAACAACACTGCAGCAAATTGCAGCAGCCGACCAAATGTCGCCTGAGTCACCCTCTGCCCCCTGCGCCTTTGAGAGCACCCTGTGCCAATTGTTCGACTTGCAGAAGGAGAAGCGAAAGCGCAGCATGTAAAGGCAAATAAAAATATATAATGAAAAAAACAACAACAGCAGCCATACATGAAAAGGTTGAATAGCAAAAAGTTTGCGGTACTTTTGCCGCCGCCGCCGTCGACGTCGTGGTCGGCGTCGTCCGTTCAGTCGTCCGGAAGTTGCTTACAACTTCGAACCATGTTTCAAGTGCCCAGCCGCCACACAGTCACTGCAACTGCAACTATAACTGTAACTGTAACTGCACTTAGCTATGCGCCTAACGGTGAAAGTGGCAACAGCCAATGCTTCGACTGTTTTCGACGGAGAAGTGGGGCAGTGGGTAAGGTCGAGGCCCATTCATCTTGCCTACGTCACGAGCAGAGCAGAGCAGAGCAGACAAGCGCGACTCAAACATGCGCCAAGTTCTATGCTAAAAGCTTCGAGACAAAAAGCTCACTGCAAAGAACCTGCGACAGGCGCACAACATGTTGGCTGCTGCTGCTCTGCAACACGAAATCCGATCGAACAAAGCTGAACACTTTCTCATTTTCAAATATATTAAAATATGCTTTATCAAAGTTTTTAGTGTTTTCAAAAAGTATTCTTTCATTTTTCAGAGAAAGTTTAACTATTATGATAAAGTTGAGGAATTGAAAGCTTGAGAAAATGCGAGCTAGGATGAAAAAATAGTTAATGGCAAGAGAAATTAATGAGAAATTGATGAGTAAAATAAAGAACGAGTAAAATTTAGAGCTAGTAGAGCCAAGAGAACGTAGAGTCAAGAGTGAACGTAGAGTCACAAGTAGTAGTAGTAAGGAGTAGTGATAGGAGTAATAAGTCACGAGTGAGTAGCAAGTCACGAGAGAGTATCAAGTCGCGAGAGAGTAGCAAGTCACGAGTAAGTTGTAAGTCACGAGTAGTGAGTAGTAAGTCACGAGTAGGCAGTAAGTCACGAATGAGTATAGAGTCACGAGTGAATAGCAAGTCACGAGTGAGTAGCAAGTCACGAGAGAGTAGCAAGTCACGAGTAGTGAGTAGTAAGTCACGAAGTCACGAGTAGTAAGTAGCAAGTCATGAATGAGTACCAAGTATTGAATGAGTACTAAGTCACGAATGAGTAGGGATCACGAGTGAATAGCAAGTCAAGAGTGAGTAGTAAGTCACGAGTAGTGAGTAGTAAGTCACGAGAGAGTAGGGAATTCATATTTGAATAATATGTAAGGCTATTTATTTTAAATTAAGTATAAATTAAGATTCTGAATAGCATCGTGGAGTAGCGCTGTGACATAGGATTCTTCGCAATGATAGGGCACAGCATCTCCGGTGATGACGTCAGGGCTCCATCTATACATTGAGAGAGTTGTATGGTTGGCCATCAAAATGCTGCAATAATTGCGGCATTATCTCTGCAACACCCGGGAGGCTTCGTCTGGTAACCCGCTTTGATCCAATCTACAGCTCGGTGGAAACGAACTTAATGTGGTTTCTTGGACTTTCAATATTTATCAGCGCCTTTCGCAACTTTGGTCAGCAAATTGTTGTAGAAGCATATTGTGCAGTCTGGAATTTATTTTATTTTATTTTATATATTACGATTTAGACAGTTTTGAGAAAGTTCGAAATTTAGCATACTTACTTTTCTCTAAATACCTAGCCCTCTTTCTCCTAGCCGTTTTCTCTTTCTTCAGAAGCGTAAGCTTTCCCCTTTTCAGCAAAAGCTTTAGTTTCTTTCCTTCAGCATAAGCCTTAGCTCATTTCTTACTGCAAAAGCCTAAGCTTCTCTCTGCACAAGCCTAAGTTTCTCTCTTTCTGCACAAAGCTGAGTTTCTCTCTTTCCCCACAAACCCTAGCTTCTTCTCGATCTTTCTGCACAACCTTGTAACTTTCTTTCTGCAGCTTCTCTCTCTTTCAGCACAAGTTCTCTCTAATCTGTTTTGGCACAAGCGTCAGTTTCTCTCTCTCTTTGCAAAAGCCTTAGCTTCGCTCTCTTTCTGCAAAAGCCTAAGCTTCCCTTTCTGTTTCTGCCCAAACCTAAGCTCTCTTAAGTTCTTACAAAATCCTCAGCTTTTCTCTTATTACAAAAGCCTATACTTCTCTTTTGGCACCTTAGTTTCTCTTTCTTTAGTTTCTTTCTCTCTCTCTCTCTCTCTACTCACAATCCTAAGCTTCTTTCTGTTTCTGCACAAGCCTTAGCTTCTCCCTTTACTCTCCAGAAGCATAAACTTCTTTCTTTGTGCAAAATCCTAAGCTTCTCTCTTACTGCAAAGGAATAAACTTCTCTCTTGGCACCAGCCTTAGCTTCTCTCTATTCACAAGGCTTCTTAATTCTTTCTGTTTCTGCACAAGTCTTAGCCTCTCCCTTTTTCTCCACAAGCATAAAGTTCTCTCTTCTTGCAAAATGCTAAGCTTCTCTCTTACTGCTGAAGCCTATACTTCTCTTTTGGCACCAGCCTTAGCTTCTCTCTATTCTTTCTGTTTCTGCACAAGCCTTAGCTTCTTCCCTTTTCTCCACAAGCATAGACTTCTCTCTTTGTGCAAAATCCTAAGTTTCTCTCTTACTGCAAAGGAATAAACTTCTCTCTTGGCACCAGCCTTAGCTTCTCTCTATTCACAAGGCTTCTTAATTCTTTCTGTTTCTGCACAAGTCTTAGCCTCTCCCTTTTTCTCCACAAGCATAAAGTTCTCTCTTCTTGCAAAATGCTAAGCTTCTCTCTTACTGCTGAAGCCTATACTTCTCTTTTGGCACCAGCCTTAGCTTCTCTCTATTCTTTCTGTTTCTGCACAAGCCTTAGCTTCTTCCCTTTTCTCCACAAGCATAGACTTCTCTCTTTGTGCAAAATCCTAAGTTTCTCTCTTACTGCAAAGGAATAAACTTCTCTCTTGGCACCAGCCTTAGCTTCTCTCTATTCACAAGGCTTCTTAATTCTTTCTGTTTCTGCACAAGTCTTAGCCTCTCCCTTTTTCTCCACAAGCATAAAGTTCTCTCTTCTTGCAAAATGCTAAGCTTCTCTCTTACTGCTGAAGCCTATACTTCTCTTTTGGCACCAGCCTTAGCTTCTCTCTATTCTTTCTGTTTCTGCACAAGCCTTAGCTTCTCCCTTTACTCTCCACAAGCATAAACTTCTCTCTTTGTGCAAAATCCTAAGCTTCTCTCTTACTGCAAAGGAATAAACTTCTCTCTTGGCACCAGCCTTAGTTCCTTCCTTTCGGCACAAGCCTATCCAAACTCGCCTCCAATCAAGCTTAACTTAGCTAGCAGAAAGAAACTTACCTTAAAGTTGTTCATGCTGCAACTTCCTGATGGGATAGACAAGCCATAACGTACCGAGGCGCTTGCACCACGTGCAAGATACTGGGTCATAGCATTGCCCGATGCTGTATCAAATAGAACAGAATATAAATATATAAAAATAACGGTATATATGTATATAGTATATCAGCAAATACCTGCTATAGCAACTCGCTGACCGAAATAGTTAAGAGCGCTCTCGCTGAAGAGAGAGAGAGAGTTATTCCACATTCCGCTGAATATCTAAGGCGTAGCTCCATGCTCCACGGGAATCTGTAAATATATAGATATATATAGATATGTCTTATATATAATGTAAATCGTATTGCTCACTTGAACTGTCGATCAGAAGGCGCAACAACTGCAGCATTTTGAGGTTCAAGCACGCGACTCTCTCATTGCACAGGTGGATGTGCAGAACGCGCTGAAGTTATCAATCAAATATTTTCAGTCAATCAATCAATCAAGAGTAAGGGATAGCCTAGCCTGAAACAGAGTCCGTTCACATATTTTTGTTAACTTTAATTTTCTCTTTTTTAACTTACCCAAAATATTTATTTAAATCAAATTTTTTTTAATCACATTTTTTTTTTGATTTATTTTTTGATTTATTTTTTTTTAGGTTTTTTGTGTACACATTATATTATTATGCTAATTTTTTTTAATACTCGCATTTGTTATTCATTTTACAATCTATTTATTTATTTTTTTAATTTTCTAAGTTATTTGTTTTATGTTCACATTGTTTTGTTATTTGTCTGAGTTTACATGTTCTATACATTTTACCATTTGGCAGCTTCGTTTTATTTTGAATTAATCTTTTATTTTTTTTTACTTTTTGATAGCTCCATACTTTTGTTATAGTTCCCACTTCAATTTAGTATTCCAAATTAAATTCTGGGCTCATTTTTGTCTCGAAAATTCATACATTTCTTTGCTTCACTTATAATTTTGACTGCGGATTATGCGAAATGAGAAAAGCCTTCAATCATTTCTTCGAACATACTCACTTCTTCTCGAATGTGTATTTTGTTAGTTTAGACACGACGAATTACCAATATACAGACTTTTCACATTTTCACAATATACTTGTTACACATTTGGGAACGAATATCTCCCAACAAACTCTGGCCAAAAAAATAAATCCGGAAATTTGCTTTTACAAATTCGAAAAAAAAAAAAAAATTCACTTTACACTTTTTCACAATTTTTCACGAAAAAAAAAAACATTTTAATTTTTCACAATTTTAATTTTGGAAATGTGTTGTGCTCGCTTCGAGGCACAGCCACAAACTAAACTAACTTAACAATGCTCTCGGGTACCTCACTTTTTCTGCCGAATTTTGAGTCAAGGCCTACTAGATGCGCCCTTACAAACTCCCAGAGTGTTTGGGCATTTGTCGAAATTCGGAACAATTTCTCTGACAGTTAATGCTTTCGGGCTTCAGAATTAGTTTTTGATCATTTTTTCTTTCTGTCCCATGAAATTCTTTAAATCATTCTTAAATATTTTATCATTAATGTCTTACTATTAGTCAATCAATCACATGAACTGCTTTCTCACACGTTTACCAATCAATCAGTCAATCGCAGTTGAGCTAAGATTGACCACATCTCAAAGTGGCCAATCATCAATCAATCAACGTCTTACTATAGCTTTGGCACAAATCAATTAATCAGTCAATCAATCAGTCTATCGCAGATGAACTAAGATTGACCACATGTTCAAGTGGCTAATCATCAATCAATCAACATCTTACTATAACTTCAATCAATCAATTAATCAGTCAAACAATCAATCATTTACTGATGAACTAAGATCGAGCAAATGTATAAATCATCATTTATTAAGTGATCAATCATTGATCAATCAGTGTCTAATTATAGCTCCATTGGCTTTTGCACAAATCAGTCAATCTATCAGTCAATTGCAGATAAGCTAAGATTGACCACATCTTCAAGTGGCCAATCATCAATCAATCAACATCTTACTCTAACTTCAATCAATCAAATAATCAGTTAATGAATCAATCATTTACAGATGAACTAAGCTGGAGCACTTGTATAAATCATCAATTATTATGTGTTCAATCATCAATCAATCAATCTCGGACTATTGGTTGTCTTACAAATCTATTAATTACTCAATCACACAGCAAGATAGATTGAGATAGAACGAATCCTTGCTTAAGTCAATCATTAATCAATCAACGTCTAACTTCAGCTCTACTAGTTTTCTCACAAGTCAGTCAACCTAATAGTCAGAAAGATTGACTTGATTGACATGAGCTTTTTTTTATTGAACACATCAATTGGCTGTCTCTCAAGTCAATCAATCAAGTCACACAGAAACTTAAACTGAACACATTTATGTCAATCACTATATCAATCATCAATCAATCAATCTCTGACCAATTGACTGTGTGTCAATGCAATCAACTAGTCAATCTCATTTGAACTGAGATTGAACAAATCTATAAGTTATAAAGTCAAACTTCAATCAATCAACTTTCATTTATAATTGAGCTCTTCAATCATTTACTCACAAGTCAATCAATCAGTCATTCAATCAGTCTCGTGAACGAAAACCTTTTACTATTGCTACTCTGACTATTTCGCAAATCAAGCATTTCTATATTTTTACTTTGATTGATGGCATTAAGTGATTGAGCTCTTCCGCTTACCTCCCGCTCTCAATAGTTGCGCTGGAGGAAGACTGCGTGGACTTTCAGGGCAACAAGGTGAACCATGGCATGCTCTATGTGCCCGGACCAGGTGTTTGCAGTCTCTGCGTTTGCTATCATTCCGAGCCGCTGTGGTGCAAGGCCATCTACTGTGATCCGCCCTACGTAAGCGTTAATTTCCCATAACTCCACAATTCCAGATCTTAAAATCTTCTATTTCCATAATCACTTTGGCAGTTCTGTAAAAACTTCAGAGTGGGCGAACGCTGTTGCGAATTTGAATGTCTGGATCCGCCTGGCGAGGACAAGCTTTATCAGGTAAGTGAAGTTGTGCAAAACAAAAACTTGGATAGAAGGTTTACAAGCAAGAATTCAAAATCAACGAATGGAGAATAAGCTGAGGGATGGAATATGGAACCTTTACTCTGTTTTTAGAAGATATGAAAAATGTTTTTAATAGAAAAGATACTCTAGTTAACATAAATACTATTCAGATACTAACTATATAAACCACCCATGTTATATTATAACTAAATAGTTTTATATGAGAATCTATTATATAATTATAATATAAGAGCCTTAATAGAAAAGATACTAGTTAAAATAGATGCTATACTATAACTGGTGTTATATAAGAATCTTAATAGAAAAGATACTCGAGTTACTATATATATACATTCTGAAAAAACGATATATGGTATAGATAGACATATAGATATATAGATATATATTTAGTATGTACTATAGATATGGATGCTACAGATATGAACGATACCATTCCAATTGTACATACTTCAGATACTGTGTATCTATTGCAAATATATAGATACTTTGCTGTCGAAATTCATTTGAAACTATAAATAAAGTTACTATATATACGAAATGCGGAATAGAGATAAAGATATGCTATAAATGTATATACTTTAGACACGGAAGATACTAAACAAACTCTGCAATGTATTAAGTACAACATATCTTAAGCATAGCTAGCATAAAACTCAAAATTCATATCAAATCATAAGTAAATATACTATATATACGATATAGGGATACAAGACTATTTATACTATAGATATGAATACTTTAGATACTAAAAGAACTATACTATAGTATAGTATACTTTGGATACAATGTATCTACATCGGATATAGATGATATATATACTTTAGACTCGAAAATCATATAAAACTATAAATTTTGATGATATACTATATACGATGTAGAGAGAGACTATATATATTTTAGATATGGATACTGTAGATACTTAACGAACTATGCATTACTTCAGATACAATGTCAGTAAAGCTTAGCTACAGTAGATATATAGATACTTTATACTATAAATTCAAATAAAACTATAATTAAAGATACTATATATACTTTATAAGGAATAGAAACTATGTATACTATATATATGTTTATTTTAGATAGAAAGGAACTAAACCATAACTCAGATACAATGTATCTACAGCGAATATAAAGATACTTTAGACTCGACACTCATAGCAAATCATAAATAAAGATACTATATGTACGATATGGGGAATAGACGTTATATATAACTATACTTTAGATGCGAAAGATACTAAATGAGATATTCCTTACTTCAGATACAATGTATCTAAAGCATATCAGTAATAAGTACACAGATACTTCGTACTATAAAATCATATAAAACTATAAATTTGGATTTAATTTATACGATATTGAGAATAGAGCTTATATATATAACATACTTTCGATATGGATACTTAAGATACGAAAGATACTTCACACTAAATGTATCTACAGCATAGCTACAATAGATATACAGATACTTTATACTCTAAAGAGATATACGACTATAAATAACGTTGCTTTAGATACCAATCATATTTTAGATGCATATTGTACACACAGATACTACAGTTTCTATATAATTCTTCTAATTGCAGGAACGTATGCGTAAACGCGCCGAGATTCTGGCTGGGAATAGCACCGCGTGCCAGGTGCAGGTTGCCCCGTTGGCCGTATCGACCATAATGCTCAGCTATCTGGGCAACAGTATTCTCAATTTATAACTTGAGCATAAATCGCCAGAGTATATAGCTATAAGTCAGCCAGTCAAACAGATCTTAAGATATATAGCGGGCGGGTACAATTTTGTTAACTATAAACCGATCCTAAACTAAACCCTGAAAGCCTAAAGCCCCAAAATGGATAATTATTACAATGTAATAACTGCAGATATATAAAGAATGATGATATATATATATATATATATATAAATATATATAGAGATATATGTGAAGAAGATAACAATATAATTTGGAGTAATACAGAACAAAAACGTAGGTTCTCAACTTATATGTGTGTCCCTAGTCTTATGTAGGTACAATAATACAAATAATACCAGCATCTAAAAACATATATATATATATATATGAGATATATACGACTTGTAAATACGCTACCTGGCGCTCTATATACCATAAATCGGATCAAAAACTTGTTGAATAGTGTTTAGCTAAATGAATCAAAGATGATACTTAGTTCATAAATGATATATTGTATGATCCGAATAACAAGCACTTCAGATATATATACATACCATATATGTATATCCCTTTTTAAATAATTAACAAAAGAAAAAAACAAATATCTCAAGTACATCTCGTAATATCCATGGAAAAACGCGCCCCAGTTCAAACACCTAGTGACATTTTCTTTTCCTACATAGTTTTTTTTACTTTCCTCGAATATAGATTTTAAGATCTTTCGATTGCAATTGAAGAAAGTTAGTAAATTACACATATCATAAAGACACACACACAGAGACACACACACACGTATAGTATATATACCTAAAAATCGTATATATTTTGCATTGGTGCTAATTTTATTGTAGGTTATTAACACACGATACACATATGATCCACATAAAAAAATACAGACATGATCCGCATGTGATCCATGCGAGATCCATATACGATCCACATACGATCCACATATTATCCACATATGATCCACATGAGATTCATGTGCGATTCACATTCGATCCCTGCGCGGTCGACATACGATCCACTCGCGATCCACATACAATCCACATACGATCCACACCCACAATCCCAAAAGCAAATTGATTCCAAATCAAAGGCCATATCTTTGGCATAACAAGCATCTAATAAAAATCTCTTATATAGCTCACATATAAAAGTATACAAAATAAAAAGACAAACTAAACTAATTCCAAGAACTAACCTCAACAAGATTTAAAAACCTACATTTTCAATAATAAACCTTAAACAATTAATCAAAAAGTTTTCAAAATGATAAAAAAAAAATGAAGAAAAAAATATTATAACAAAATACCTTGAAATACAATTGAATTCCGTTTCATTTTCCTGTAGAACTTAAGAATTTTTAAAGCGCTCTATAACAAAAAAAATAAAATAAAAAGTCTCTTTCGATATAATAGATGCAGTTAAACTTAATTTCTAGACATATTGCTGGACCAGAAAGTCTAAAAAAATACACTTAAAAAACTCTCAATAAAAATATATAAGAAAAATATAATAAATATATTAAAATGATATATATATACATATAAATGAAAATGAAATCAAGAAACTTTTGCGAAAGCTACAGTAAAAATCACAACTAAGAGAAATGCTTAGTTGTGCTTTGTTATATAGTATATGATATACTGAGCAGTACGGCTGTGACAATTTTTTTTTTGGTTTGCTTCACACAACTGTAAATAACAACTAAATATATATATATATATATATATATATATATATGTAAATCAAACAAATCAACAAAATCTATATGAATTTCAATAATTAATGAATAGAGTATGTGAAGAAGGTTTAACTGTAACAAAAGCTTTCTCTAAATAAATAGTCTATGAAAACGAAGCAGTTGAAAATAAAAAAAAACATTTACGGAAATTTCGTATATCAAAGTGGGCCTGCAGTAGATATTATAAGAAGATCTGTAGAAAGATATATATAAATATAGTTATGTGACAAATAAGAAAATAGAAAATATGCAGGAATGTGGCAGTCGGGCTTAACCCACTGCCCAATACTCGTTCGCAATTCAAAGGCAATTTTATTTATATTCAAGAGAATTCATGTTTTCCGAGTTGCCACGCCCCAATGGGCGAAACTGTAGAGGAGAAGAGGAAGATATAGTTTATTTTCGATTTCACATATATGATATGTGATATATAATATGATGGTATATGATGTATGATAATATATATATGATATAGAATGTACAATGTGTATATGATATAATATGTAGAGGAGAAGAGGAAGATATAGTTTATTTCCGATTTCATAAATCATATATGATATATAATATGAAGATATATGATATTTAATAATATATACATATAGATAATATAATGATATTTAATATTATTATTATAAATCATATATCAGGCGTCATACATCATACATCATACATCATACATCATACATAATACATCATACATCAAATCTAATATATCATATATTATATACAATACATCATATATCATAAATTATACATAATCGGATCATTTATCATATGATGTATATCATATATCATATATCATGTATCATATATCGGATCAAATATCATTTGATGTATATGATATATCCTATATTATACAACGGATTATCATATCATATATCATATATAATTTATCAAATATCATTTATCATACATCATATATTTTAAATTTTACATCATATATCATATATCAGATTAGTTAATATATGATGTAAATCATATATCATATATCGAATCATATGCAATATATCATATATAATATATACTATGTATTTTTCATTTATCATATATCGGACAATATATATCATATAATGTATATCATAAAACATATATTAGGTATTTTATATCATATATCATATATTAAATATCATATATAATATATCATATATCGGATCATATATCATATATCATATATCAGATCATTTATGATTTCATGTAGTACAGAAGTATCATATATCATTTATCATTAACCAAATATCACATATCATATATCAATCAAATATCATATTTCATCCAGTATTCCGATTGATTGATTTCCAGAATATTACCAAGCTTATACCAAAAGATCTATTGCAGGTTTACGAAAACTTAAACGAAAGCAGAAACAATAAACAATGATCTAAACTGAATGTACAATTCGAATGCCACAATATCTGACCAAACGTATATAGTACACACATATATATACGTATATATATATAGATAAATATATATATATAATATATTTACGCATAAAATATAATGAAATCATACAATAAATCAAAATAATGCCTAAACTTAAGATGACAAATCTGACAAATTTTAATAGAAATCATTAAAACTTAATAATACTATGCAGACATAAAAGCGCTTTACGAAACAAACAAAAAATACCAAAAATACCAACAAAAATTTATACACAAAACAACAAAATGCAAAATTGGCTTTAAAAGAAATTTATAAAAAATGAACATAAATCTATATATTATATAAAAATCATTAAGAGAGCAGAAAAAGTTATTTACCCCAGAGAATCTCAAGCTCATTTCTAAAATGATACGAGTCGGTATTTTTTTTTTCGTTTCTTAGATAGATTCCTGAAAACTAAAAAAAAAATATTAAACTATTTCAGAACCCGTCTTAAAAAAAAAAGCTTTGCCACTAGAAACCTCGAGAAAAGTATTTTTTTTCTATATATACATATATGTAAGCACTAGATGCAGAGTATATGGATCAGAGTCTGTAACTGCATTATCCATTATCTATAATATTGTCTATCGTTTCAACAGCCGCACTTGATAAACTCTTTAAAGTTAAACTTAACTAAGAAACCTAACAAAATAGGAAGCAGAATTCTATATAATAATCTATTCAAGATGTCATTAAAGTTCAAAAGAATCCCCCATTGAATTTATTATAGTTCCAATCTCATTTATCAAGGGGATGCATATTCCAAAAATATTTCAAGTACCAGAGAATTTTAACAAAAATAAAAACAATATTTTCACAATAGCTTAAAAAAACAAATTCCTGACTTTTATTTCAATTGTTTTTTCGGACGAAAACCCAAAATTCTAAGGAAACAAAATGGAATTTTTATTAAGATGGATTTCAGTGTAAGTACGAAAAGACAATTCAAAATTTTGAAAATATTTTATTTTTATTATTTTATATTATTAAATAAATTGGATTTATCTTTCAATAATCGCTTGAAGGAAAATTCAAAAAAATTATTTTTAAATCAGAAAAATAATCTTGTAAATGATAAACCATAAATCGCAGTTCTGATGAAGTTTATTTGTTATGACGTAAAGAACTGGGAAGGATGGAATTTCGCACTGATATTATTCTTTGTAACTGCTACAGAAGCTGCTTGCGTCTTCCAGGTGGATTCAGGGATTCCTGGAACGATTTCTGGAGTGGTTCCTGGAGTGGTTCCTGTAGTGATTCCTGGTGTGATTCCTGGAAAGATTTCAGGTGTGAATTCTAGAAAGATTCCAGGAGGGAATGGTGCAAAGATTCCAGGAGTGATTACTGGAAAGATTCCTGAAAAGATTCCAAAAGTGATTTCTGGAGAGATTTCAGGAGTGATTTCTGGAAAGATTGCAGGAGTGATTCATGGACAGATTCCAGGAGTGATCAATGGAAAGATTCCTGGACTGATTCCTGGAAAGATTCCAAGACTGATTTCTAGAGAGATTCCAGTAGTAATTCCTAGAGCGATTCCTAGAGCGATTCCACGCGGGATTCCAGGAGTGATTCCAGAAGTATTTCCTGGAAAGCTCCAGGAGTGATTCCTTGAAAGATTTCAGAAGAGAATTTCTGGAAAGATTCCAGGGTTGCTGGAGTGATCCTTGGAAAGATTCCAGGAGTGATTTCTGGAAAGATTCCAGGAGTGATTTCTGGAAATGTTCCTGGACTGATTCCTGGAAAGATTCCAGGAATGATTCGTGGAAAGATGCTAGGAGTGAGCCCTGGAAAGATTCCAGGACTGAACACTGGAAAGATTGCAGGACTGAACCCTGGAAAGATTCCTGGAAAGATTGCAAGAGTGATTCCAGGGGTGATTCCAGAAGTGATTTCTGGAAAGATTCTAGGAGTGATTTCTGGAAAGATTCCAGGAGCGATTCTTGGAAAGATTCCAGTATTGATTTCTGGAACGATTCCAGGAGTGATTTCTAGAAAGATTGCAGGAGTGATCCCCCGAAAGATTCCAGGAGTGATTCCAATAGTGATTCTTGGAAAGATTCCAAGACTGATTCCTAGAGCGATTCCAAAGCGATTGCTCTCCATTGTCTCGCTCTCTCTCTCTCGCTCTCTCTCTCTCTCTCTCTTTGTGTCGTTCTCTATAACATATATGGTATATATAACAGTCAGCTTCTCTGTTCGCTCCTCTCTCTCACACCAAAAAAACAGGAAAAGACAGGTAAATGCAAAGGAATTTTCCATATTCACATTTATTAAACACTATACAGTGAAGAGTTTTTGTATTTTGTTCAGCCATAGCAATAAAAAAAAATAAATTTCGAAAAAAAAAAACATATACATATATGTATGTATATATATATATAATAGGTTCGACGCTTAAAACTAGGCGTTATAAAAAAAAATATACCATATATACTAAATATAATATATGATTAATGTTCATCCATAAACATTTCGTTAGCAAAAAGATTGTGTGTGTGTGTGTGTGTGTGTATCGGCTATATATGGGCTATATATAGACTCAGTTCCACAGATATCAACTGGTTTAACTCTCAAGTCGCTTTTTAGATAAATATATATATATGTATATGTGTGTGAAAAAAAACTGATTTAAAAGTTAAATTAATGTATATAGTATATAGTGTCTATATAATAGCTATATTATATAATATTAACTAGGTTTTCATTTTCTGATTCTTTCTCTTTCTCTTTCTCTGCTTTGTTCTCTTTTGCGTATTGCTTGACGAAAGAAAATGGATAATACCTACATATATGCAAAATTAATTGTATTCGTTATGTTCAATTCAGTTAAGACTTACGATTCTACAATTTGCCTTAGTATTTAATAGTAATTTTTAGTATTTTTTGTGGTATTTTTTGTTGTTGAAAGTGTTGCTCGAGTGTGTGAATAAAAACGTTAAGAAATTTTATGCTTTCGATTGTACAATTGATGGGAGGCTTTATATATATATATATATATATATATAAGATAAGTTATATAAGATAGACTAAGGCTAGGGATAGGGAGAGAGTTTCTTGAATCTTTATCATACAATGGGCCTTACTAATTTTAAGCTACATTAAAGTTAAGTATATAGAGACTACGACAGCTGCAGTGGGCGGGGCAGGGGGGCAGGGGGGGCGTATGATGAGAGAGTGTTGTCTTAGTTTGTGAATCACATTCACAATGAACTGCAGCGACAACAACAATTGCTGGTTAGACCAGCGCCTAGCTTAGACGGGCGAATACGGCGGCGGGGTTATGGAGTAGGTGGGCGACAGCAGCGAGAGGGGACTGAGGCAGCTGTCACTACTGCTGCTGCTGCTGCTGCTGCTGCTGCTGCTGCTGCTGCTGCTGCTGCACTATTGCGTGGCATCTTTAGCCAGATCGTTGGCAGGGGGCAAATTGACCTCCTTCATGGACTCCACTTTGGCCACAATCTTGAGCGCCGGCCCCAGCTTCATGCCCATCGCATTGACCAAATGATTCTCCTTGAGCAACAGCAGCGCCTGCCCATCGATCTCCTGCTGCACAAAGTCATCCACATAGTCCTGGCAGCCCGGCAGCTTGCGTATGAACTCGCTGACCTCATCCACGCTCCAGCTGCAGATCGAGGGG